>CM040426.1:37464602-38057345 GCA_022702705.1 Papilionanthe hookeriana x Papilionanthe teres | reverse complement strand
CCGCAGGAGGACCGTTCTCACTACCCCCACCGGTCTAGTTGTTTCCGCACCTACCCCGACTTCGCCAAACCAAAGGGGAAAGAAATCCGGAACTATGGTAAACCCGTTACCGCGGAGGGTACGGATCTTCCGTAAGACCTTCCGTCTTCGAAATCGGGTCCAGGCTCGAAGATTCTGTCGCCGACAAAGACCCAAAGAAGAAATAGAAATAGAAGGATCGCCGTGGAAGCCGTAGCCGCCGAGATCGCCTTCCTGGAGGAAATTCCGCAGTTGCCGAATATACACCGTTGCCGAATATACACCACCGCCCGACTACATACCACTTTTGGGGGGAAGCGAGTTCCATCCCCTCTCCGCCGCAGAGGATGAGGAGAATGTTCGAAAGATTGCCGCCACATTACCACAGCCCCGCATACTACAACGATAGCCGCAAGAAAAGAACTAGAACTACGCCGTTTGCTCGACCGCAAACTTTGGTAGAAAAGCTAAGAAAGAAGGAAAATTGCCCCGTGTCGAAATTCTACGAAGGATAGGACGGGTGCCAGCCAAATCCCGTCTTGGGCCCCGAGTAGAACCCGCCGTCATGATAGAAAAGCCAAGCAAGAGAATGAAGGCTAGTCCGCCTGTCGTAGTATCAGGATTACAGATTAGGGAGGATACCACCTTCCAGCATTTGGCCGATAGACCATCTGGTCATAGACCTTCCGCCGCTAGAAGGATGGTGTGGCGTCCCACTACGGGGCGATTGAGACCGAAACAAGCAGCTCGAGAGAGAAAGTCTCGCCGGGAGGCTCGAATCCGAAGAAAGCGCTACTCGCGATGAAGGGGACTCGTGAAAAAGGACCCGGCAACCATCGCATGACAACCACAAAGATACACAGAAAGCTCCGCTAGAAGATGCCATGGAAAAGTTGAGAACCGACATCCGACGGTTGGCAAGAGAAAGAGAAGAAAAGTTCGGAGATAAGATCGACTCATCGGAATTCATGGACAACGAATATGCAAATCAACATGGTCGAGACACGAGCTTCATCATCTTCTCAAGGTGCTCCTGCAGCCTGCAAAAGAGAGGAGCCGGAACTGATGAAGAGACAGCTTCAGGAAAAGGACGACACGATCGCTCAGATGGCGAAGAGGATGGAAGAGATGGCCGTAGCTCTAGCCACTCTCCAAAGTCAAGTACAACCACATAGAGAGACACCCCCAGAGGTCATTCACATCGTAGACGGAGGAAAGGAGATTACATCCGTCAATGGGGATGACCAAACTGAAAAGGATACAACACAAAGTATGATCCCCGAAAAGGATATCAAGAACTTGGTAGAACAGAGAAAGCGAGAAGCCCTAGCACAATCGAAGAACGGGACATCTATTCGGACGGGTAGACCTTACCCGGAAGAATTCGACGTCGTCCAATACCCAAAGGGCTTCGTACCACCTCTCGTTTAAGACCTTCGACGGAACCGGAACCCCCGACAAGCATGTTGCACACTTTCGTGCCGCTTGTTGCAATGCCGGCGGGAGCGATGCGCTACTCTTCCGACAGCTTGTTAGCGTCCGTCGTGGATCGCCTTCGACCGGTATGCGAATTACCCAACGGATCCGTAAAGACATTCTCGTAGCCAGAGAGCCTCTTCATTAAGCGATTTGTCGGAGCTCAAGACCACATCACTATAGGTGATTTAGTGGTAGAGAAACAAAGGCCGAATGAAACTCTAGTGGATTACATACTTCGATGGAGAAATTTAAGTATGAAGTGTGAACCACAACCGCAAGAACAACATGCGATCGGCATCTCGCTTAAAAGCATTCACGGCCCGATAAAGCACTTCTCCTCAAGGGATTTACTATTAAGACTTTCGAGAAGTTGTTAAGCAAGGCCGGAAGCTTGCAAGAAGAGGCGAAGCAATTAAGTTTTGCCGACAAAACGGACAAGCAGAAGCCGGTGAAGACTTTCGAAAAGAAATCTCGGGGTCGTTGCAGCTAGCTGACAAAGGCAAACAACCGATGCAAATACCACCGTAACGGCCGCGAAGAACCACAACAAAATTACCAAGAACTCCGGTCCAGCTATCGATCGTCTCCGCAAGATGAACAACCGTCTCGTCCGCAACGTACATCGAGGGAGCTTCGAGCAGAGAATATCCGTTCAAAAATGAAGCAAGCATCAAAGATGTTCCGTAGCTTAATGAAAACTCCGGATTTCCACCGCAGAGCCCAAAAGACCGGAGGAAGTCAACAAGAAAGGTGATCCCAACTTTTGCCCCTACCATCGGATGCTTGGGCACAAGATAGAAGACCGCATTACCTTCAAAAGTTAGCTCAACGACAACCTTCGGAAAGGAAATATAACAATCCCGAAGGAGTACATGAAGGAACCCCGCAAAGGAGGTTCCGTCAATGTTATCTCAACCGATCCCGTCATTCCGATAGATCCCTATGCAACTCGACGATGGATGGACTACCGCCTCGACGAGATCTTCGAAGAAGATTTTAGACAACATCCGAACCGCTTCGGTGCGAGCTTCAATTCGCAGTTCGAGACCCGTTAAGCCGGTACTATCACTTGCGATAGAAGAGCCACCTCGACAGAGACAATCGAAGAGAAGAAGAAAATTGACGAAGAAGAGGGGACCGAGATTCCTAAGGCTGGACTAGGGGTCGCTTATCCTAGGATAGTTGCTTCCGATTCGGGGAGAAATCCCTCGAACCTCTCGATTTTGTATGATTATCTCGCTCACTTCGTGGAATCATATAATGATAAGGGTGATGGCGTTGGCTACGTTTTGACCGTTTCTAACGATTACGTAACTAGCGACAATCCGGGCGTCGATTTCGATACCAACAACAATTCTCAAATCATACATGATCTCGACGATCAAAATGACGAAGAAGGCATCCATCAAGGAGGCTACGAGAGTTCAACAAGCAACGGATCTATCTGTGAGTTTCGAGGAGCTCCGATTACGATAGAGTTAGAGCCTTCGCATTTTGAAGATAATCCGAAGAGCCGCTCATTCCGATTCGAGAGGAAACACCGACAAACTCAATACTAGATTCGAAGAAATTACGAAGTCAACCTAAGAAGTGGAAAAGTTCTACCTCCAAGAATGGGTCCAAAAGACAAAGGAAAGCGGTGGTTGTTCAAGAAGAACCAACCCCGACGGAAGACATACCCGTTCGAGAAGAAGCCGAGACGCATGGAAACAAAGTGGACTACAACGTGCTAGCCCATCTTAGGAAACTACCGGCCAAACCGAGCATTTACGATGCTCTCATCTTATCAAAGGAGATGAGGAAGCTCGATCAAGGCCTTACTTGATCCGGAAATTTGCTTAGCTCAAATGACCGGAGATTCCTTAGATGAAGTTTGCTCGTTAAAGGAACAGACGAGGTGTTACCTTCACGGACAATGACCTACTACTTGGGACGACGAGATCACAACCGACCGTTGTACATTTCGGCTATAATCGGGAAGTTTACGCTCTCCGCAGTATTGGTGGATCCAGGAGCATCAATCAATATAATGAGTCTTCGAACACTAAGCATACTTGGAAATTGATGCTCGTGAGCTCGAGGCCGACAAAATGTTATTAAGAGGATTCAACCGTAAAGGAGAAAGAGCCCTCGGGTCAATAACGCTATCGATGAAAACCGGTGACTTAGCAAAGACAACCGCAAAATTTCATATAATCGATTCGAAACGTCGTTCAACGCTCTATCGGGCCGACCATGGATACATGAAAACAGGATGGTACCATCATCTCTACACCAGATGCATCAAGTACTACGATGGAGGGAACAAGGCATCAAAGGTGACTTACAACCATTCTCCGTACATGAGATTGGAGTCCATGAAGATGCAGCTTATTATGCACCGCCAAAGAAAACAATCTTCTCCGGAGATACCATAACAAATGAAGCAAAGAAAGTTCGAGACAACGAAGAACCTGAAGTTCTAGTCCAACAGCCACTCACCACTCCCTTCCGCGAGATGGTGAAGGTTTCTCCACAACTCGCATCCGAGGTCGAGGCCGGGGACGAGGCCGTGGTAGAGACACTAGGACAATCGGACGTAAGAAACCAACCATCAATGTTGATTGGGAAGATAGTTCTGAAGAAGAAAAAGAAATCAAGCAAGAAGCAGCAACAATAAGTCGAAAGAAGCCGCAATACAAGATCTCCCTCGAAGATGAGAAGAACGAAGAATACAAATCAATGTACGAGAAGATTAACCACTACGTACATACTATGACCCTAACTCCGATCCATTCTAATAAGATCGAGGGTATGGAGGTCAAAGAGGTACGTAGTGACGGTGCAAAGCCGATCAAATTCTACCGTGGTGCTTCTTCCTCCAAAACCGAAAATAATGTACAATTCGAAGATGTCACTTCATCGAATTAATGGAATTACCTTTCGAGTGGTACTCTCCCCGTGTTCAAAATTTAATTCAACGTGGTTTCTTACCTCGACAATGGACAAAAGGCCAATCACAACATTTTGAAAAGTTATGGAATAACTCCGCCGTCCTCCCAATTCAAAGTATGGACTCGGATTCGGCACGAGTAGGGTCAGCTGACGATACCGAATTTTGCTTGGTTGTCACTTGCAAGTCCAATGAAAACCGCATGGAAACTACGGACGAACTCGAAGATTTACAAATTGGAGACGCTCCACCGAATTCGAAGAGGAAATTAAATCCACAATAGATGAGTTAACGGAAGTTAACTTAGGTACTAGCGAAGAGCCTAGACCTACCTTTGTTAGCTCCTTACTCAATAAAGAAGACTCCGGAGAAATAATCAAGTTATTAATGGAATTTAAAGACTCGTTTTGCTTGGAGCTACGATGAAATGCCGTGATTAGCCCCGTAAGTTGCAGTCCATAAGTTAGGAGTGGATCCTACTGCGTTCCAGTCGGACAAGGTCCCGAAGAATGCGTCCGGAAATCGAACAACAAGTCATAGCCGAAGTTAAAAAGCTAATAGACGCTAAATTTGTCCGTGAAGAACAATACCCGACCTCGGTTAGCCAATGTAGTGCCGATCGAAAGAAGAATGGTCGGATCGAATTTGTGTGGACTTCGGAGATTTAAACAAGGCATGTCCAAAAGATGAATTCCCTCTACCGATTCCAGAATCGATGATCGATATTGCTTCGACACATGAAATGTTCTCGTTCATGGATGGATCTTCGGGATACAACCGCATAAAAATGGCTCCGGAAGATGAAAAGCTTACGGCATTCGTAACGCCGATCGGAGTATTTTGCTACACTGGTGATGCCATTCGGATCGAAGAACGCAGGAGCAACTTACCAAAGAGCAATGACAAGAATTTTTGATGATCTCATCCACAATCAAGTCGAGTGCTACGTGGACGATGTCGTCATCAAAAGCAAAGTAAAGGAAAACCACTCGTATGATTCGAGAATTGTTTTCGAACGATTAAGACAATTTAACCTTAAGATGAATCCCTTAAAATGCGCCTTCGGCGTCACCTCCGGGAAATTCTTAGGATTCGTTGTCCGACATCGTGGAATTGAAATCGACCCGGAGAAGATTAAAGCCATCTTAGAAATGCCGCCTCCCAAAACCTTAAAACAACTACGATCTTTTCAAGGAAGCCGGCATATCTTCGACGCTTTATCTCAAACCCGTCGAGTAGGTGTCAGCCTTTCTCGGCACTAGTTAAAAAGGACGCCAAATTTATTTGGGAAGAGAAATGCCGGAAGGCCTTCGAAGACATTAAACAATATTTAATGACACCTCCTCGTCTTAGCAATCTGGCCTCGTGTAGACCGCCGATACTTTACACCGCGGCTTCTAGACGACTCTCTCGGAGCCCCTGTTAGCCTGTGTCAATGATGAGGGTAAAGAAAATGCTCTTTACTACTTAAGCCGTCGTTTACTTCCGACGGAGGTAAGGTATCCCGCAATTGAAAAGCATTGTTTGGCCCTGATATTCGCCGCTCAAAAGCTCAGGCACTACATGCTTTCTCACAAGGTCAACCTCGATTTCGAAGTTTAATCCATTGCAATACTTGATGACTCGTCCAACACTTTCCGGCAGACTCGCCGGATGGTCAATGATATTATTGCAATTCGATATAACTTTCGTGCCTCTCGCGTGCCGTAAAGGGACAAGTCTTAGCAGACTTCCTCGCAAGACACCCTTTACCGCCGAATCTCCTCTCAATGATGATCCGCCGGATGAACAAATAATGAGCCTAGAAGACCCCGATGATCGACGTTGGGAATTGTATTTCGACGGAGCATCTTCGAGCACACAAAGACGAAGAATCGCAAGTGATAGTGCCCGTAAGGCAGGAATCGGGCTAATCTTTATAACACCGGAGCGGGGATGTTAAGATACTCCTACCACTTGACGAACCGTGTACAAACAACGAAGCGGAATACGAAGCCCTCATAACGGGATTGGAATTAACCATTCAAATGGGGGTAACGAGACATCAACATCTACGGGGATTCACAAGTTAATCATTCAACAGATCGCTGGACAATACGAATTTTTAAACCAAGACTCGAACAATGACTTCCAAGATGCCATACAAATTGTTGAACAGATTCCAAATGTGACAATCTACAAAATTCCTAGAAAAGAGAATGCTTTAGCAGATGCTTTAGCCCGTCTCGCAAAAGAATTTGCCTGTTTGCAAGATGAATCGATGGAAGTGTCGGTTCACGGACGTCGAGTCCTATCACGACTCGACATAGACACAAGTACACAAATCAGCAAAAGAAAAAGAATCAGCAGTAAGAGTGACGGAAAACACGGAAGATTGGCGACGACCATTGATAGATTACTCGCAAAACGAGAAAGCTACCGGACGATAGGTCGCCGGCCCATCGATCAAGAAAAGAACTCCGTCTTACGCATTAATAAACAACACATTATACGGAAGGTCTTTTGATCAAATGTGGCTAAGGTGCCTAAGCGGGTCCGAGGCCCGTGAAATTGTTAAAGAGGTGCATTCGAGACTCCGTGGCGCTCACCGATCGGGTCCAAAGATGAAGATGAAAATTAAAAGACTAGGGTACTACCGGCCCTCGATGATGACCGACCGCATGAAAATCGCCAAGAGCCGTCACCAATGCCAAGTGCACGGAGTGGTTCTACATCAACCTCCAAATGTGCTACACCCGACAATTGCGTCGTGGCCGTTCGAATGTTGGGGCACGGATATAGTGGGTCCGATAGAACCACCATCTTCAAAAGGACATCGTTTCATTCTTGCAGACTACGATTACTTTTCCAAGTGGGCGAAGCAGTTCCACTTAGAGAAGTGAAAGCACACCACGTGCTACAGCTTTTCAAGAACCAAGTTGTCTACCGTTTCGGAGTGCCGCGCAGATCATCTCGGATAATGGGTCGGCATTCGAAGCACACAAATCAACAATTTTGTCGGAAGACACGGAATCGACCGGCGATACTCGACAATTTACTACCCAAGAGCAAACGGCCTCGCCGAGGCTTTTAATAAAACTCTCGTTCAAATCTTAAAGAAAACCTCGGACGATAATAAGAGAAATTGGCACGAGAAATTGTTAGAAGCCTTATGGGCCTACCTGGACAACCTTCGTAACTCCTACTCAAGCTACACCTTACGCTCCGGTGTATGGGTCCGAGGCAAGTGTTACCTTTAGAGGTTCGGCCTTCCTTCACTCGTAATTGCAGTTGCAAACAAGATCACGACGTAAGAAAACTCCATATTACGACTCGAAGAATTAGAAAGCTTGGAAGGGAAAAGACTTGCAGCAGCAACGAATTTAGAACTATACCAAGCTAAGATGGTTCAAGCCCATGACAACCGGTCCGCCCAAGAACCTTCAAAGTTGGTGACTTAGTTCTCGTTCTCAAGAGACCTATTCTTGCACACCGCAAGATAGGAGGAAAATTTGAACCCACTTGGGAAGGACCGTTTGTGGTTGAAGCAAGTATACTCGTGGAGGTTCCTACCAGTCTAGTGAATTGCCGGGGAGAACGACATATGCTTCCAATCAACGGACGATACTTGAAAAAATATTACGCTACTCGATGTTTCGAAGGAATGAATTCTTCATCCCTAAGAAACACGGGTGAAGTAATTACTTATGATTGGGTCCGAACTCAAAAATAAAATGTGCTAAAATAAATAAAATCATGATAATAAAGTTTTCCTCGTTTTCTTCTCCAAATCAAGATCTCTTTCCGGATCTTATCCTACTTCATTCCCGTTAAATTCGAAAATATAAAAAAAAATCCGAAAAATGACAAACACCAAGTTCACATGAACATTAAATAAACAACAAAATAAAATTTGAACCATTAAAAGATAAACGAAATCAACACAAATCTCAAATTCAATCTTTCCAAATTCCGAATCAAATTTCAATCTTTTCAAACTTCAAAATCAAATTCTATCCTTCCAAACTTCCAAATCAAACCTCAATCAAAATCTAAATCCAATCTCGATCAAGTTTCAAATTTGATCTTTCAAATTTCAAATCAAATCTTAAATCAAATTTCAATCGAGTTCAAACTCATCCTTCCAAATCTCAAATTCAATCTTTCCAGATTTCAAGTCTCAAAATCAAATTCAAATTCAAAACTTTTGAGTCGAGGATTTTACATCCAAGACTGCACTGCTTTAGGATTCTCTTCCTATTGCACTGAAATACATCAAAATTCAAAACTTTTGAGTCGAGGATTTTACATCCAAGACCGCACCGCTTTAGGATTCTCTTCCTATCGACCGAAATACATCAAATTCAAAACTTTTGGGTCGAGGATTTTACATCCAAGACCGCACCG
The DNA here is from genome assembly GCA_022702705.1 of Papilionanthe hookeriana x Papilionanthe teres. Lineage (NCBI taxonomy): Eukaryota > Viridiplantae > Streptophyta > Magnoliopsida > Asparagales > Orchidaceae > Papilionanthe > Papilionanthe hookeriana x Papilionanthe teres. The sequence goes on along the minus strand of CM040426.1, from coordinate 38,048,530 downwards.
TTTTAGGATTCTCTTCCTATCGCACCGAAATACATCAAATTCAAAACTTTTGGGTCGAGGATTTTACATCCGAGAATCGCATCGCTTTAGGATTCTCTTCCTATCGCACTCGAAATACATCAAAATTCAAACTTTTGAGTCGAGGATTTTACATCCAAGACTGCACCGCTTTAGGATTCTCTTCCTATCGCACCGAAATACATCAAAATTCAAACTTTCGAGTCGAGGATTTTACATCCAAGACCGCATCGCTTTAGGATTCTCTTCCTATCGCACCGAAATACATCAAAATTCAAAACTTTTGGGTCGAGGATTTTACATCCAAGACCGCACCGCTTTAGGATTCTCTTCCTATCGCACCGAAATACATCAAATTCAAAACTTTTGGGTCGAGGATTTTACATCCAAGACCGCACCGCTTTAGGATTCTCTTCCTATTGCACCGAAATACATCAAATTCAAAACTTTTGGGTCGAGGATTTTACATCCAGGACTCGCACTCGCTTTAGGATTCTCTTCCTATTGCACCGAAATACATCAAAATTCAAACTTTTGAGTCGAGGATTTTACATCCAAGACCGCACCGCTTTAGGATTCTCTTCCTATCGCACCGAAATACATCAAAATTCAAACTTTTGAGTCGAGGATTTTACATCCAAGACCGTACTCGCTTTAGGATTCTCTTCCTATCGCACCGAAATACATCAAAATTCAAAACTTTTGGGTCGAGGATTTTACATCCAAGACTGCATCGCTTTAGGATTCTCTTCCTATCGCACCGAAATACATCAAATTCAAAACTTTTGGGTCGAGGATTTTACATCCAAGACCGCACCGCTTTAGGATTCTCTTCCTATTGCACTCGAAATACATCAAAATTCAAACTTTTGAGTCGAGGATTTTACATCCAAGACTCGCACCGCTTTAGGATTCTCTTCTATCGCACCGAAATACATCAAAATTCAAACTTTTGGGTCGAGGATTTTACATCCAGGATCGCATCGCTTTAGGATTCTCTTCCTATTGCACCGAAATACATCAAAATTCAAAACTTTTGGGTCGAGGATTTTACATCCAAGACCGCACCGCTTTAGGATTCTCTTCCTATCGCGACCGAAATACATCAAAATTCAAACTTTTGAGTCGAGGATTTTACATCCAAGACTCGCATCGCTTTAGGATTCTCTTCCTATTGCACCGAAATACATCAAAATTCAAAACTTTTGGGTCGAGGATTTTACATCCAAGACTGCACTGCTTTAGGATTCTTTCCCTATTGCACTGAAATACATCAAAATTCAAACTTTTGAGTCGAGGATTTTACATCCAAGACTGCACTGCTTTAGGATTCTTTCCCTATTGCACTGAAATACATCAAATCAAAATTCAACCTTTGGGTCGAGGATTTTACATCCGAGACTGCATTGCTTTAGGATCTTTTCCCTATCGCAATGAAATACATCACATCAAAATCAAACTCTCGAGGTTAAGGATTTTACATCCAACACCACTTTGCTTCCGAGATATCTTCTCGTTGCAACGATTCAATCTAATCAATTCAATCTTCTTTCGAGGTTGGAGATGTTACATCTAAAACCTCAAAATCCTAATTTTCATTTCAAATCAAATCCCTCAAATTAATTTTGACAAAACTTCAATCTAAAAAAAAACTCCAAACTAAAATTTAAACTCACACATCAAAACATAAATTGAAGCAAAATAAAATCTAAATCGAAATTCCCCCAGATCATGTGATTTGGGATTCACCTCCTTTTCCTTTCCCCAGCGAGAGTTCAAGAATCTCCAGTTCCAGAGATATACTTGACACTCCCCAGCCAGAACTCTTCTACTTCGTCCTAAGTTCGTCACTTGGACATCTGTGTTGGTTTTGTTGATCGCCTCGGTCAACACCAATACGCGCGGTGTGCTCCGTCAGCTCACCACACCTATTGGGGGTCCATTTGTTGACCTCATTTTTGATGAGGTCTTCCCTTCTTCTTTTTAGTGCTTAGGATCTAGCCTTAGGCTTTTCCTTCGACTATCTTAGAGGACTCAGAATCGGGACCCGCCTTTTAGAAATTCAAACCACTTCTAAACTCCCCGCAAACTCCACAAACTTGACTATAGACCCCTAATCACCTAGAGGGTTGAAATCAAATATGGAAGTTTAAAGGATGAGTTCCTATAGGACTCTTTCGGCCTTAGGACCGCCTCGAGTGGCCCGGTCCGGTGAAGGGGCCGACTTACACACACATTACACTTATACACTACACTTACACACTACATTTCCACACACTTCCTAAAACCACACCCATACCCAACTTGACCTCCTCGACTCATGTAGGTGATTCACATGGATGGTCCTTAACCCCTAAGCCCTCGCTAAGAGGTTAGGAACAACATAGTGAATGCCTCAAATGAGTCCTTTCATGGCTCATATGGGCTTGAAATGGCTTCATGGCTCAACCAAAATGATTTCACCCCACCCAAATTCACCCAGTCTTCAATTTCCCAAATTTTCAATTTTTTGACCCCCGGGACCCTACACCTACTAAACCTACCCAAAACCCTTGAATTACCCAAATTTTTGCAAAATCTCCAAATTACCTAAAATCTTCCAAAATCAATCCCAAACACCTCCACATCACTCAAATTGATCATCCATACCCAAAAATACCAAAAATTCCAAAAATACCCCCCAATACCCTCCAAATACCCAAAATACCCTTCTTGGCCTAAAAATCCAAAAATTCAGAAAATTCCCAGAAAATTCCAGAAAATCCCAAATATTCCCAATTTCATTTTGTCCAACTACACCATGGGCCAATTTTGTCAATTTACCCTACTTTTGTCAAAACCCCCAAATTGACCCATTTTAACCCAAAGTGGACCCAATGTCAAACCAAACATACCCAATTGACCCCAATTTTGGTCCAATTCAATTCTAAACTTCAATTCAACATTCCCAATACCAATTTAGACCAAATCCAAGTCCAATTTGATTGACATTTGGATCCAATTTCACTTTGGGCCTTAAAGCCCAAATTTGGACCCATGACCCAAACTCAGACCAAACTAACCCAATTCAACTCCAATTAACCCCAAATCTTTTCTAAACCTTCCTTAACATCCTCATAAACAAAACACTAACATGATTTGCCCAAGATTTTGACCCAAACCCCACTCAAATTCAACCCAAAATCAAAAAGCCCAATTTTGACCTAAACCCAAATCTAACCCAAATAGGCCCAAACCTCAAAATTAAAACCCAACCAAAGCCAAAACCTCTTTGAAACATTCCCATAAACATTTCTTAATATTTATTTTACATCAATTTCAACCCTAGCCCAACATTGGCCCAAGTTAGCCCAATTTGACCTACATTGGCCCATTTACCAAATAAACCCAAATTCAACCCAATTCAAACCCAAACCACCTTAAATCTATTTCAAGTTATTCATGAAACATCCCTAAACCAAAACCAACAACTATTTGGCCCAAACCTCTACAAAAATTCCCATCCATGAACACATCCTTAAACTTAAAAGCCCACTTCCCTTAAACCTTCTTAAAAGCCCATTTCCTTCAAAATTCAAAAAGCCCAAAATTCTTCCAAGGCCCATATGACATTTCCCCTCATCATACTTTCAATTAAAATCATCCCTAAGTCCTAAATTCATCATCAAATAATTCCAAATCAAGCCTCATGCCAAATCACCCCTAAATACCAAAATTTTCCTTAAATCCATTTCCATGAAATTGACTTTACTTTTCCCAAGCCAAATGGAGCCATGGAGCCATGCATAAGCCATATGCAAGCCATGAAAGCCTCTTTACATGTCACCATGCCATTTTGGGCAAAAGGAGGAGGCTCTTTCCTTAACTCCTAAAGGTGGTTAACCACTTACATGATTCCACTAAACCATGCTTAAGCCTAATTGTACTTGGATTGTGACTTGACCCCACTAATCAAGCCGATCCAAATCACTTTCTCCTCAGCCTAAACCAGGCCTCGGGTGGTGCACCTAGCCCAAATGGGTGGGTTGACCCATTTAGGTCCAAATCTAGCCAAGCCCCATTCCACTTTGGATCAAAGCCTTTACACATGTCCATGGCCAATTGATTGCACAAACCTCCACCCCTGACCCACCTGACCTTGAGGGTGACCCATGCCTGGCCGGCGGCCACCAGGCCGCCGGAAAACACCATGGCCGAGAGCTCACATGTGAGCCAACATTGAAATTCTCACTTGCCGAGCCGCCCCATCCCTAGTGGTCACCATGGCCGATCTTCTCCTCACCGCAGCAAGTCGATCCCAAGCCCTAACTCTCCTCGGGAGGCCCCCAGCCCAGCTCTATTTAAACTCCACCCCTCTCGGCCATGAGGGGAGCCAAGCACAAACCTTGCCGAAACTCGCCAAAATTGTTCCAAACCCTTCACCATCCTTAGAGCAGCTTGATTCCCGGTGTCAATTTGCCCTAATCCCCACCAACGAGCCCAATTTCTCAACCGAAATTCCACCCAAAATCAGGACACTTTGCCACGGTGAGCCAATCCTCAAATCGATCGGTCCTACACCTTCACTGGACCAAGAGGAGAAGTTTCCCACCGAAAGCCCCATCTCCGAGGCCACCCGGTTGCTCCGGCCTCCAAGCTTTGTGATCGGCCGTGGTCACTTTCATAGCTAGAGCGATTCACTGCACTCGGGAGACTTCATCCGGAGCTTGCGGGACCCAATCGAAGGTGCAACAACTCTCGGATTGAAGCCACACTTCTCCGAGCTAAGGTATGAGTTAACTATTCATCCCGAGCTTCCGGAGATTCTCCATTTCAAATGCCTTAGTTTCAATGCATGTTAGCCGTATAGATGTGTTCGTCTCTTCAAGACGAATCCATAGAGCATAAGAACATGAAAATCCATTGAGAATCGAGTGAGATCTTAGGGATTTAGTGTGGACGGCTCTCGGGTGAGAACACTTGGGGACGATGAACGGATGCCGTCCATTCGATACACGCGCGCACGGACGGCCGGGATTGCGTCGAACCGGGAGACGGTACGAGAACCGCGGGGCCCGGGCCGCCGACTCGGGTGGCGGCGTCGAATGGGAGCGCGACGCGTGTGCGTTCGGAGTCGCCGAGGTTGACGCGGCGCCGCGTGGATAAATAGAAAATTAGGGTATTTTCTTATTTATTTAATTCCCTAAACTTCAAAAATTCATATCTCCGTGTAGAAAAATCACAAAAATAAAATAAAAATACCCTCTTGCTCGAGTGAACGAGAGGAGAATAATGTGGAAAAGAAATCATTTAATTTAATTAAGTATTTTATTTTTTATGATTTATTTACTCTCTGCATACATTTAATTCTCCATGCATGTATACAATTCACCATGGCATGAGACCATAGGGCTTTGAAGCCTCTGAACTTGGGAACATTCCCTGAATTTTCCAAGGTCGAGGCCATCTCTGTGAAAAGTTATTTATTTTTCAAATGCATGTTGTCGTTTTGAGTATTTTAATTCCAAAAATTAGCATGTTGTGAAATAAATTCTAGAAATATTTGGTGATGTTCCTTATGACCGGAGGACTCTAGGAAAAATAGGACTTGAGTTAATTCACTCGCATTAACCCTAATTGGCTTAAACACCCAAAATAGGTCTTTAATTAATTAAAGTTAATCAGGTATCAAATTGACTTGAAATCAATTCTCCACTGACCTTTAGGATCAGAGGAATCCACCATAAAAATTTGAGGTCAATTGGACTTGGTTAGCCCCACTAATTGGGTTGATTAAGCCACTTAGCCATTTTAAACTTTAAAAATTCATAACTTTTAAAATACTTTTTAAAAATTCACCAAATTGGTTTTGGAGCCTCTCTGATATCAGGGGAACCTAAGAAAATTAAAATTTTAATTTTCTAAAAAAGTTGATTTTTAATAATATTTTAATATTTTTAATAATTAAAAAATAATAAAAATCACAAAAATAATAAAATTCACCAAAATGTCACATTTTGAATTTTAATCACTTAGGAACAAATCCCACATTTTTCCTAAGTCTATTTAGTGAGATATTAAATTTTAAAGCCCTAGGGTAATTTTAAAATTAAAAAAATGTATTTTCTAGCATTTTCACTAAAATAATGATTATAAATCATAGAAAAATCAAAAAATTGCAAAATTTGATTCTCTGGTTTCCTTGATATCAGAGAGATTTTTGAAAAATATAAAATCCATTTTTCAACATTTATCTTATTTTTAAATTAATTAACACTCCAAAACTCAAAATAATTATAATAAAAATAATATAATTCAAAAAATCACCAAAATTGGTCCAAATGCTTCTCTGGTCATTAGGAATGTCCCCTAATTTTCTTAAGGACAGAAACTTTTCCCTTGGTCATGTTATCAAATTTTCCTTGAAAATCTCTATTTTCCACCAAAAATAATTATATAAATAAATTAAATACAGAAAAGTCACATTTTCTCCTCTCATGTCTTTATTGACATATGAGTAAAGTCACATAAAAATTTCAAGTTCATTTGAGTTCAATTTAGTGAGTTATGAAATTATTAAGCTTAAAGGGTAAAATGGTAATTAAAATCTTTAATCCTTAATTAAAACTTTAGGTTTAATAAAAAATCAACAAGTAAAATATTTGATCCTAATCTGATTTGGATGATTGAAATTTAAATAATTAAAGGGTAGAAACCCATTAAATAATTTTAAAATGATTAAACTTTAATTAAATAATAGATTAAATTTGGAAGAATAATAAAATTGGAATTATTAAAATAAGGGATCTTTATTAGGAAGAGATTTATTCTTTAATTTAAAAATCCCTAAATTAATTATATCAACTAATACTCAATGTTTAATTAAAATGATAACTCAAATTTAAAATATTAAAAGACTTAATTTCAATTAAAATTAAGAATAAAGTAAATTAAAGATAAATTAAATTAAGATTAAATTTAAAAATTAAATTAAATTAAATTAAATAATTAAATTAAATTAAATTAATTAAAATTAAATTAAATTAAATTAAATTAAAATTAAATTAAATTAAACAATTAAATTAAATTAAATTAAATAATTAAAATTAAATTAAATTAAATTAAATAATTAAATTAAAGTTAAATCAAATCAAATTAATTAAACACCAAGTCAAATTAAATTGAACTATGTTAAACTAAATTAAAACTCAATTAAATTAAGTTAAATTAAATATAACATCACCTAAGACATAAAAGAAATTAAATATAAAACAACTTGAACACTATTCCAAATTTAAACTCTTTAACTTAAACCAAATCATTTGAATACTAATTTACCCTTGAAAGCTTTGATTATTGTAACTCCTAAATGAAACATTAAATGGAGTGTTACTTTACTCATAGGATATTCAAATGTCCTAGTTCACTGAGCAAGTTAACAAGACTTGAAAACCTCGGACGATCGATTCATTTATATAATTAAATTCATTTGGATTTAAAATAATTCTAGAAATATTGAAAAGATGTTTAAGATCCTTCTTAAGCACTTCCTCAATATGATAGGATATTTACAAGAACAATTGAATTTGATTATTCTTTGATGAAGAAAATCGTCCTTAAACCAAAACCCAAAGAACCTAGACGTCATAGGAGATGACTAGCTATAGGATTAGGAATTTGGTAGAAAACCATAACATTTCCCTAGCTTTACCTAGGAACTTGTTTAAATATTCTAATTGTGTTTTAAGTGCAGCTTGGGATGACGGGAAGACCCTCCAGGTACGCTTTTATTTTATTGCAATTTACTTTCTTGCAATTTACTTTATTGCAAATGCGGCTTACTTTTCTTGCATGATAAAACAACCGTTGCATGAAAACCCACACCTTTAGGATAGTCCCTAAAACTAAAACCAAAACTAAGTTAAAAGTCATTGCAAGATAAAATTCATCGCCACAACATTTCAAAAGATAAAACAACTCAAAATTTAATCACAAACAGTAACACAAAACTACAATTGCAACTAAATTAAAACGTCCCGTTGGATGATCGGGAATACCTCGGATGATGTAACCTACGTGTTGCTAACGGGATTTCCCACGGTCTAAATGAAAGTGTGGAACTCATTCGATTGAGTTTAGCAAATTCATCCGGACTAAGTGAATCCGATAAAAATAATGATGCCGGAAGGATGGAACCGTGGGATCTTAACCGGTGTCGTTATAATCAACTTTAAGATTTGTTTTAATTAAAACACAAAAAACACTTGGAAATTAAGATTTTCTCTAAACCAAAACACTTCTCTCATCCCCTGATTTATGATTTCTAAAACTAAACCTCTGCAACAACAAGGAGCTTGGAGCATGGTGGGCGACACGACCATCTTCTTCAAAGAAACAGATCTACATCGACTAAACATTTCTTAGAATTAAATAACTAAACCATAGGACTTCGAGGTAGTTTGACTAGTGCAACATAAATCCTCAACCTTTTGTTAGGCATTTGCATTGCAAATTAAGCCCTAACCGGTCTTAGGATTCCGAGGTAGTCGTCCGATACGACATAAACCCTCACATCTTCGAGGCTATTTGTTTGATTTTATCATACAAATATAAGCCCTAATTAATTAAAATTGGCAAGATTGAAATACTAAATAAACATTAGGACTTTCCTAAATTCAAGCCAAACGATAGGATAGTCGGGAAATTATCGAAGTTCACTTCGAATCAGTGATTTCTCCTACCTTTCTTCCTTTGGATTCACAAAACAAAAATGTTCCAAAATTTGATCCATTCCCTATTGAAATTCCAAAATTCAATCTTTGAAAACCTTAAACTTTGAAATTCTTGAGAGCAGAATCATTGATTATTATCGAGAGTTTTCTTAGGTGATTCCCGTCACTTAAGATGTAATTAACTATAGGGGCTTGCCCTTATAGGGAATTTTAAAGAACCCGAGTAATATAAACCTCGTTTAATGTTTTCATATTAAGCGGGGAAACTTGTCGGCTTATAAAATTGGTTCGCGGACCAAACGGATGTCACTAATCTCCTAGTTTATTTAATCAAGCCCCACCATCAAGCGATGTGTCTATCCTTAGGGATAGATACACGGTTTGTGGTGCGGTGCTCGTTTATATAAACTATTTGGGATGTGAGATCGGTTTGATTTCATATCTTAAAATCTTCAAATTTAAAAATTATTTTTAAAATCAAATACTACTTTTCAAATTATTTATTTAAATTAAATTAAAATTCGCCGACGATTTACGTTAGGCGACCCCTCTTCAAAATAAAACACGACCTAAAAAAAATAATAAAAAAAATAAGCCGCACGGATGTGAGATCGGTTTGATTTCATATCTTAAAATCTTCAAATTTAAAAATTATTTTTAAAATCAAATACTACTTTTCAAATTATTTATTTTAATTAAATTAAAAATATGCCGACACCAATCAATTGAAAAACCTCCTGAACTTGAGTTGAAGATGCTTCCTGATCATTTGAAGTATATTTTTCTAGGTGAGTCCTCAACTTTGCCAGTGATAATTTCCTCTCAATTAACTAAAATAGAAGAAGAGATTTTGTTTGAAGTTTTAAAGAAGTACAAGAAAGCCTTCAGATGGACGATAGCTGATATTAAAGGAATGAGTCATTCAATTTGTATGCATAGAATCCTTATGAAAATAATTGTAAATGTAGGGCTGAACCTCAAAAGACATTAAATACTATTATGAAAGATGTTGTTAAGAAAGAAATTTTAAAATGGTTGGATGCTGAGATTATCTACCTTATTTGAGATAATGCATGGGTGAGTCCTATTCACTGTGTTCCTAAGAAAGGAGGAGTAACTGTGACTGTTAATGAGAAGAATGAGATTATACCAACAAGACAAGTTACAAGGTTGTGGATATGCATTGATTATAGAAAATAAAATCTTGCTATAAGGAAAGATCATTTTCCACTCCCATTTCTAGATCAGATGTTGGATAGACTGGCTGGACATAAATACTTTTGTTTTCTGGATGGATATACTGGGTACCGCCAAATTCAAATTGCTCCTGAGGATCAATAAAAAACAATATTTAACAATCTTTATGGTACGTTTGCTTTCAGAAGAATGTCTTTTGATTTTATGTAATGCCCCTGCTACATTTCAGAGATGCATGATGACTATTTTCTATGATTTAATTGAAAAAGGGATTGAAGTTTTTATGAACGACTTTTCAGTGTTTGGAAGTTCATTTGAATCATGTTTAGAACATTTATCTAAAGTTCTAAAAGGCTTTGAAGAAACTAATTTGGTCCTTAATTGGGAAAATGCCAATTTATGGTAGCAGGAGGAATTGTATTAGGACATAGAATATCATAATAAGGTTTAGAGGTAGATCCTGCAAAAATTCAAGTTATCTCTAATTTACCTTGTCCAACAAATGTAAACGGAATTAGAAGTTTTCTGGGACATGTTGGATTCTATAGGCGTTACATTAAAGACTTTTCAAAAATTTCAAAACCCTTATGTCGTTTATTGGAAAAGGATGTAGTTTTTGATTTTGATGATGAATGCCTAAAAGTTTTTGAAACATTAAAAGAAAAATTAATCACTACACCTATTATAATTTCACCAAATTAGGAAAAATTTTTGAATTAATGTGTGATGCTTGTGATTATGTTATTGGTGTTATTTTGGATAAAAAATATGATAAAATTTTCAAAGTAATTTACTGTGCTAGTAAAACTTTTAATGAAGCTCAAATTAACTATACCAATACTGAGAAAGGGTTATTAGCTTTAGTATTTACTTTTGATAAATTTCGATCATATTTAATTGGAACTAAATGTGTAATGCATAATGATCATTCTACTATCAAATATTTAATGAAGAAGAAAGATGCAAAACCGAGATTGATTAGATGGATTCTTCTTTTGCAAGAATTTGATTTTGAGATAGTAGATAGGAAGGGTGCTGATAATCAAATTGCTGATCATCAATCCAGGCTTGAAACTGAAAAATATTTTAGTGATACTGAAGAAATTAATTAACATTTTTCTGATGAAAAATTGTTCATTATTAATGAATGGCCAATTCGGTTGTATGCCCACATTATAAACTTTATTATAAGTGATATTATACCATATGGTTTGACATACCAGGAAAAGAAGAAGTTTTTATCTATGTTAAAACTTATTTTTGGGATGACCAATTTTATATAAACAAGGAAAGGATCTGATCATTCGAAGATGTGTGCCTTTAGAAGAAACTTATGAAATTATTCAAAATGTCATAATTTTGATTAAGGAGGACATTTTGGAGTTGATATAACTGCTTATAGAATTTTACAATCTGGATTTTATTGGCTTACAATTTTTAAAGATGTTAATGCATATATTAAAAATTATGATCGATGTCAGCCTCTAGGCAATATTTCTAGAAGAAAAGAAAAGCTCCTCAATTATATGTTGGAAGTTGAAATATTTGATGTTTGGGGATTAGATTTCATGGGACCATTTATACCATCTTTCGGAAAGATATATATTTTAATAGCAATAGACTATGTATCCAAATGAATAGAAGCTGTTGCTTTACCTCAATATGATGCTCAAAGTGTTGCAAAGGTTTTAAGAAAGAATATATTTTGCAAATTTGGAATACCAAGAGTAATCATAATAGATGGGGGAAGTCATTTAAGAAATGCAATTATGGAGAAGTTAGTAAATAAATATCATATTAACCATCGCATTGCTACTGCATATCATTCGGAGATAAGTGGTTTGGTTGAATTATCCAATCATGAAATTAAAAGAATATTGGAAATGACTGTCAATCCAAATAGAATGGATTGGTTAATGAAACTGGATTATGCTTTGTGGGCTTATATGACTGCTTACAGAACTCCTATAAAGATGTCCCCATATAGGCTAATTTTTGAAAAAGCTTGTCATTTGTCTGTTGAACTTGAGCATAAAGCATATTTGGCAATTAAAGAGTTCAATTATAATTTAAAGGATGTTGCTGAGAAGAGATTATTGCAATTAAATGAGCTTGAAGAGATAAGAAATGAATCTTATGAAAATGCTAAGATTTATAAAGAGAAAATGAAGTTATGGCATGATCGGAAGATTCTTACTAAAAATCTTGAGCCTGGACAAAAAGTTTTGTTGTATAATGCAAGGTTGAAAATTTTTTTTAGAAAACTTAAGTCCAAATGGATTGGTTAATTTATTGTGATAAAAGTTTATTCTTATGGAGCTGTGGATATTCAAGATTCTAAGACTGAAAAAATATTCAAAGTTAATGGTCATAGACTTAAACCTTATTTTTCAGTTGATCAATTTAAATCTGATGAGAATCTGATGTTGGGTCACTCAGAATAAGTTCTGGGTATGTCAGGCTGAAGACATTAAACCAAGCGCTTTGTGGGAGGCAACCCATATTTATAGGTGTGCTTTGCTTTATATTTATCAGTGTGCTTTGCTTTATGTTTTCTTTGTGTGGTTTGTTTGGTTTTTTTTATGATTATATGGTAGTATTTTGAAGAGAATAGTTATAGTGGTGTTTATTTGACATTAAAGGATGACTAGAAAGAGTCAGAATGAAAAATTTGGACATTTGGCAAGCCTGTGCAAAAATGTGCACTGGCGGCTAAGTGCCTCTTGGTTGGCGCTTAAGCGCCGCAGTTATGAAAAACGTGATAAATGAATTTATAGAAGCCAAAATCGTGGAGAAGTGGTTTTAGGAGTTATTTTAAAATTTTAAACGTCTAGGGTCGGTTTTAGCACTTCCCATGTCTATAAAAGGCCCTGGATTAAGAGAAACACTTGCCCCAATCTCTATTTCCATTTCTGAGTCTTAAACAGAGTATTTTGAGTGCAAAAATGTCTTCTTGGGAGAGTGAAATTAAGAAGAAGGAAGAAGCCAACAAGAAGAAATTTATCAGTGAAAGTGCGCAAGAGTTATACAACGGATTCCTAGCAGTTAGTATTCAAGATATTGCAGAAAGGATTGTGAAGATTGAAGCCAATGTGGAGTCAATTGAAGCAAAGGTAAATGAAACTAACACTCATTTAACGCATATGAGATGGCAACTTAAAATGCAATTCAGTCATACAAATCATGTGGAAGAAGCAGATAAGGAGATGTTTCTAAAAAATAAATGGTTAGAAGAAGAAGATGTAAGAGTTTTCTACCATCGCCCATTTTATCAGATCTATATTCCAGATGGTTCAAATGTAACTAATGGTGGTTCTGGATACATTCAAGCTAATGCAGATTGGAATTAATTTGAGTATAGTCTAGTATTGTGGTTTTATGTGATAAGTGTTTAGTGTCTAGTGTTATATGTTTGTGTTTTATTGAACTTAAATGTGTGTTTATTACATCTTAATGATGTAAAATTATATTTGTTTTGATATATATGAATTATTGTGTATTGGGAAATTTCATCCAAAATGTTTGGATAAAAATTTTAAGTATGTATTAAGTATGATTGTTTTTAATGAATTTTGTGTTTTTGTGAAATTTGTGGAATTGATGGAAATTTAACTTTCTTTGGAGAATTAAAAAAGTTTAGAAGGGAGAAATTAATATTTAAAGTGTTTTAGAGGGATTAACCAAGGGGTTTAGTGAATTTTTATATTAATTATGAAAATAAGGATGCTGGCAGCTAAGTGCCAGAACTTAGGAACTTAGGCGCTTAAGCGCTAGAATTCGTGGCTAAGCGCCGAAGCCTCGTGCTTAAGCGCCGCTTCGCGAAAGCTGATTTTCAACAGTTAAAAACCAAAAAATTGATGTTTTTAAAACCTCCTGTCACCCTCAACCTCTTAAAGTCGCGAAATAGGATTTAGGGCATCCTTAAGTTGGATCAATTAAGAGTCGATTTCAACGAGATTTGTCAGATTTGAATTCTTTGAGGTATGAGCACTACTTCTAAGTAAAAAAATTTTGATTTTCACCATATATTTTGAGTGCATTATTAAAAAATTTTAAGATCATTATTTATGGTGAAATTTGAGGAAAAGCATCAAAAATTGCTTGGATTTAGTGGAAATTACCTTTGGAAGTTAAATTAGCAAGTTTAGTTTGATTTTGAAATTTATAGTGAATTTTGTGATTTTTTTTATTTGATGGCTCTAAAGTCAAAAAGATCAAAAGATAAAGCGAAATTTGATTCCAACAAATTTCTTAGTGCTAGAGCTGAGGATCGATATGTCGACACACCGTCGTCATGTAAATTGATTCCGGAACGAGTGTTTAGTAAGCTAGGAGAAGTTATTGAAGAAATGATTACTAGAAGGAAATGAGAAAATTACTGTTACTTCTCCGCTGTCGCAGTTGTTTCTGTGGTCAGAGAGTTTTATGCAAACTTTCCTGCAGCAGAAGAAAATTTGGTGATGGTTGGAGGTGAACAAAAATATTTTTCACCTGCTGTAATCAATATCTTTTATCACTTGCCTCCTACGGTGTTTTATTTTTATGCTAATTATCATCCCACTGTAGGAGAATTAGATGAGATTATATCATTTCTGACTGATGGAAGAGGTTTATGGAAGATAACAAATGAAAGAATAATAAATTTTCAGGCCTCTAAGTTGAATGTCATTTCAAAGTCATGGAATTACTTTATTTCATCTAAACTGTTGCCTTCAAGTCATACTAGTGTAGTTGCAAAGGAGAGAGCAGTTCTGAATCATTTTATTCAGTTGAGAAAGCCTATTGATGTAGGGGCTATTATTTTTGACTATGTGATGCACTGTGCCAGATCTGCTACTACTTCAGGTATGGGATTTCCATCCTTAATTCATTCAAATTGTGAGTAATCTGGTGTTAAGTTTGAAACATGGGAGGAGATTCTTCAGCCATTGAGACCTATTACCAGTGTAAACGTTGGTACTTACACTGTACATTCAGAGTTTGGCTGGAGAGGAGGATTTAGAACTTCCACCGCTTCTGCTGCTTCTACTTCACATGCCACTACTCCTAGAGCCTCATCATTTAGTGATTCACAAACTAGACTATTGAAGAAGATTTTGAAGAAAGTGAGTCTTGCCAGAGAACATGTTAGAGATATTGATGGTAGGATTCAAAATATTGAAAGGTATATTGTTAAGCATGATGAATATGAGAAGAATTATCAGCAGTACATGGATAAAGTGATTAGAGGTGATCATAGTGCTGAGATGCCCCCTCATCCGTTTTATATACCTTATGTGCCATCCAGAGACTGGGCTGAAGAAGATGATGATGAGGATGATGATTAGAGTAGTTGTGTTTAATTTTTTTTGATTTGTGATTTCTTATGTGTATTTATGTTTTTATTTTGATATTTTTATATGTGATGTTATGTTTGATTGTTGTGTGATGTATTTATGATATGAACTCTGATTTTGTATAGAACATAGTTAGACTATTTCTTTTTTTATGTACATTCAGATGTTTTTGTGATAAAGTAATGTTTTATGTTGTAATTTGTGATATGTGTGTAGTAGTAAAAGTTTTAAATGTGTATTTAGTGTTTAAATTTTTAATAGAGTGTAAATTAATTCCAAATTTGTTAGAAAATTTAGAACACTATTAAAAACCACTATTTGAAAATTGCATGTTTAAACTTTTCAAAATCTATTACCAATTATTATTTACTATTGTTGTGATTTTAGTTATGTTAAGTTGGTGTGTATTTTCTTTGAAAACCTCCACTACTGTAGAAGTCTTTTGAAAATTTTCTTTTATGAAAAACTGGATTTAGATTCTTTTTACTCATGTTTATCTTTAAAAATGTTATACTTGCATATTTAGGATATTGAAATTCCTGCAAGCATGTTATTTTAGTTTTTTAATTCTCACTCATGTATCATTTCTTATGCTTAAATATTTTTATCCTGACTAAAAATTAAAGTTTGGGGGGGGATTTAAAAAAATTAAATTTTTTAAAAACCTAAAATTTTATTTGTTCTCAAGACTTCTTAAAATAAATTTAGTTTTTGTTTGAAAATAATTATGTATATGAAGTTATATTAGGGAAACAAAATTTTGAATATAGAAATGAATAAAAGAATTTAGTTAAAATTTAGAGTGATAATGAAAATTTTAAAGTTTAAATGCTCGTAATAAAGAAATGTTAAATATAGTTAAACTATCTTTAGTAAGAAATGTTATATTTTTGGATAAATAGAAGATTTGACTTTTATTTTTCAAAGCTTAAATTTTTCTTATTGAAGAATAATTTTCAACACTATTATTATGATTTTTAAGTGAAAGATAAAAATCAGACCTTTATTTGAAATGAAAGGGTGGAATTCAAAATCATTAAAGATATACCGAGATACAATAATCCTTGTCTTATAAAAAAAAAGAAAGAAAAAAAGAAAAGAAAAGAAAAGAAAAGAAAAAGAAAAAGAAAAAGAGAAAAAAATGAAAAATAATATGTGAAAATGAAGGAGAAGCTTGAGGATTTAAGGGACTAATCAAAAATTGGTTCCATACCTAAAGTTTAAAATATAAGTTTTGAGAAAATCTAAAACTTAAGGTTATAATATAATAAGTAAAATTATTCTCAATTAAAATTTTTAAGTAAAGAAAAATAAAATGTTTGAATCCTATATTTTGAAAAATCTATTGGTATTTCTGAATTAGATAGAAATCTATATTTTCATTATCCTTTACTTAAGAATTTTCTAAACTTTAAATTGGTCTTATTTACTAAAACTTATTTACTTAATTTTTTTTCTAAATTGGATTATTTCATTTCTAGAACAAAATTTTGAAATCTTCCTAAAGAAACTCATTTACATAATTTGCATGTTAAAATTTTTATGGTTAAGAGTCACTTAAGGACAAGTAACATTTTAAGTTTGGGGGATTTTGATACACCTAAAATATATAGTGTTTTTATGCACATTTTTATACCTATTTTTAATGATATTGCACTTTAATGGATTATATTTTGTGTTTTTCTTCCAGGTATGATGAAAATAATTAATTATGATGAAAGGAGCGAAAAAGGACCAAATTTTGAGCAAAATTATGAAGTTTGATAAATTTGGCCTCTGGTGCCTAAGCGCCAAAGTGCCGGCGCTTAAGCTCCATGGTTAAAAATTAAATTTAAATGAATTTTGGCGCCATTTTCAAGGGGTGTTTGAAGAAAATTTTGGTGGTGACTTCCTTAACTTCCTTTAGGCGGTACATTTGAATGAAGGGATGCATCTTTTGGTGGATACATTAAATCTGGACATGATTGAAGAGACACCAAGGCACCTTTTGGAAAATTATAAAACTGAAGCCTCATAATTTGCAAGTGTGTGTGTGTGTGTTGAAAGGGTTATTATTCAGTGTGTGTTATTAGAGTGGTTATTAGAGTGTGTTATGTTTTAGAGCTTTTCTTTTCTATAGTAAAGAGTAGAGAGTAAGAAAGGAAAAAGGGTTGGTGTGAAGTCTTCTTCTCACCAATTTTCTTTTATCCTTATATCTAGTTTTTATTAAAGTTTAAAGTCTTTATTAGAGTCACCAGAGTTAGGCGCCAACCTCTATAGAGTTGTATTGTGGAAAGCAAAATTCCAAAGGAACTTCTAGAGTCTGGTGGAGAGGATTTTCAGATAAGTATTTATCTTTGTTTTTACATTTTGTTTTTTAAGTAAGATTGTTGTGTTTTCATTATGGTTTATGCTTTCATATCAAGTTTTGTTTGTGTTTACTTCATGAAATTTGAGTAGTTTAGTTTATCTTTTTCTTTCTTAGATGATGATGTAGTTAAATTATAGAAGTAACGTTGTGGAAAGTATAAGTGTTTAATGCTGGAATAAATTGTGATGATTCAATTCCTTAAACTTAATTTACTTCTTGATTTGACCAATTAAGATGTTAAATGTTGTTGTAAGATTATATAAGATCCAATTCGGTATTGTCTCAAACAACAATTGGAAAGAATCACATGTAATTATATGGGTGAGAATTGTTGTCTATATGATTGAATGCAAATATATAGGGAGATATTATTTATTGGGGAGTAAAATTAGAGGACTTTAGAGTGACAGGCTAAAGTGCTCTAATTTGGTTTGTTATTTTAAATTTTGTTATGAGATGTTAGCCCCCAAGTGGAGGAAATAGAGGGAACTCTAGAGTGAGAGCTGGTATCTTTCATGCCTAACCCATCTACAAAATTTTAAAATTTCAAATTAACCAATTTTCTTTATAGAACCAAGTAAGGGTAAAGAATATAGTTGCTTCTATTTGGCACAATACATTTAAATACTTCCACAACATAAAATTCCATAATTATTACTGATTCATTAAAGAAAGAAAAAGATATTTGATTCTTATAACTTTTATATCGTGTTTAGAGTATTGATAATTTCATTTTCTGCTTAAACTTGTTATTAAAAATATCAAAAACAACTTTTCGAAATTAAAACCTTAAAACATACTTACAAAAATAAATTAAAAAGTAAAAAGTTATTTTTATTATTTCTTTAAATTATTAAACATTTCCCTGTAGGTTCGATATCTCGGGGCTTAATCAGAAAGTCCTATATTACTTGATAAACGATATGTATACTTGCGTAGAATGCCATATTATAAATCATAAATTTCATATCTAAATCGTAAGCATAAATATTGGGGCATCACTGGCATGCTAAAGTCTACAAGGTATTATGAATGTGGATAGCTTTGTCCATTCGCCTCTTCAATACATATCCGACATGGATGATTTTCACCACCTTGTCGCTTGATATGTCGTATTAGTTAGATTACTTTAGCTACTCAATTGATCCTTGTCTAGTTGTGATATTTTGATATCTAATGATACCATGATGTTGTATACAGTGAGAACTACTTTGCTTGTTTCTTAACAATACATGATAGCTAGACCACTCCGTCCTTCTAGTATATAATGCCTCTCAAAATATATGATGTTCTAGTTGGTTCTTTCATGAGGGTGTCTCATCTCATGATTATTTTTTGACTATATAACGACAAGCAATGATGTTTCTCAAGCTGTACGACCTTAGCGTCACTCTATTTTGAGGAAATCTTATCTCTTGACACCTATGGATTTTCAGTCTCCTATTATGATAACTCTCGAACTATATAATCTTTCCAGGCATTTCCTTCATGAGAACGAGACAGAAGACTTGGATTGTATGAGTTAATATGTTCTTTCACCATGTGTGCCTCTAAAGATGAAAGTAAATCCCTTGGCATTTCTTCTTACCATATTGATTATTTAAGGCTTCATTCATTTTCAAGATGATTCACATCTCTACTGCATGTAGACCCATCTTTTGGGTCAAGCTACTATGACATCTTAACCCAGTTCTCAAGTCATGAATCTATGTCCCGTGGACTTGCCTTTTATTTCATGCCCTTCGGCTTCTAGACTCACCTTTAGGTCACGCCTCTACAGCCTCTGGACCCTTTCTCTGGGTTGGATATAAGTTTCATATGTATTCCTTTCTGGTTTACGTTTTTAGATTTTGGCTCCTCATGCATTTGATTTTGATGCTTCTCGAATCACATGAATTCTAGGTCATTACTTATACAAGAGCATCTCATCTCTTGATGTCCTTAGCTATATTGCTCAGCTCTCTAGTCTATTGCTCAAATGATGATGCAATAGTCTTGAAGTTCATTATAAATGTAGTGTGGATTACAAGCCTTGGTCATTTTGTTGGAGGGATCAGATACTCTTGGCTCTCCTTCCAAACTGATCAATGCAGACTAGCACTTAAGTACAATATAAGTCCATTGGTGTTCCTCCTTGATCTAGTCCACCTGTTGACACTTAGTGAGCAATATAAGGCCCTATGACATTCCACATTAAAGTAGCAGGCGAGTCCCTAACCAACCTGATAATTTTGCAAAGAGCGACATAAGACCCTACGACAATCCTCATTAATGTAGTGCAGTAGTTTAAAGTTTCAATACCTTAATTATTATGTAGTCATGCCTCGATGGCCTCTCGATCACCATTATGGATCATGCCTATATGGCCTTGAGACCGATCTTTTGTTGTCATGCCTCGACGGCCTTGAATCAACATTGTGGGTCATGTCTCTACAGCCTCTGAATCTACTTTTGAGGTCATGCCTCTACAGCTTCTAGACCACCCTATTTTTCAGTTATGCTTGTACAACCTTTGAACCTACTTTGATTGTCATGCCTCTATGGCCCCTGGACCACCTCTTTTTCATCAAGCCTCTACGACCTCTGAACCACCCATTTAGGTCATGTATCTATGACCTCTAGTCCTACCTTCATGGTCATGCCTCTTTAACCACTAGATCTCTTTCTTCAGGTTGAATGTAAGTCTCATGCAAATTCCTTCTCACCCCTTTAAGCTTGTATGTGGCTCTTTGAATATTCCTTCCTAGGGTGCTCTCCTCTTTTTGGTTGCTCAAGTTAAGTTTCTTGCATAGCTGACCATGGCTTGAAAAAAATTTAAGCTGCTTCCGATAAGTGCGTTGTTCATTAATGGTGCAGTGCACTTATTGAGGGTCCTTTATTGGTGTTAATGTTTTATATAAAACGTGTAGGTTGACCACTTGACTGACTCGGGATGATTCACTGCTTAATCTTAGCATTCCGTGGCTCAAGACACCCATCTAAGACCTTCGATACATGTTCAGGGTACGGATATAGGGTTTGTGATGATTTCTCCTTACCTAAGAGAATCTACCATTGAGCAGACCTATTAAGAATATTGGACATGTTTGATGTCAATCCCGATGTTTATAGGACCCTTTGTATCCATTCAAAACCTCCCTATGGTCAAGAGATGTCATGGAGTCCTCCTGCGGCCACTATGGGAAAATTCACCATAAGGTGTGGTTTAGCCTTGACTCTTAATGTGTTTTATGTTTATTATGATGTTGAGAGACAAAAATCCATCAATCCTGACTCTTCTTAGGCTAAGGGTAGTTACTAGGATTCTCCATTCATATTTTGGAGGAATTCGGGCTCAAGCGAATGTTACCCTTACGGGGGTCCGAGATGCCCTTTGACACCAAAAAGCCCAGTTTGAAACCCTTAAAATATTCTTTTATGAGTTACTGGGTCATATTACAGCAACACACAAGTTTCTACGGCTTTCAGATCGATGATAACATTCCTACAGTCAACTAGGCAAAATTAAGGTTTAGAACACCTTACTTACGATGTGGTCGCGGGTGACCATTAACGATGAGTTCTCTGATAAGTGTCTAATAAAAATAAAATTTTTTGAAGTTAAGGGGCTATATTTATGTCATGCTTGTTCCCCCATAGCTAACGGATTGACGAAACCCTCCAATAAATAATCTACATAAAAATCAGCATTTTTGGGCCAGAGTAGTGCCTAAACACCAACCCTGAGTGCCTAGGCACCCAAAATAGCCTTTGGACCTCTAAAGCATGCCCTTAAAAGTCTAGCACCAGTTTCTGGAGTCTAGAAACCTGACCGGGCGTAGGCACCAGTTCCGAGTGCCTAGAACCCCAACGTAGCTCATAAAAAGTTATTTTCTTGAGCTAACGGAAAGTAAGCACCACTTGGGTAGCACCTAGGCACCAAGGCCTAGCATTGTGGTGTTAGACTAGGAGCCTAGTCACTAAGATCAAGACACCTAGGAGCCGGTCCACTTCTATAATGTAATTTGGTTCATTTTTTTATGTTAATTTGACCTAGTGCACCTCTAATGAGCCAAAAACTGTAGGTATTTCCTTAGTTTTGAGGGATTTTCTTATGTTTGAGATAAAGAAGGTCATTGTACCTCTTTTAACCCTCTTTTCAAAGTTTCTATGGTGAGGTGGCAAGGCAATTTTAGGCAAAATAAGGAGGGAATGGGGTCTGTTTAGCTTATGTCTTAAGAGCTCCCCTATTTTTGACCATCTCCTCTCATTTCAGTTTTAAGGCTGAAGCTCAGAGAACTTGGGTAAGCACAAGGGAGAACTCCCATCTTCTTCCCTAAGGAGCGTATCATTTTCTTGTAGCATAGAGCTTGGAGCAAGAAAAAATGAGGGAGACACTTCATCTTCCTCAAAGAGAAGCTCAAGGGAGTTGTTTATCTCCCAAATTCTACTTCTTCATGTATATTATTCCACTTCTTCAATCACTTCATTTGAGTGTGTGAGAAAATTTTTGTGGAGAAGAGCTTGGCTAGCAAGGAAGTAAGGTGTCTCCTCTTCTGCACTGAACGAGAGATTCATCATAGCTTGTGGAAGGTTCACAGAGCTCAGAACTTCACCAGAATCTCTTCGAACTCTCCTTTGAAAGAAGAGCTTCTTCATCCTTTAAAGATGGAGTGGAGCAGTCTTCACTGAATATTTTTTGGAATGTCATCATCTATCCTACCACTAGAAAAGCTTCATCTTATGTGAAGAAAAAATGACATCAGACACCATGTTGGTGAGATTCTCTAAAAACCCCCACATGTTTTCTTTCTTACCCGACCTTAGAAGTAGTTTCTACTAGTTTTTGTGGGTTTAATTGCCCATGCTAGGCTAGTTCGCCTGCCTACACTAGTTGACATGACCATATGCCTATTTATTAGCCATTTATTTCCTATAGGAAGTCCATGGCTAGAAAGCTTTCATTGGACACGTTCCTAGAAAATCTAAGAGATGTCATTTTGAACCTCTAGGTCTAAATCGAAGTGAGTCAGAATCCCAATTTTCTCTTGATTTGATATTTCCAATGCTCTTGGAGTGGTTGGAATATTAAGATTTTGAGAAGTGAGAAAGGCTTTGTAGCTATCTCAGATTGTAAAATCATGAGGAGTTGTTAAATGAGAAAAATCTTTGTAGTTATTCCATTCCACAATATTGTGTAGAGTTTATTTTGAAAATTTGAAAGTGAAGCTCCCCATAAGTGTCGTGAAAGTAGGATGTGGCTATGCATAAGGAAACTTTTCAAATTCATTTCTAACATATATCTAACTATTTTTGGACAAAAAAGTGTAGACTTTAGAGGCTTCGAGTGTGAAAGAAGTTGTTGTGGCTTGGAAGAGAAGAGGTAGAAGTGAAGATTTCCGAGAGATTCTTCTCTAAGTGATAGGCCGAGAAGGAGTAAAGCGAGAGATTGCTTCTTTCCTTTCCATTCTAAAGAGGAATCGAGTGTTGCAAAGAAGAGAGAAAAGGATTCAAAGGAACTTCGAAGGGATTTACTGAGGAAGAGAAAGAGATAAGTTGTATTTTCTATCAGGTTTTGTACGACTTTTCTTTCATATAAAATCCATGTTTTATCGTGTCTTCTAATTCGAGTAGTCTCCATTGTCTTTCTTCTTGCATAAAGATGTGATGATGTGATGATGCGCATTTGAAGTGCTTTTAAAGTATTAAAGAAATTGTGATGGTTTTTCATTTCAAACGTAATTTACTTTTTGATTCGTCAATCAAAATATTAAAATCTATTATCAGACATTTACTCCGAAAGGATCGAGTGTCCTACAACAATAATAAAGAATCCATTCAATGTCCGACCCACAAATTTATATTATGATATTTTAATTTGATCGCAACGAAGCCAAAAACTCGACCCCGCTATATTATATGTATAGAATCGTTTATGTCAGATGCTACGCAAGTATACGTATCGTATCAAGTAATACAGGCTCTAAAGTGGAGTCCTCGGTTATTGATCCCACAGGAAAGAGAAATTTTAAATAGTCACTAATTTTAAAATAATAATAATAATAATAATAATAATAATAATAATATACAAAATTTGGAATTCTCGAATTCTAATAATAAAGTAAATTAAGTATTTTAATTAGATAAATTAACTAAGTAGAAAATTAAAATGTATCAAAGTGCAGGAACAAAACTAATTGCTAAATAAGTCTTAACTATTCGTAAAAAGTATCTTTCCCTTGCTTAGAAATTTAAGTGATCGATGAATTTAAATGTATACTAAGGTATTGTGACAATTAGAGCATTCCTATTCTTTACCCTTTTGTCCAGTGTAAAGAATATCGACTAATCCTATGTTTGATTACTCGAATCTACCCGCAAGGCCGAGAGGATACCGATCGCCACTTCACAGCCTCCCATCACGTTCCCCGCCCGAGGGCTAACATCTACACTTCAACTCTCAAACAATGTGACCGAATTGAATATTTTAGTCTGTCACACTAAAATGCTCAATTCTATGTCCAAGGATATTATTTCCCTATTTATTTCCGCACCCTCCTTCCAAGGCTTTCGAATTCCCGAAATATCGCATGTAATTTTTACTATAAACTTCGATAATCAACATATTTTAACAAATCAAATGGTCGATTAAAGTAAATTAAGTTTAAGTAAAAATTATCAAAATTCTATTGATATATATAAATACTTCTATTAGTTCATCAAATCACTTAATTTCATATCAGGAGGAGACTAATAAACTACTCGTAATGTATGGAAACTAAACTAAACATGGATTTCATTTAAATTTAAAAAACAATAAATACAAATACTTATCTTAATTTATCTCCAAGCGTACCCTCAGCCTCTTCGACTCTTCCTTCTTAGCATTAAATGAAAACTCACTAAAAACTCACTAACTCACTAAATACTCACTTATAACACTCAAGGACTCTCTAAGACACACACTAAGACACAAAACTGCACACAAAACTGGACACAATAACACGACACAATAACACCCTAAAGACTTAATTTTGGCTTCTATATATAGAGGTGAGCAAAGGACCAAGAGGTGTGTAAGCATCCCTTCAAAGGTGTCCAGGTTCACGTATCTCGCACCATTTCAACTATCTCGCCGTCGGCCGACGAACTACCTCGTTGTCGCGCGAGGCTTCTGTGAAGATCTTCAACGTCGCAATGGCCACGGCTCTCGGCTTGCCGTCACGTACGCTTATAAATTCTTCGAATTTTCTTCTCGTAACCTCTCGTCGGGTTTATTGATTCATTGCCGCTTAATTTCTAAGACAACTGTGACAGATTTTGCTCCAAATTCGCTCCTTTTATGATTTTTGCTTTTATCACCTAAATTCTTCATTCCCGCAATAAAATAAAGAAAATAATTTTTAAAGTGCAATTTCATCAAAATATATGAATTTAATAAATTTTTCAGTTGATCAAAATCAACTTACTTATTAATGGCCCCGCAATTTTAAGATCGCATAAAATAATGGATTTATAGTAAGATTTTTCAATTTAAATAATTATGAATTAGATTAATTAATATCATAATAAAGTTAAATAAAATAATTCATGTAATTTAATTAATCTTATAGAAATAAATTATTTAGTCATCGTGTCTAAGATTTCTACTTACTATTCATTTCGTGAATGACTATATTAAAAGAATAACTACTTAAGATATTCATATGATAAGAAATTCAAGAAAATGCTAATAGTAAAATTCTAATCCATAAAGATAAGTTTGGAAATATTTAAGTTTTTCCTTTAGGTTAATTCAAATGAAGCCAATTTTTTATAAGGCATCTCCTTAAGCTTCTCCTCTTCTTTCTTCTTCTTTTTTTTTTTTATTATCGAGGATTACCGTATCGAGAGCCCGTTAATAATTTTGAACTTCATTTTCATCTTCCTAATTTTGAAACTTAGGAATATTTCTTAGCTTATATACTTCATAGTTTTTACTTCATTGATTTTCAATCTTTCTTTTCACTTCGAATACTTAAGAATTTTAATTTTAGAATATAGTTTTCCATACTAAAAAAATAGTTTACTATATTCATATTCCCTTTAACCAAATATTTTATTCTATTTAATTAATTAAAGCACTAGAAATATTTCATTTAACCTTTTATAATAATTAAATAAAATAATTCATATTAAATCAAATTGAAAAATTTGCTATAAAAATCATTTTATAATAATTTGAAAATAGAAATCGAGAAATGCCATTGAATTCAAATTTGTATTTTACTCTCCCCCCAAACTTAAATTTTTATATCTATTCTAAATAATGAATAAGAAGGAAAGTAAATAAATCATACCTTTCAAGTTTAGGTATTTCTCTTTTTTTTTTCTTCTTTAAAATTTTTGCAGGCTTTTTCATTTTCATCAACCTCGTACCGTTAGTATTCTCCATATATATATAACAATTTAAAGAAAATGCAGGATAAAATCTAAGATAAGTATTAAACACAACAATTAAAATTACTCTACACTACACATATGATTTACTAACATATTAAAAACAATCAACTAACAAATTTTTAAAAAAACTTAAAACAATAAAATAAATAAAAACATATTAAAGAAAACTATCATCCTATTTAACATAAAAACAAATGCAATTAACTAACACAAAACAAAAACTAAATCATTATAACAATCCAAGCAAATTAATCTAACTAACATCCAATGTCTCAAAATATAAAGTACCGAATATTACAAAACATATACAGCTTCCACAATAAATACATCAAACAAATAAGATACATAAAGTCCTAATCTTCACATCAAAGTCCTGTGCTATATCATCTCCTCCCGATCTGTAGGTTACCGAGAAGATCCAGTGTATGATACCGAGTATACCTGGGGTATCTCCGTTACGTCCAAATCTCCACTCCTATAACGACGTTCAGCCTTCATAATATGCACTCGTATTCCGAATGTCGTTGGAGGTATCTTGATCATCATAATGTCTCCTCTCCAGATTATCAACTTTGATCAAAATGATCAAACCTTCTCCCCCATGGTCTCTCCAAACTGGCCAAAACTTCTCCTATGCAGTCAATTCATTCATCGCATCTTGTAGGAAGGGGTGGTAGGCTCGGGGGTCTATAAATAAGAGAGGAATATCTCTACTGATTGAGTAAAATAACTTCTTACTCCTAATCTCCACCCTTCTCATGGGACTCATACTTCTTAATGTTAAGAAATAGAAGTGGTTTCATAGGTTCCACCCATTCTTCATCATCTCTACCTCAACCTGCAGAGTGCAAAAATTAATCCATGGTGTCCCAATCCAGCCTCCACTCTCATTTCGAGGAGTGGCCAGGATGTTCTAATAAATAATTCTCCCGATGTTGATGCTTCGTTATTCTCGAATACGTAAACTTGTCAAGCCGATCTCGTGTTACCCTCACCGTGGTGATATGTGGGTACTGCAGAACAAATAAAGTAATGCCAGTTTTGGAGATCGTATTTAATTTAGAAAGAGAAAAATTCACTCTTTCCCGCTCGCTTAATTTTCCAAACTTCCGGTCCCATCGCGGAGAAAGTTAATGACTCTCCCGTTGGTCCTTCCATCGTTCCAAAAGTTTCATACTCGCTAAAGTGCGAGTCATGAACTTCATGTAACGCTGCTAATTTCGTTGGAAGATTGAAATCTAAGCAAAAACCTCGTACCTTCACCTGCATCTTCGCTACTAAATTGGCATAAAATTCTTTCACCACTTTCGTAGCCGCTCTATACCGAACATAACATAAATTTTCCCGAACCTCGTTCCTTTATAATCCGCTCTTACTTCTCCTCCCGTAGAATACTTCTCCGATCTCGTAATAATTTACTAGATATTTTCAAAATATTTTACCCGTGCACGTGCATTGATGAATCGGTTTTCGTCACTTACCCGACGTTTTTGTCGTGGAGCCATATCGATCCGTGAAAACCAGAAAATTTTCACTAAACTTAAAAATAATCCTAAGAAGGCTTCCTACAACATTTATAAGCAATTTAAATCAAATTCCATGGATTTCCACCGAATATTTCTTCCATATTTCGATTTTTCCCAAAATTTGCAATGCGGTGAAAATACATGGTGAAAATCAAAAATTTTTACATGTGAGTGAAGCACTTACCAAGAGAAGATGAAATCCGGTGTTTTTGTGTGATGAAATCGCTTCAAATCCAAGAACTCTCAAGCCCTAGCTCAGTTTTTTGCGAAAATGAGAGGTCGGGTATGATGAATAAGGTTAATCGGTCAAAATATATGTTTTTTTTTTCGACCTTGTCAAGCCAACAGATTTTTCTCGCCGTCGGCGAGCTAATATTTTTCGAACCAAATACTTTCGTAGGTAACCACCATCTAGCGAGAAATACTGGGCCGTCGCCGAGATCAATCTCGCTTCCCAGGATTTTCCTCACCGGCCTACGAGATTCCAAAATTTAAAATTTTTTGAAATTCGTCACTCATTTTCGCTGATTTCGTCTTTATATTATATTTCCTAGTCACATCATTTATTAATTTAATATGAAGATTAGCTACTTATACACAAGCAAATTCACACAACACAACAAATTAACTTTAATATTAAAATCCATTGGGATGTACAAACTAACATAATTTAAACTCTATAATCAAACTTCAAACTTCAACTTTACTACTAATCAACATCTCAAACCAAACCACGACACAATAAATGCCGATACAAACTATGACACATATCTCAATTAAGTTCTCAGGATATTCAAATCATCACTCCACACATAATAAAATCTAGATCAAATCAAATAACATAAACATAAACATACTAAGTAAATCTTTACTACTACTCTTCAAGGTCGAATCTTCATCTATATGATATTTCCGATATGATACGATGCATAAATAAGTTATAGAAAGGGGCTCGAAGGGAAATCTCGGCGTATTCTTCAAGATCCAACCCTTCTATCTCATTAAATGAAGAAAGAAGCTTCCAAGTGTCCAGCGAATGATCGGTTTTCCTTATCCTCCAAATAATGCGATCAAATAAATAAGATATATCGTCGATTATATCTCTCACATTCTCGTAGTTCTTTCTCCATTCCATTAATTTTCTTCTTAAGTAACTCTGTTTTATCTGAAATAAGCCTTGCTATAGGAAGATTCTATGAAGCTCTATCAGAGATAAAATGTAATGTCTTCATTATTGTCCAAAGTGTGGAACATATCCGTAGGATCAAGCGGCTTCCAAGGTAATGTGGTAATCCCTTTTCCCAAGCTTCATAAGAAACTCGGTACTCACTCGCATAATGCAAAAATATTAGATGGGTGTCCTAGTCCGTGAACTCGACCCATGCACAATTAAACCCAATGCGTACTTAACAATTATTGATCCCACATCATCAGCAATCCAATTCAATACAATAATTCAATATACCGCATTCTTTCAAAACCTTTGCTTACCCTCATAAATAGGTAACAATTTAAATATGAGAGATGAAAAAGTGTCGTTGGGCTTCGATATCAGATTCAAAAGTGATGCGTAGAAACTAACATACCCGTCTTCACGCATTTCCCAATCTTCCGTTTCATCAGCCGATATCGAAATATCTCATTCATATTATACCGAAGGCACACTCAACACATACCGTGGTGTTTTCTATGTAGAATAACTCATTTACTCTTGATGGAGTAAACGTCACCCATCTTCCTCGACGTAGACATTCCCATTGTTGATCGTATGTAAGTTAGAGTAGAACTCTTTCACAACCGGAATAACAACACAGACGTGCTGTAACAAAATACTGGCCAAGCGCTCGCGCGATCATTTCTTCTATCTTCGTAAGGGAATTTAATCCGATCACAACTCGTCTTTGATAACTCTTCTCTTTACCAAAACCTTGTCAAGATCCGCGCTTCCGCACTCACAAATTTCCTCCGTTAAACACCTGTGACAAGAGGAATCTAAGAATTGAGGCCATTATGGTGAATGGAATGAATTCTAGTGAAGAAGGCGACTTAGAATGGTTTAAGAATGGCTTTCACAAAGGAATCGGTGTCAAAACCGTCCAAATTCGGCATTTAAAGTTTATAACTTCCTCATGTCACGGAAGTTTCGCCCGCCGACTCGCCTATAAACGCCTGTGCCCCGCCGTCAACAGCTCGTTTCTTGCCGCGCCGACTCGATAAAATAAATCGAATTAAATTAGGTGCGAACTCCGCCGTCGGCTACCGACTCACGCGCTGATTCCAAAATAATGTCCAATTTCACACCGAATAATTTCATTAATGCACGGTTCGAATATGCGATGATTCTTAATAAAATCGAGTAAGAAAGTTTCAATAATATAAACTAACTATTAAGATACAATAAAATAGATAACTAATATGGGTTGCCTCCAAAAGCGCTTGGTTTAACGTCGTCACCACCTAATTTCAATTATTAATCAGTCGACTAAGCATTAAAACCTCTTATAGTTAGTCTTATACCTTCGAAATATGGTTTTAATCTATGTCCATTAACTTTAAATTTATGTCCAAGCTTTTGGATCTTCGATTTCTATTGTTCCGT
The DNA here is from genome assembly GCA_022702705.1 of Papilionanthe hookeriana x Papilionanthe teres. Taxonomy (NCBI): domain Eukaryota; kingdom Viridiplantae; phylum Streptophyta; class Magnoliopsida; order Asparagales; family Orchidaceae; genus Papilionanthe; species Papilionanthe hookeriana x Papilionanthe teres. The sequence continues at coordinate 38,018,372 of CM040426.1, read as the reverse complement.
ATGAAAATATTTGAGTTATGGTGAATGGTCCTAACCATCGAGACTTCAGCTTCAGAAATAATTTCAATCTAAAATATATAACAAAACTTCCGTCCTAGTTCAAAATTTCTCGATTAATCTTCCGATCATGCCATAATTTCATCTTTCTTTATAAATTCGATCATTATCATATGATTCATTTCTTAATTCTTCCAATTCATTTAATTGCAACAATCTTTTTTCACCAAACCTTCCTTCATATTATAATTAAATTCTTTAATCGCCCAATATGCTTTATGTTCTAATTCAACTGTAAGCGGCATGTTTTTCCATATATAAGCCTCAGAGGAGTCATTCCAATCGAAGTTTTATAAGCAAATTCTATAAGCCCATAATGCAGTTGTCTAACGAACACCAATCTAACCTATTTGGGTTTACAAATTTTTCTAAAATATGTTTAATCTCACGATTGGATACTTCAACATCCGCTAACATTCGCGGATGATAAAGGATATCTTATGAGTAATATTGTATTTTTCTACTAGTTTGTGAATGTATTTATTTCTAAATGAGTTCCTCCGTCGTTGATAATCACACTCGGCATTCCAAATCTAGTAAAAATATTTTTCATCGTAAATTTCAAACACTCTTCACATCACACCTAGGTAAAGTACTGTCAATCCATTTCGAAACATAATCAATGTACTACTAATATATATGAGTTTCCAAACGAAGGAATAAAAGGTCCCATAAAATCTAATCCCCAAACATAAAAAATTTCAACTTCTAATATAAAACTTAGAGGCATTTCGTTTCTTCTAGACATATTTCCTACTCTTTGACATTTATCACAAGTTTTAATATATCAAGATACATCTCTAAATAGATGCAGCGTTATCTAGATCAGAATCTTATAAGGCCATTTACCCTAAAATGTCCTCCAAAATCGAATCAGCGACATTTTTGAATAATTGGTTCGCCTTCTTCATAAGGTACACATCTTCTAATAATTAAATCCTTACATTGCTTATATAAATATGGTTCATCCCAAAATAAGCCGTATCATGGATGAATTTTTTATGTTGTTGCAAAGTTAGCATGTGGTAAAATATTACTAACTATATAGTTTACTATATCAAAGATACCATGGTATTTTCAATTCATTGATATTATATAGTTGTTCATCAAGAAAAACCGTCTATACTTCATTTTCAATATCGATAATTCATGATTTTCTAATCTGATAAATGATCCGTGATTATCGGCCTTTCTTATTAACGATCTCAAAATCTAATTTTTGCATTAATAGCATCCATCTAATTAATTCGATCGGAATCTTCTTTTTGCATTAAATATTCGATACCGTAATGACCGCACGCACAATACATTTTGCTCCAATCGTATAAGGTCTAAATTTATTAAAACCATATACTATCGCTAATAATTTCTTCGTAACCGTATAATTTATTTAAAGATCATTTAGAGCTTTACTAGCATGTAAGATATAACTTTAAAATCTTTTCATATCTTTTGCCTGGGAACTTCCACAAAGATAATCACTAAGATCACACATAAGCTCAAATGGTTTCTCCTGCCAGTGAAACTATTATGTGTGTTGTAATTAATTTTTCAGCATTCAGCATTCAATTGTAAATTCAAAATTCTTATCCTTTTCGAGAAGTTGGCATGTAGGTTTAGTAATTTTTGAAAAATCTTTTATATAGCGTCTCGTAGAATCCAAAGATGTCCAAGAAAATTCTTACCCCTTTTACCGTAGTTGGAGGTGGTAATTTAGCTATAACTTGAATTTTTGCAGTGGTCCACTTCCATTCCTTTTTCCGAAATTTTATGCTCCAATACAATGCCGCCCGCAACTGAGAATCGACATTTCTCCCAATTTAGAACTAACTCGTTTTCTCACATACTCTAAATACTTTTCGCATGAGTTAAACATGTGTCAAATGATGTTCCAAATACGTAGAAATCATCCATAAATACTTCTATTCTATTGTCAATTAACTTACTAAATATAGACAACATACATCTCCAATGTTGCCGGTGCATTACATAATCCAAAAAGGCATTCTTCAAAAAGCGAAAGTTACATAAGGACTAGAAATGTAGTTTTCTCTCGATCCTCGTGAGCAATTTGTATTCGATGATAACCGTGTATCCATCTAAAACAAAAAATACTTATGTCCCATTAATCTATCTAACATCCGGTCTAGAAATGGTAAAGAGAAGTGATCTTTCCCTACAAGTGTATTTAATTTCCTATAATCAATACATATACGCCAAATCCGCAACTTGTCTTATGTGAATAAGATCGCTATTTCTACATTGCGTATCAGTCACTCCTCCCTTCTTAGAACACAAAGAATTGGGCTTACTCAAGACCGTCGTAATTAGATATATAATACCATTATCTAACCATTTTAAAATTTCTTACTTAACTACTTCTTTCATTATCTGTTTAATCTCCTTTCTGGGATCTACTTTGAAGTTTATGTTCATCATCTATAATAATTCTATGCATACAAATTGAAGGACTAATTCCTTTAATATTCGCTAAAGTCTAACCAAAAGTTTTCTTATATTTTTTTAAAGTTTCTAAAAGTTTTTGTTCTCGAGATTCGTTTAATGCATTTAAAATAATAACCGGTAAAGCTTGAAGAATTACTTAAATAAGCATATTTCAAATGATCGTGCAATATTTTTAGCTCTCAAGTTCGTGAGGTTTAATAATTGATGGAACTATATTCTTGTTAGTGTTTTCAAATATTATCCAAAATTCAAATCTTTCCCGACAATCTAGTTCTTCATTATTATCTTCAATTAATTCGCTTTCTTTTTCTAATTTATCTTCGTAATATTCCTTAAAATGTTCTTTTTGTAAATGTTCGTTATTTTCATCCAAAAACATTCATCATCTTTTTCTAGCGTTGTGATATTTCATTGATTTTGCAATATTAAAGGTAACTTTTCGGTCATTTACTCTCATAGTTAATTCTCTTTTCTCGAACATCAATCATAAACTTTTCCAAGAACTTAAAAATGGTCTTCCTAAAATGATAGGAATTTCTTTATCTTCCTCCATATCTAAAACAATAAAATCTACTCGGAAGATAAATTTATCCACTTTTACTAATACATCTTCAAAAACTCCCTTAAAGATGTGCAACCGAACGACGACCAAGGGTTATCGAAGTGGCTTCCTAATTCTAATCTCTTAAAAATCGATAGAGGCATTAGATTGATGCTTGCTCCTAAGTCACACAAAGCTTTTCCAAGCAAAATTTTTCCTGCGCCCAGTGGTATAGTGAAACTACCAAAGATCTTTCAATTTTTCGTAGCTTCTTCGAATAATAAGACTACACTCTTCACTAAGTGCGACCGTTTCATTATCGTGAATTTTCTTTTCTTATTTAGAATATCTTTCATAAATTTTACATACCTTCCGATCTAAAGCTTCGATAAAAGGTATATCGATTGTTAATTTAATATTTCAAGGAATTTGAAGAAATTGTTTATCTTTTTTATGTCGAGCTACGTTAAGGAAATGGTGGTGAAGGTGTTTCAACGTAAATTTTCATAGGTATTAAAGGATGTTCCAAGTTTGAATCTTGTCAATTGTTTCCTTTTCAATTTCCACTTCCTCTTTTCGTTTTAAGTTCTTTGAATTGAGGTTCTAATTCTTTTCCACTCCTTAGTCAGGTTCGTTTAATTTGTTCTTTTCCGATCTTTAGGATTTATTTCTACATTACTAGGAAAAATTTCAGTATTCTATTATTTAGCGTAGTAAGAATATGTCCAAGTTGAGTTTCGATATTTTTAATAGATGTTCCTTAATTTGTACCGATTTCCTTAATTTGTAGTTAATTTCGATTTTGTAGTTAATGACCCATATTCAAAATTAATTCATCCATAGATAATTTCTTATCTTTGGAATTGAGGGTTATTGTTATTAAATCCAAAGTGGTAATTAGGTTTATAGTTCTGATTTGCTTCGATTAGGTTGATTCATCCATTGTTGATTAGATGCGTTATTCCAATTAAAATTTGGATGAGTTTTCAACCACAGATTATAATAGCTCAATAAGGGTTATTAGTTCTATTATTAATAGCATTTAAAGTTTCATAATTAGATCGAGATTCTAAGGATTTGTCCAGATGAGTTTTCTTCTAAAGTAAAGGAGAGTAGTTCATTCCAAAATGATCTAATTTCTTGTATATACAACAGCTAATTGAGAAGCCAACATGATATTTCGCATCGTTTTCATGAATGTCGGCTATTTTTTTCGGATTTACTTCCCACGTTGTGCCATCGGAAATTATTTGTTGTCATTTCTTCGATTAGTGCATAAGCTTCATCAAATGGTTGTATACACGAACCTCCAAGAAGCAGATCGATGATTGATCTTAAAGATCCTACTAATCCATTATAAAAGGCTCAATAATCACCAACTGTACGCATGATGGGCATTTCCTAAGAAGTTCCTTAAATCTCTCCCAAGATTCATATATTGATTCTCCATCTATCTGACAAAAGAAGTTATATCATTTCTAAACTTAGCGCTAGATGGTGGAAAATATTTGGATAGAAATTTTTGTGATAATTCTCCCCAAGTTTTAATAGATCCAAAGCACGAATTAACCACATTTTAGCCTTATCCCTTAATGAAAAAGGAAAAAGTCTAAGTCTTATAGCATCGTCGTATTACCTCTTGATATTTAAAAGTAGCACAAAGTTCTAGAAAACTAAGAAGATGTGTTAGGAACTTCAAGTAGGTGAACCACTAAATTGATTTTTTTGTACCATTTGGATAATTGTGTGTTTAAGTTCAAATGAATTAGCAACATGAATGTGGTTTTGAATAGTTAAATGAATTTTATCCGATGTGGTCGTACAATCTCTTAATGGTCTTCGTTGGTTCATATTTTGAATTTCGTGAATATTCGCAATTGTGTTAAATTTATAATTTGTTTCTTTTGTTTTCTAATTCTTTTTAATTGTACGCTCTAATTCGAATCGTAAGGTATTAATTTTTCGTGTCCAAATTTGTGCATACAATTTTTGAATGTATTATTAATTTATTTATTATGATTATTTTAAAATGTTCGTTACTTTTTAAGAAATTTTCATTTTCCCGGCAACGGCGCCCAAAAAACTCGAATTCACAAATTTATATTATGATATTTTAATTTGATTGCAACGAAGCCAAAAACTCGACCCCGCTATATTATATGTATATAATTGTAATTTCGTTTATGTCGTTATACACAAGTATACGTACGTATCAAGTAATACACCAGGGCTCTAGTGGAGTCCTATTATCGATCCCACAAGGAAAGAAAAATTAAATAATGTACTAATTTTAAAATAATAATAATAATAATATAATAATAATAATATACAAAAATTTGGAATTTCGAATTTTAAGCGCAATAAAGTAAACTAAGTATTTTAATTAGATAAATTAACTATGGAAAATTAATACGTATTGAAAGTGCAAAAGAAATAAACTAATTGCTAAATAAGTCTTAACTATCTCGTAAAAGTATCTTTCCCCTTGTTTAGAAATTTAAGTGATTCGATGAACTTAAATAGATAATTAAGGCATTTAATAAATAAGAGCATTCTATTCTTTACCCTTTGGTCCGTGTAAAGAATATCGACTAACTCTAAGGCTCAATATCGACTCGCTGGCCAGCCGGGAGTGATACCCTCTACCGCCACTTTAGAGCTCCCACGTTCCCTCGCCCGAGGGCTAACATCTACACTTCAAATTAAACAGCCAGGCAGACCGAATCAATATTTTAGTCCGTCACACTAAAATGTTCAATTCTACGCCCAAAGGATATTATTTTCCTATTTATTTGCACCCTCCTTCCAAGGCTTTCACCGAATATCGATGTACTTTACTATAGTCGTATAATCAACATATTTTAACAAATCAAATGGCCAAATAGCAAATTAAGTTTTAAGTAAAAATTATCAAAATTTATCGATATATATAAATACTTCTATTTTTAGTTCATCAAATCACTTAATTTCATAACAGGGAGAAAGATCAATAAACTACTCAATGTACGGAAACTAAACTAAGCATGGATTTCATTTAAAGTTAAAAACAATAAATACAAATACTTATCTTAATTTATCTCCAAGTGCATTCCTCACAGCCTTTCGACTCTTCCTTCCAAGACAACCACTAAAAACTCACTAACTCACTAAATACTCACTTATAACACTCAAGGACTCTCTAAGACACACACGAAGACACAACCCATTGTCAAAATCGGACACAATAACACGACACAATAACACCTTAAAGACTTAATTTCGGGCTTCTACATGTAGGTGAGCAAAGGAATTATGTAAGCATCCCTTCAAAAGGTGTCCAAAGCACGTATCCGCACCACTGAATCATCTCGCTGGTTTAACGAACTACCATTGCCTACGAGGCTTCTAAGATCTTCAACAACAGTCAATGTTTCTAAGCCATTATTACTGAGGATACATAAATTCGTAATCTTTCCGTAACCTCATTGCCGATGACTTGGATTCCGTCACATGACAAGTAATAAATTGTATGATTTTGCTCTAAATTCGCTCCTTTTATGATTTTTGCTTTTATCACTTAAATTCTTCATCTCGCAATAAAATAAAGAAAATACCCTTTTAAAGTGCAATTTCATCAAAAATAGGTATGAATTTCTTAATAAATTTTTCGATCAATGTCCATGGATGGTCTGTGTGGGCTTCATGGGAAGTGATCGTTAAATAAATAGAAAATGTGTTTCTACGCTTCAAATCGAGGTCAGGCGACAAGCCGAGATCGCCAATTGCTCCTGGAGATTTCGAATAATTAAAGTCGAAGGTTAACCTAAGGAAAAGGGGCGAGGGAGACAAAGAAATGCATCCTCCAAAATTCCAGCCTTAGATTTGTGCGACCGAACGTAAGATATGTCAATGTTCTTTTCATGATTGGAAGAGGGGGTACTTTGAGGTAAATAAACATTTATGCTCTTATTTGGCACGATAAAATAAATAATCATTCCATATCATTCACACATCATATACTCACGAAGTAAGAGTGAAGACACTTTTCATATATATCAAAACCTTTTAAATAAAAAGCTAGTGTGTCTCATGTTTACCCCGTTTTTTAAAGATATTAGCAATTGTGGTTTGCTTAATCCGTTACTATTTTCCGCATCTTGTTAAGTAGAAGTAAACTTAAACTTTAATAGTGATTTCCGAGTATTGGATTGAAATATTACATATCTATTATGTGCGGAACGTGACTTCCCGTGATCATAACTGTGACTCCACAGCCCCGTATTACTTCGATATGAAACATAATTGCGTTGAAGTTTGACTTTACAAATCATTATAAAATATAAATTTAGGTTCATAGCCCCCATAATATAAGTTTCAAGGTCACGTATCATTTATACAACCGCAATGATACTAAAGAAATTAACAAAATTTTCCTCGATAAAATTATTCAATTATTGGTAAATGGTAAATTCAGCTGTATGCCGACTTCAGAAAATTTATTGTAAGTGATATTATAAAATATGGTTTGACATAACAGAAAGAAGAAGTCAACTTATACTAAAACTTATTTGGAACGATCTATTTTTTTATATAAACAAGGAAAGGATTCGATCACTAGCGGCGCCTTTAAGCACTTATGAAATTATTTAAAATGTCATAATTTTGATTATGGGGACATTTTGAGTTGATAGAAATAATTTTACAATCTCTGGCCTATACTTAAAGATTAACGATAGAGTTAAAAATTGTGATATGCTGCGTGTAGCACATTTCTAGCACGAGACGCCCTCACTATGTATACAAGCCGAAATATTTGATGTTTGGGGATTACTATGGGACTAATCTTTCGAAAGATCTATATTTTAATAACAGAAGACTATGTGTCAGCCCACCCGGTTTGTTCAATGTGATGCCAGTACGCAAAAGTTTTTAAGAAGAACATATTTTTGCATTTGAAATAATAAGAGTAATCATAATGTTGGGGAAAGTCATTTGTGAAATGCATTATGGAGAAGTTAGTAAAGAAATAACATATTAAGCATCGCATATTATCGTTATCACCGCAAGGTGGCTCTGGCCAATAATCATGAAATTAAAAGAACACTGAAAGACCGTTAACTAAATAGAAAGGATTGGTCAATCGTAGATTAGGCCGGGCTTATACCCTATAGTGATGTCCCCTTATGTTGGTTTTTGAAAATCTGCCACTTGGTTCGGCTAAACTCAGCATGCATATCGCTTAAATTAATTTAAAGGATGTTATAATTAAATTAGCTTGAAGAGATAATAAATGAATTTTATGAAAATGCTAAGATTTATAAAGGAAAATGAGTTATGAAGTACGACGGAGCCCTACAAAATCTCGAGTTTGACAAAAGTTCTGTTGTATACCGAAAACTCAAGTCCAGGATGGGTCCATCTATCGTGATGTAAAGACTCTACGAGCCGTGGATACCAAGATCCTAAGATAGAAATAATTAAAGTTAATGGTCATAGACTAAACCTTATTTTCAGCGATCAACTTAAATTCGGATGAGAATTCGATGTCGGATCACTGCATGTTTCCGAGTATGTCGAGCAAAGATATTAAAACGTTTTCAGAGAGGCACCATATTTTTTGTCGGTGTTTTTACTCATGTTTGTTTTCAGGTGGTTTGTTTGGCCTAAGGATATATGGTAAGAAGAGAATAAGAGGCGGGTGTTTATTGACATTGTGAATGACCCGCGTAATGAAAATTTAGACACTGGGCAGAATACGTGGTGTGGGCCGGTGCATTGAAGCCATCTCCGCAGTGAAAATGTGATAAATGAATTTCTAGACGTCAGCCACGCTGGTTTTTATTGGTTTTAGAGTTTTAAATAGCCTACGGCTATTCAAGACTTCCCACAGAGTAAAAAGTCCATGGATTAAGAGAAACACCTGTTCCCAGCCTCTATTTCTATTTACGAGTCTTAAGAAGAGCATTTTACACAAAAAAATGTCTTCAGGAGAGTGAAATTAAGAAGGATGAAACCAACAAAAATTATCGTTGAAAAGTGCGCAAGGCCAATCCATTCGCTTAGTATGCCATTGCTCGCGAAGATTGAAGCCAACGTGGTCAATTGAGCAAAGGAAAATGAAACTTTCGCTGCCATTTAGCGGGATGAAAATTTAAAATGCAATTTGTCACAAGGTATATTTCGAAAACAAATGGTTAGAAGAAGAAAGATATAAGAGTTAATCAAAGTTCATTTTGCTTCTCAAATGGAACTAATGATGGTTTCGGATACTAACTTGAGATTGAATTCAATTTGAGTATGTCTAAAGGAATCGTGGTCGTTGCCTAGCACATGCCTGTGTTTTTTAACCATGTGTTTACCACCACAAAATATCTTTGTTTCGATATATTCAATTATTGTGTATCGGGAAATTTCATCCAAAATGTTTTGGATGGTTCTTTGGGTATGGCCAGTGTGATTATTTTAATGAAGTTTTGTTTCAGGTGAAATTTTTCGGGAATTGATGGAAATTTAACTTCTTTGGAGAATTAGAAAGCCTAGAAGGGAGAAATTATTATTTGCAGTGATTTAGATTAACTAGTGGTTTAGTACCCCACTTATTGTGTGTCAGTGATAGCTGTGCTAAGCACTGCACTTCTGTGCTGCTAGTTTTTCAAAATTTTTCGGCTAGTTTTAGTCTGCATTTGCCGGTTCGTTAAAAACTGATTTTCTATCGAAAACCCAAAAATTAACATTTTGGTCACTGTCACCCTCAACAAGTCGCGAAACAAGGATTACAGCATCCTAGGTTGATACTATTATTCTCAACATTTCCAAATGCATTCAAATTGAGGTACGAGCACAATTTGCACCATATATTTTTTGCTAAGACATTTTAAATCTTGCTATGGTGAAATTGAAGAAAGCATGAAAATTTGGATTTGCGCTCACCTTTGAAAAGCAATTAGTTAGTATTTAATTTTGGACATATTTGTTGAGATGGCTCTAAAGTCAAAGAATCACATTAAAAATGAAGTTTGAGTGCAAGAGTCGGAGATCGATATCGACGGAAGATCGTCGTCAATGCAAATTGATTCTAATCCAGAGTCTAGTAAGCCACAGAAGTTATTAAAGAAATGATTACTGTAGGACTGGGAAAATATCAAGCATTTCTTCACAAACAATCGCATCTCTGCGGTCAAAAGAGTTGTTCTGCAATGGTTGGTAGAGGTGAACAATTACATTTTCACTTGCGAATCACGCCTTTGTCACTGTTTCATGCAGGTTTTGTTTTATGTTAATTATCATCTTGCATTTGAGAATTAGATGAGATCATATTCATTTCTGGATTGACGGAAGATTTTATAGAAGATAATCGCATTGTATTCTGTTGAATGTTAAAAGGCATGACATTGGCTTTGATTTCATCTGTCGCATTAGTGAAAGTCGTTGAAGGTATAGCCCATCATCACTAAAAGCCTTCCATTGAAGTAGGTTATTATTTTACTATGTGATGAATTGATAGACTCCATATCTTCATATGGATTTATCCTTAATTCATTCTGAGAGATCCGTGTTGTCAACACGGGGAAAATTTTCAAGACAATAAACGTCAGTCTTTATATCAGATATTCGCAGTTTTGTCGAGGATATCCACGCTTCGCTGTCGCTTTCACACGCAGTCATCTGTTGAGTTATCATCATTCAGTGATTCAAACCGGACTGGACATTCTAAGAATGAGTATTCACGCAGAACATGCCAGTATACGGATTTGTAAGATTGAAAATACTGAAAGGTATATTGTTGATGATATCGGCGAGAGAATTATCGTTGTTAATACGGATAAAGTGATTGAGGTGAACATATGTCGGTGATGCCCTCATCCTCTTTATATGCCTATGCCACTGTAGATCGACTGGTCAAGATGATGATGATGATTGTTGTTTAGTTTGTTGATGATTTGTGATTTCATGTAGTTATAGCTTTATTTTGATATTTTTGGTATTTCGATGTTTCCGTTTGACAGTGATGGCGATATGATTTTGCATGTGTAGCAGTACGGACATTTTTTATGTACATTCGTATGTTTATGTGATAAAGTAATGATTTATGTTGTAATTTGTGATATGTGTGTAGTAGTAAAAGTTTTAAATGTATTTAGTGTTTAAATTTTTTAATAAAGTACTAATTTCAAATTGTTAGAAAATTTAGAACACTATTAAAAACCACTATTTGCCATAGCTTTCAAAATCTACTACTGTTGTTTTAGTTATGTTAAGTTGGTGTTAATTTTCTTTTGAAAACCTCCACTATTTATCTTTGAAAATTTTTTTATGAAAAATCAATTTAGATTCTTTTACCTTCAAGCTTTAAAATGTTATTTGTGATGTTAAAGCATGTTATTTTTGTTCTTTTAATTTTCACTCATGCAATGCTTTGTCCAATGTTTTTAGACCACTGTACTAAAGTTAGTAGAGGAATTTAAAAATTAATTTTTCAAGTCCTGTGTTTTATTTACTGCGGTGCTTTGAAATAAATTTGGTTTTGATTGCACAATGAGTGTTCATGGCTATATTAGAAACAAAATTTTGAATACAGAAATGAATAAAAGAATTTAGTTAAAATTTATAGCACAAAAAAAAAAAGAAAATTTGTGTTAAAATGTTCTTAATAAAGAAATATTAAATATTAAACTATCTAGTAAGAAATGTTTATTTTCGATAAATGTAAGATTGACTTTGTTTTTCGCCTAAATTTCTGCTATCAAGAATACTTCAACACTATTGCTTAAGGATAGACAGAATGCACCTTTTATTTTAAATGAAAGAGGGAATCATTAAAATGTGAATTTATTTAAAAAAGAAATCCAAAGAAAGAAAGAAAAAAGAAAAAGAAAAAGAGAAAAAGCAATATGTGAAAACGAGGAGAAGCTCAACATTTAAGGGCCTAACAAAAATTCTACCCCACCAATGTCGCTATTTTTAGGTTGCTGTATTTGGGTTAGTAGGAATGCTTGAAATGTCAAGAAATTTTCGATTTTAAATTTAATTTAAATATGTATAATTTGAAAATGATTTTTAAGTTTAAAATTTAAGATATCAAATCGATCCACATCCCATATAGCAGTATAAACGGTATCTATCATAAACCGTGTATCTATCCCAAAGAATGGGACACACCGCTCGATGACGGGGGCTCGATTAGCCAAACTAGAAGATTCGCGACATCCGTTACCGCGAACCAATTTTAGGCGTCTCCTCGTTTAATATAAAGGAATTACAGGTTTATATTACTCGGTTCTTAAAGTCCTTATACGCAAGCCCTCATAGTTAATTACATCTACCACGAGAATCTTTAAAACTCTCGATATCGATCGGGTTCCGTTTCTCCAAGAATCGGGGTGCCTAAGGTTTTCAAAGTATTGATTTTGAAATCTGATTAGCTCAGTTCTGGAACAGCGTGTGTTGTCACTGTAGCGGCGAGAGGTTGAGGATCCACCTGCACTCCCAAACGTCCCATTGCTTGCTTCACTGGGGAAAATTATTTAATATTTTCATCTGCTAACTTTGGTTCATTTAGACTTGCTAGGCTTGTATGACATGATCGTGTCACTGTGAAGATGGGTTTGTCTTAACAAACCATCAATTTTTAGCTGCGGCTAGTGATTAATTGACAGCATCATGTTGGTCGGCCTAACAGCTCAAGGGATTTGATCCTGGGCTTTGTTTATTTAAACTAGAAAGGTTTTGCTGATGTACAGTGCCGACGACTGTCGCCCACCATGCTCAGGCTCCTCGTCGGCTGAGTATATTCTGTATGAGAAATCAAGAGAAAGTTTTTGGTTTAGAGAAATCATGTCCAAGTATCATTTTATTAAGGGACGGTTGATTATAACAACATCGTTATCCATGTTGCCCGACCGTTGAAGTTTTTAACGGGATCACTGCAATCTCGGCATGACTCCGCAACTCGGGTCCCGGGTCGATTCACACTTGCCTTACATATTTTTGCATTGAGTGCTTGAAAAGAAGGTCGCGCATGCAAAATTGTCGTCGAATTTAGTTTAATTTAATTATATAATTTATACCTCGAATGCTGTGCTTAATTTGAAGATGACACTATCGCTGTCGCCCAACCTGGAGAGTCGAGATCATGCCTCACCAGGAATGCAACCATGGCTTCACATTTTATTCTAAGAAATTTTTGCCGAGACAAGGTCGATCTTGCCGTGACGCACCAAGCTCGGTTCCATTCTCGCAGAGGCTTGGGCTAGAAGATCTGCATCAAAAGAGAAGAGAAGAGTTTGCCGGAATCTAAAAGTCCAAGTGCTTAGGTTAAAAACAAATCTTAAAGAGCAGAACCCACGGTTCTGTCATCTGACACTGTTATTTTCATTGAATTTGAATCCAGATGACTTGCCAAACTCAACTGAATGACACACTCATTTTAGGACAGTGGGAAATCTCGTTAGCACAAGGGCGCGCATCATCCGGAGGTATTCCCAACATTCAACGAGACGTTTTAATTTTAATCACAAACGAATATAAACTACAATCGCAACTAAAATTAAACGTCTCGTTGAATGATCGGGGAATACTTTGATGATGTAACCTACTCAAGGGGTTAACGGATTTCCCACTGCCTAAATGAAAGTGTGGAACTCATTCGGGGCTGAGTTTAGCAAATTCATCTCGACTAAGTGAATTCAATGAAAATAATAAGAAATGTGGATGATGCACCGCGGGTTCTTAATCTATTCTGTTCTAATAACTTTAAGATTTGTTTTAACTAAAACACTAAAAACACTTGACTTTAAGATTCCTAAAACCAAACTCTCTTCTCTTTGATTACAATCTTCTAAAACTAAACTCGCAAGACAAGGAATTTCTGGAGCCAGCGGGCAAGACGGGCCATCGTCATCAAGAAACTCCGAGTCTACTTCGCTGAAAATTCTCTAGAATTAAATAACCAAGCCATAGGATTTCGAGGTAGTTTTCCTAGTGAAACATAAATCCTCAACTCTCCGTTAGGCATTTGCATGATCGTGTCATGTAAATTAAGCCCTAACCAGTCTTAGGATTCCGAGGTATATAAATTATATAATTAAATTAAACTAAAAATTCGCTGACAATTTCTGTACGCGACCTTCTTTTCAAAATACAACACTCAATCTAAAAATATGCCGACAAGTGTGGAACTCATTCAGTTGAGTTTAGCAAATTCATCTGGACTAAGTGAATCCGATAAAAATAACGGTGTCTGAATGATGCAACTGCCAGATCTAACCTAAGGTTATTATAATCAACTTTAAGATTCCCTTAATAAAACATTAAAGAAATTTGGACTTTATGATTTCTCTAAACCAAAAAACTTCTCTCATCCCTTGATTTTCTCCTTCTAAAACTAAACCTCTCCAACAACAAGGAGCTTGGAGCATGGTGGGCAGCACGGTCATCGTCGTCAGCATAACTTGGATCTACATCAGCAAAACCTTTCCTAGTTTTAAATAAACAAAGCCATAGGATTTAGAGGATAAATCCATAACTTTTTGTTAGGCATTTGTATAATCATGTAATGCAAATTAATCCTAAACGGTTTTTAGGATTCCCGAGGTATTGTTTGGGTACGACATAAACCCTCACATCTTGTGCTATTTCAAGGATCATGTCACATGCCAAATATAAGTCCTAAATAATTAAAGTCAAGTAAGATTGAAATATTAAATAATTTTCCCAAACGAAGCCAGTCATTGTGAGAAGCTGCAAGCCACAAGATTCTTCGGATCCTCAACTTCTCCTACCTCTATCGGACTCTTAAAATAAACTCGTTCCAAATTCTCGAGTTTTCATCCTTTTTGGAATTTCCAAAACTAAATACTTTCAAAACCTTTAAACTTTGAAAATTTCGAGAGCAAAACCACCGATCATTATCGAGAGTTTTCTTAAAAGATTCCCATTATTTAAGATGTAATTAACCATATGTGGGCTTCGCCCCTTATAAGAACCTCTTCTGCTAGAACCTGTGGGGACATAAACCTCGCTTAATTCCTTTATATTGTATCAGGGGAACTTTTCGCTTATAAAATTGGTTCGCACCAAACGATGTCACAAATCTTCTAGTTTATTTACCCGAGTTCCATCATCAAGCAAAGGTGTCTATTCTTTTCGGGGGATGTATACACGGCTTCAGATGCGGTGCCTGCTATATAAACTACATGATGTGAGATCTATTTTCGATTTCATATCTTAAATTTTTTTTAAACTTAAAATCATTTTCAAAAATCGAATGCTACTTTCTAAATTATACATATTTTTAAATTAAATTTTAAAAATCGAAAATTTGCCGACAACTTCGTAAAGCTTTGCCACCTTTTTCTTAAATACAACACAACCTAAAAATATGCCGACAGTGTGGAACAAATTTTTGATTAGGCCCTTAAATGTTCAAGCTTCTCCTTCATTTTCACATATTATTTTTCACTTTTTTCTCTTTTTCTTTTTCTTTTTCTTTTCTTTTCTTTTCGTTTCTTTTTTTTTAAATGCAAGGATTACGGTATCTAGATAGGCCTTTAATGATTTTGAATTCCACTCTTTCATTTAAAATAAAGGTCTGATATTTATCTATCACTTAAAAATCATAATAATAGTGTTGAAAATTATTCTTCAATAAAAGAAATTGGGTTTTCAAAACAAAAAAGTCAAATCTTCTATTTATCCAAAAATAAAACATTTCTTACTAAAGATAGTTTAACTATATTTAATATTTCTTTATTAAGAACATTTTAACTTTAAAATTTTCTTTATTACTATAAATTTTAACTAAATTCTTTTATTCATTTCTGTATTCAAAATTTTGTTTCCCTAATATAACTTCACAAACATAATTATTTTTAATCAAAAACCAAATTTATTTTAAGCACACTTGAGAACAAATAAAATTTTAGGTTTTTGAAAAAATTAATTTTTTTTAAATTCCCCTCCCCCTAACTTTAATTTTTAGTCAGGATAAAAACATTTAAGCATAAGAAATGATACATGAGTGAGAATTAAAAAAACAAAAATAACATGCTTGCAGGAATTTCAATATCCTAAATATGCAAGAATAACATTTTTAAAGCTAAACAGAGTAAAAAGAATCTAAATTCAGTTTTTCATAAAAGAAAATTTTCAAAAGACTTCTACAATAGTGGAGGTTTTCAAAGAAAATTAACACCAACTTAACATAACTAAAATCACAACAATAGTTGGTAGTAGATTTTGAAAACTGTAATCATGCAATTTTCAAATAGTGGTTTTTAATAGTGTTCTAAATTTTCTAACAAATTTGAAATTAATTTATACTTTATTAAAAATTTAAACACTAAATACACATTTAAAACTTTTACTACTACACACATATCACAAATTACAACATAAATCATTACTTTATCACATAAACATCTGAATGTACATAAAAAGAAATAGTCCAACTATGCTCTATACAAAATCATATCATAAATACATCACACAACAATCAAACAAAACATCAAATATAAAAATATCAAAATAAAAATATAACTACACATAAGAAATCACAAATCATAACAAACTAAACACAACAACTCTAATCATCATCCTCATCATCATCTTATTCAGTCCGGTCTCTGGATGGCACATAAGGTATATAAAACAGATGAGGGGGCATCTCAGCACTATGATCACCTCTAATCACTTTATCCATGTACCGCCGATAATTCTCCTCATATTCATCATGCTTAACAATATACCTTTCAATATTTTCAATCTTACCATCCATATCTCTAACATGTTCTCTCGGTAATACTCATTTCTTCAAAATCTTCTTCAATAGTCCAAGCGAGTGAATCACTAGATGATGATGCTCTAGAAGCAAAAAGCACGTGAAGTAGAAGCAGCAGTAAGGCATAAAGAAAGTTATAAATCCTCCTCTCCAACCAAACTCTGAATGTACAAGATAAGAACCAACGTTTACATTGGTAATAGGTCTCAATGGCTGAAGAACTTCCCCCCATGTTTCAAACTTAACACCAGATCTCTCATAAATCGAATGAATTAAGGATAGAAATCCCATACTTGAAGAGTAGCAGATCTAGCATAATTCATCACATAGTAAAAAATAATAGCCCCTACTTCAATAGGCTTTCCCAACTGAATACAATGATTCGGGAACTCGCTCTCTCCCTTGTAACTTCACTAGTACGACTACAGCAATATTTTAGATGAAATAAAGTAATGTCATGCCTTTTGAAATGACATTCAACTTAGAGGCCTGAAAATTTACTCTTCTTTCATTTGTTATCTTCTATAAACCTCTTCCATCAATCAGAAATGATATGATCTCATCTAATTCTCCATCATTAGGATGATAATTAGCATAAAAACAAAACACCGCAGGAGGCAAGTGGTAAAAGACATTGATTACCGCAAGTGAAAAATGTAATTGTTCACCTCTAACCATTACCAGATTTTCTTCTACTGCAGGCAATTTTGCATAAAACTCTTTGACCACAGAATCTACAGTGACATCAGAGAAGTAACAAAATAATTTTCCCACCTTCAGTAATCATTTCTTTAATAACTTCTCTTCGCTTACTAAATACTGCTCGTGAATCAATTTACGTGACGACGTTGCCGACATATCGATCCTCAGCTCTTGCACTAACAAATTTGTTGGAATCAAATTTCATTTTATCTTTTGATTGCTTTGACTTTAGAGCCATCTCTAAAAAAATTGCAAATATATTCCAAAATTAAACTATACTTGCTAATTTAACTTCCAAAGGTAATTTCCACTAAATCCAAGAAATTTTTCATGCTTTTCTTCAAATTTCACCATAAATAATGATCTTAAGATTTTTTAATAATGTACTTAAAATATATGGTGAAAATCAAAAAATTTTTTACTTAGGAGTAATGCTCATACCTCAAAGAATTCAAATCTGACAAATCTTGTTGAAATCGACTCTTAATTAATCCAACCTAAGGATGCCTTAAATCATATTTCGCGACTTTGAGAGGTTGAGGGTGACAGGAGGTGTTAAAATGTTAATTTTTGGGTTTTTTACAGTAGAAAATCAGTTTTAGCGAACCGACGCTTAAGTACGAGGCTTCCGTGCTTAGCCGAGAATTCTGGCGCTTAAGCGCCTAAATTCTCGGGGTGCTTAGCCGCTAGCATCCTTATTTTTACAATAAATTTAAAATTCACTAAACCCTTAGTTAATCCCCCTAAATCACTTTAAATAATAATTTCTCCCTTCTAAACTTTTCTAATTCTCCAAAGAAAGTTAAATTTCCATCAATTCCAAAAATTTCACACAAACAAAAACTTTCATTAAAAATAATCATGACTTAATACATACTAAAAATTTCTATCCAAACATTTTGGATGAAATTTCCCAATACACAATAATTCAAATATATCAAAACAAAGATAATTTTACATCATTAAGATGTAATAAACACACATTTAAGTTTAAAAAAACACAAACATATAACACTAAACACTAAACACTTATCACATAAAACCACAATACTAGACTATACTCAAATTAATTCCAATCTCAATTAAGTTGAAAGTATCCAGAACCACCATTAGTTCCATTTGAACCATCTGGAATATAGATATGATAAAATGGACTTTGGTTGAAAACTCTTATATCTTCTTCTTCTAACCATTTGTTTTTCAGAAACATCATCTTATCTGCTTCTTCCACATGACTTGTATGACTAAATTGCATTTTAAATTTTCATCCCATATGCGCTAAATGAGCGCTAGTTTCATTTTCCTTTGCTTCAATTGACTCCACGTTGGCTTCAATCTTCGCAATCCTTTCTCGCAATAACTTAATACTAACTGCTAGAATCCGTTGTATAACTCTTGCGCACTTTCAATCGATAATTTTCTTCTGTTGGTTTCATCCTTAATTTCACTCTCCCAAGAAGACATTTTTAAAATTTTAAAATGCTCTTCTTAAGACTCGTAAATAGAAATAGAGACTGGGGCAAGTGTTTCTCTTAATCCATGGACTTTTTATAGACATGGGAAGTGCTAAAACCAACCGTAGACATTTTAAAACTCTAAAATAACTCCTAAAACTACTTCCCCACGATTTTGGCGTCTAGAAATTCATTTATCACATTTTTCTTAACTGCGGAGGTTAAGTGCCAACTGTGCAGCCGCTAGCCGCCAATGCACATTTTTGCATAGGTCTCGCCAAATGTCTAAATTTTTCATTCTCGAATCTTTCTAGTCATCCTTTTAATGTCAAATAAACACCACTATAACTATTCTCTTCAAAATACTACCATATAATCATAAAAACAAACCAAACAAACCACACAAAGCAAACATAAAGTAAAGCACACCGATAAATATGGATTGCCTCTCACAAAGCACTTGGTTTAATATCTTTACTCGACATACTCTCGTAACTGGCTCCGAGTGATCCAACATCGTAGTTCTCATCGTATTTAAGTTGATCGACCGAAAAATAAGGTTTAAGTCTATGACCATTAATCCTCAATATTTTCCGTCTTAGGATCTTGAATATCCACAGCCCATAAGAATAATCTTTATCACAATAAATGGACCCATCCATTTGGACTTGAGTTTTTTCAAAGAAAAATTTTCATCCTTGCATTATACAACAAAACTTTTTATTCAAAACTCAAGATTTTTAGTAAGAATCTTCCGATCATGCCATAACTTCATTTTCCCTTTATAAATCTTAGCATTTTCATAAAATTCATTTATTATCTCTTCAAGCTAATTTAATTGCAATAATCTGTTCTCAGAAACATCCTTTAAATTATTTAAAAGCCCAATATGCTTTATGCTCAAGTTTAACAGGCAAATGACAAGATTTTCCAAAAATTAGCCTATAAGGGGACATCCTTATAGGAGTTCTTTAAGCAAAATCTCTATAAGCCCAAAAAGCATAATCTTGTTTGATTGACCAATCCTTTCTATTTGGATTAACAGTCTTTTCCAATATTCTTTTAATTTCATGATTGGATAATTCAACCGAGCCACTTGTCTGCGGATGATAAGCAATAACAATGCGATGCTTAATATGTTATTTCTTTACTAACTTCTCCATAATAGCATTTCTAAAATGACTTCCCCAATCCGTTATGATTACTCTTGGTATTTCAAATCTGTAAAATATGTTCTTTCTTAAAAAACTTTGCAACACTTTGAGCATCACATTGAGGTAAAGCAAATCGTATTCAATTCATTTTGATACATAGTCTTCTATTAAAATATAGATCTTTCCGAAAGATGGTGTAAATGGTCCCATGAAATCTAATCCCCAAACATCAAATATTTCAAACTTTCCAACATATAATCGAGGCATCTCGCTTCTTCTGTAAATATCACTACACGCTAACATCTATCACAATTTTTAATATATGCATTAACATCTTTAAAATTATAAAGCCAATAAAATAAAGTAGATTGTAATATTCATAAGTATTTCTATCAACTCCAAATGTCCCCCATAATCAAAATTATGACATTTTTAAATAATTTCATAAGTGTCTCTAAAGGCACACATCTTCAAATGATCGTATCCTTTCCTTGTTTATATAAAAATGGGTCATTCCAAAATAAGTTTTAGTATAAGTTAAAAACTTCTTCTTTCCCGGTATGTCAAACCATATTTTATAATATCACTTACAATAAATTTTACAAAGTCGGCATACCACTGAATTTACCATTTATTAATAGTGAATAATTTTTTATCAGGAAAATTTTTGTTAATTTCTTTAAAAGATCACTAAAATATTTTCCAGTTTCTCAAGCCTACATAACATGATCGTTGACCGCAGACTTTATATTATGCAAGAATTTAGAACCTAAATTTATATATTTTTATAATGATTTCGTAAAGTCCAAACTTCAACGCAATTATATGTTTCATATCATAATACGTGGCTCTAATGGAGTCCTAGTTATCGATCCCATTGTGGAAGTCACGTTCCTTATAATAGATATGTAATACTGAAATCCAATACTCAAATCACTATTAAAGTTTAAGTTTACTTCTACTAACAAGATGCGTAAAATAGTATCGCTAAGCAAACCACAATTACTTCTAATATCTTTAAAACAAACACTAACTAACAGACACACTAAGCTTTTTATTTAAAAGGTTTTCATATATATGAAAAGTGTCTTCACTTCGTTAGCGAGTATATGATGTGTGAATGATATGGAATGATTATTTATTTTATCGTGCCAAATAAGAGCATAAATGTTTATTTACCCTCAAAAGAGTACCCCCTCTTCCAATCATGAAAAGAACATTGACATATCCTTAATGCTCTCGCTCACTACCCAAGGTTGTAATGAGGATACTCCGTCACACATGGTGAGTTCCACTCACCCTTTTCCTTAAGGTTAACCTTCGACTTTAGTGTCCAATCTTAAGACCAAATTGGCGATCTCAGCTTGTCACCCTGAAACCTCCAATTTGAAGCCCATCAAAACACATTTTCCTATTTATTTGCAATCACTTCCCATGAACTACACAATTCATCCATGGACATTGATCACTGAAAAATTTATTAAGAAATTCATACCTATTTTTGATGAAATTGCACTTTAAAAAAGGGTATTTTCTTTATTTTATTGCAGAATGAAGAATTTAAGCGATAAAAGCAAAAATCATAAAAAGGAGCGAATTGTAGCAAAATCATGCAATTTAGGCCAGGCCGCCGACGGCGAGATCGAGCTCCGCCGACGGCGAGGTTACGAGAAGAAAATTCTCGAAGAATTTATAACCGGCTCCGCCGACACAGCCCGAGCTCAGCCGACAACAGCCAGAGCCGTTTTCAAGATCTTCTAGAAGCCTCGCCGACAAGCCGAGGTAGTTCGTTGCCGACGGCGAGATAGTTCAAATGGTGCAGATACATTAAACCCGACAATTTTCAAGGGATGCTTACACACCTCTTCGTCCTTTGCTCACCTCTATATATAGAAGCCGAAATTAAGTCTTTAAGGTGTTATTGTGTCGTGTTATTGTGTCCAAGCTTTTGTGTGCGCTTTGTGTCTTAAAGGTGTGTCTTAGAGAGTCCTCGAGTGTTATAAGTGAGTATTTAAAGGAAGTTGCTGAGTTTTTAGTGAGTTTTGATGTACTCGGAAGGAAGAGTCAAAGGAACCGTGAGGAGTCTCTGCTGAAAGATAAATTAAGATAAGTATTTGTATTTATTGTTTTTAACTTTTTTAAATGAAACTATGCTTAGTTTAGTTTCCACGCATTCCGAGTAGTTTATTACTTTTCCCTCGTTATGAAATTAAGTGATTTCGATGAACTAAAAATAGAAGTATTTATATATATCAATAAATTTTGATAATTTACTTAAAACTTAATTTACTTTCAAACTGGCCATTTGATTTGTTAAAATATGTTGATTATCAACTATAGTAAAAATTACATTCGATATTCCCGGGAATTCAAAAGCCTTGGAAGGAGGGTGCAAATAAATAGAAAAAAATAATATCACTGAGCGTAGAATTGAACATTTTAGTGTGACAAACACTAAAATATTCAATTCGGTCCTATTGTTTGAGAGCCGAAGTGTAGATGCCAGGCCCTCAGCGAGGGGAACGTGGGAGCTCTAAAGTGGCGCTCTGCATCCTCCCGTGCCCTAGCCGCAGTCGTAATCAAACATAGGATTAGTCAATATTCTTTACACCCTGACTAAAAGAATAGGAATGCTCTTATTTGTCACAATACCTTAACATTATCTATTTAAGTTCATCAATCACTTAAATTTCTAAACAAGGGGAAAGATACTTTTTCCGAATAGTTAAGACTTATTTAGCAATTAGTTTTATTTCCCAGACTTTCAATACGTATTAATTTTCTACTTAGTTAATTTATCTAATTAAAATACTTAGTTTACTTTATCGCGCTTAAATTCGTAATTCCAAATTTTTGTATATTATTATTATTATATTATTATTATTATTATTTTAAAATTAGCCGTTATTTAATTTTCTCTTTCCGTTGGGATCGATAACTAGGACTCCACTGTATTCCGTATTACTTCGATACGATACGTATACTCGTGTAGCATCCACAACATAAACAATTACAATTATATACATATAATATAGCTGTCAAGTTTTATTTCGTTGCAATCAAATTAAAAATATCATAATATAAATTTGTGGGTCAAGTTTTTGGCGCCGTTGCCGGGGAAAGTAAGAAAAATTTACTAAAGTAACTGACTATTTTAAAATAATCATAATAAATAAATTAATATTCATTCAAAAATTGTATGCACAAATTTGGACACGAAAATTACCTTACGATTCCCGACTAGAGCGTACAATTAAAAGAATTAGAAAAACAAAAGAAACAAATTATAAATTTAACACAAATTGCGAATATTCCTGAAATTCAAAATATGAACCAACAAAGACCATTAAGAGATTATACAACCCACATCGATGAAATTCATTTAACTATTCAAAACCCCGATGTAGCCGCTAATTCATTTGAACTTAAACCCGCAATTATCCAAATGGTACAAAAAAATCAATTTAGTGGTTCACCTAACAAGTTCCTAACTTACATCTTGCTAGTTTTCTAGAACTTTGTGCTACTTTTAAATATCAAGGAGTATCTGACGATGCTATAAGACTTAGACTTTTTTCCTTTTTCATTAAGGGATAAGGCTAAAATGTGGTTGAATTCGTTAGCACTCGGATCTATTAAAACTGGGGGAGAATTATCATAAAAATTTCTATCCAAATATTTTCCACCATCTAAAATCGCTAAGTTTAGAAATGATATAACTTCTTTTTGTCGTATAGATGAGAATCAATATATGAATTCCGGGAGAGATTTAAGGAACTTCTTAGGAAATGCCCACATCATGCGCCACTACGTATCAAGCCGATTATTCAAACCTTTTATAATGGATTAGTAGGATCTTTAAGATCAATCATCGATGCCGCTATTTCGAGGTTCATTAATGTCTAAACCATTTCCGATGAAGCTTATGCACTAATCGAAGAAATGACAACAAATAATTTCCAATGGCCTCGCCGATAGAGTAAATCCGAAAAAATAGCCGCATTCATGAAAACGATGCAATATCTATGTTAGTTTCCTCAAATTGTCATTATATCTAAGAAATTAGATCATTTTGGAATGAACTACTCTCCTACTTTTTAAGAAAACTCATCTGGACAAATCATAGAATCTCAATCTAATTATGAAACTTTAAATGCTATTAATAATAGAACTAATAACCCTTATTCAAACTATTATAACTCAAGTTGGAAAAACTCATCCAAATTTTAATTGTAATAACACATCTAATCAACAATGGATGAATCAACCTAATCAAGCAAATCCAAACTATAAACCTAATTACCCAATTCGGATTTAATAACAATAACCCCTCAATTCAAAGATAAGAAATTATTCATGGATGAATTAATTTTGAATATGGGTCATTAACTACAAAATCAAGGAAATTAACTACAAATTCAAGGAAATCAATTACAAATTCAAGGAACATCTATTAAAAATATCGAAACTCAACTCGACATATTGCTACTACGCTAAATAATGTATCACCTGAAATTTTCCCTAGTAATGTAGAAATAAATCCTAAAGATCAAGGAAAAGAACAAATTAAAGCAATACAACTAAGGAGTGGAAAAGAATTAGAACCTCAAATTCAAAAAGAACTTAAAAGCTAAAAAGAGGAAGTGGAAATTTAAAAGGAAACAATTCAACAAGATTCAAACTTGGAACATCCTTTAATACCTATGAAAATTTCGTTGAAACACCTTCACCACCATTTCCCTTAACGACTAGCTCAACATAAAAAAGATAAACAATTTGCTAAATTCTCGAAATATTAAAGAAATTAACAATCAATATACCTTTTATCGAAGCTTTAGATCACATGCCAAATTATGTAAAATTTATGAAAGATATTCTAAATAAGAAAAGAAAATTCACCGATAATGAAACAAACTTCACACTTAGTGAAGAGTGTAAAGGCTATTATTCGAAGAAGCTTCCCGAAAAATTGAAAGATCTCGGTAAGCTTCACTATACCCCGCGCTATAAAGAGAAAAATTTTATGGAAAAGCTTTGTGCGACTTAGGAGCAAGCATCAATCTAATGCCTCTATCGATTTTTAAGAGATTAGAATTAGGAAAATTATATCTACTTCGCAACCCTTCAATTAGCCGATCGTTCTAAGCACCTATCCTAAGGGAGTTTTTCGATGTATTAGTAAAATGATAAATTTTATCTTCCGAGTAGATTTATCGTTTTAGATATGCAGGAAGATAAAGAAATTCCTATCATTTTAGGAAGACCATTTTTACGAATGAAAAGCTATGATTGATGTTCGAAAAGAGAATTAACTACGAGAGTAAATGACCAAAAAGTTACCTTTAATATTGCAAAATCAATGAAATATCCCGCGCTAGAAAAAGATGATGAATGTTTTTGGATGAAAATACTTGAACATTTACAAAAGAACATTTTAAGGAATATTACGAAGATAAATTAGAAAAAGAAAGCACCGAATTAATCAAGATAATACCTAAGAATCCGATTATATTCGTGAAAGATTTGAATTTTTGGATAATACTCGAAAACACTAACAAGAATATAGTTCCATCAATTATTAAACCTCCCGAACTTGAGCTAAAATATTACTCGATCATTCGAAATATGCTTATTTAAGTAATTCTTCAACTTTACCAGTTTATTATTTCATATCCGCATTAAACGAATCTCAAGAACAAAAACTTTTAGAAACTTTAAAAAATATAAGAAAACTTTTGGTTAGACTTTAGCAAACATATTAAAGGAATTAGTCCTTCAATTTGTATGCATAGAATTATTATAGATGATGAACATAAACCTAAAGTAGATCCCCAAAGGAGATTAAACCCGATAATGAAAGAAGTAGTTAAGTAAGAAATTTTAAAATGGTTAGATAATGGTATTATATATCCTATTTCGACGTTGCTTCGGGTAAGCCCAATTCATCGTGTTCCTAAGAAGGGAGGAGTGACCGTCTTCGCCAATGAAAATAGCGATCTTATTCCTATAAGACAAGTTACCGGTTGGCGTATATGTATTGATTATGTGAAATTAAATACCGCCACCGTGAAAACATCACTTCTCTTTACCATTTCTGCATCGTATGTTAGATGTATTTACGACATAAGTATTTTTGTTTTCTGGGAGCGGGATACACCGGTTATCATCAAATACAAATTGCTCGAGGATCAAGAGAAAACGATTTCTAGTCCTTATGTAATCTTCGCTTTTTGAAGAATGCCTTTTTGGATTATGTAATGCACCAAGAACATTCCGTAGATGTATGTTGTCTATACTTAGTAAGTTAATCGACAATAGAATAGAAGTATTTATGGATGATTTCTTCGTATTTGGAACATCATTTGACACATGCTTAACTCATCTTCGAAAAGTATTAGAAGTATGTGAGAAAACAAATTTAGTTCTAAATTGGGAGAAATGTCAATTTATGGTTGCAAAGGCATTGTATTAAAAGGCATACAAAATTTCGGAAAAGGAATGGAAGTGGACCCCGCAAAAATTCAAGTTATAGCTAAATTACCACCTCCAACTACGGTAAAAGGGGTAAAAAATTTTCTTGGACATGCCGGATTCTACAGACGCTATATAAAAGATTTTCAAAAATTACTAAACCTCTATGCCAACTTCTCGAAAAGATAAGAATTTTGAATTTACAATTGAATGCCCGAATGCTTTTGAACTCTTAAAAGGTACCATCATAACACCTATAATAGTTTCACCTAATCGGGAGAAACCATTTGAGCTTTGCGTGTGATGCTAGTGATTATGTCGTAGGAGCAAGCTTCGGGCAAAGATATGAAAAGATTTTTTTAAAGTTATATACTATGCTAAAAGAAGTTTCAAATGATGCCGAAATAAATATACAGCTACGTAAAGAGAATTATTAGCGATAGTAGTATATGGTTTTAATAAATTTAGACTATCTGATCGGGAACAAATGTATCGCGCATACCGATCATTCTCGTTATCAAATATTTAATGCAAAAGAAAGATTCCAATCCAAGATTAATTAGATGGATGCTATTAATGCAAGAATTAGATTTTCGTATCGTTAATAAGAAAGGAACCGATAATCAATTGCGGATCATTTATCAAGATTAGAAAATCATGAATTATCCGATATCAAAAATGAAATTATACGCTTTCGATGAACAACTATATAATATCAATGAATTGAAAATACCATATGCCGATAGTAAACTATATAGTTAGTAATATTTTACCACCTATGCTAACTTAACAACATGGGTACCATCCATGATACGAAAACCTATTTTTGGGATGAACCATATTTATATAAGCAATGTAAGGATTTAATTATTAGAAGATGTGTACCTTATGAAGAAACTGTGTCCAATTATTCAAAATGTCATGATTCTGATTTTTTGGAGGACATTTAGGACCGATAAAATCGCTATAAGATTCTACAATCTAGATTTTACCGTCTACTCTATTTAGAGATGCATACCGATATATTAAAACTTCGTGATAAATGTCAAAGAGTAGGAAATATATCTAGAAGAAACGAAATGCCTCTAAGTTTTATATTAGAAGTTGAAATTTTTTATGTTTGGGGATTAGATTTTATGGGACCTTATCTTTCGTTTGGAAACTCATATATATTAGTAGTCATGGATATGCTTTCCAAATGATTGAGGCACAAGCTTTACCTAGTGCGATGTGAAGAGTGTTTCAAAATTTTCTGATGAAAAATATTTTTACTAGATTCGAATGCCGAGTGTGATTATCACCGACGGAGGAACTCATTTTAGAAATAAATACATTCACAAACTAGTAGAAAAATACAATATTACTCATAAGATATCCACTGCTTATCATCCACGTACCAATGGATTAGCCGAAGTATCCAATCGCGAGATTAAACATATTTTAGAAAATTTGTAAACCCAAATAAAGTTAGGATTGGTCTATTAGATTAGACACTCGCATTATGCAGTTTATAGATCGCTTATAAAACTTCGATCGGAATGACTCCTTACAGCTTATATATGGAAAAACATGCCACTTACCAGCTTGAATTGTAACATAAAGCATATCGGGCGATTAAAGAATTTAATTATAATATGAAGGAAGTCGGTGAGAAAAGATTGCCGTAATTAAATGAATTGGAAGAATTAAGAAATGAATCATATGATAATGATCGAATTTATAAAGAAAGATGAAATTATGGCATGATCGGAAGATTAATCAGAGAAATTTTGAACTAGATTGTGAAGTTTTGTTATATAATACTAGATCGAAACTATTATTTCCGGAAAAAATCAAGTCTCGATGGTTAGGACCATTCACCATAACTCAAATATTTTCATACTGAACAATAGAAATCGAAGATCCAAAACTGACATAAATTTAAAGTTAATGACATAGATTAAAACCATATTTCGAAGGTATAAGACCTAACTATAAAGAGGTTTTAATGCTTAAGCCGACTCGATTAATAATTGAAATTAGGTCGGGCCGACGACGTTAAACTACGCTTTATGGGAGGCAACCCATATTAGTTATCTATTTTTATTGTATCTTAATAGTTAGTTTATATTATTGAAACTTTACTAATTAATTTTTATTAAGAATCATCACATATTCGAACCATTAATATGACGACAAAAGAAATTATTCGATTTAACGAGCGAAATCGACATTATTTTGGAATCTAGCCGATCAAGGAGGCTCATTACCGCCGACAAACAGGTTCGCACCTAATTTAATCGCGCTTATTTATCGAGCTCGCCGGCGCAAAGAAACGAGCCCGTTGACGTCGAGAACCCGAAAGGCAGTTTTGAGAATCGAGTCGCCGACGCGAGAAACTTCCCGCCGACATCGAGGAAGTTATAAACTTTAAATGCCAATTTGGACGGTTTCAACACCAATTCCCTGTGGAAACCCATTCTTAAACCATTCTTAAGTCCGCTCTTCTTCACTAGAATTCATTCCATTCACCATAATGGCCTCCAAATTCTTAGATTCCTCTAAATCCGGAGTGTTTAACCTGAGGAAATTCGCGAGTGCGGAAGCGCAAGCTGATCTTCAACAAGGTTTTGGTAAAGAGAAGAGTTATCAAGGAACAGGATTCACAATCGAGGATTAGAGAATTCCACTACGAAGATAGAAGAAACATCGCGTTGTGCCTAAGACCGAGAGGCATTTCATACACTACGTCCGCCGTTGTTATTCCGCCAGAAAGAGTTCTACTCTAACTTACATGCGATCAACAATGGGAATGTCTACGTCCGAGGAAGATGGCGACGTTTACTCCATCAAGAGTAAATGAGTTATTCTCTATAGAAAACACCCCTAAGTATGTCACTATTCAAATTTTGTGCCTTCTCGTATAATATGAACGAGATATTTCGATATTCGATCGACGAAACTAAGATCGGGGAAATGCGCGAAGACGGGTATGTTAGTTTCTCTCGCATCACTTTTGAATCCCGTCTCAAGCACCGACACTTTTTCATCTCATCTAAATTGTTACCTACTATGAGGGTAAACAAGGTTTTCGTAAAGAATGCGCTATATTGAATTATTGTATTCAATTGGATCGCTCTACTGGCGTGGATCAACACTGTTAAGTCTCGCATTGGGTTTAATTGTGCATGGGTCAGTTCACGGACTAGGACACCCATCTAATATTTTTGCATTATGCGTGTTGAGCACTGTGCTCTTTATGAAGCTTCTGGGAAAAGGTTCTCGTTTACCTTGGAAGCCGTCGGATCCTGGCTGCATATGTTCCTGTACTGACAATAATGAAGACATTACATTTATCTCTAGAGCTTCATAGAATCTTCCTATAGCAAGGCTTATTTCGTATAAAACAGAAGTTACTTAAGAAGAAAATTAATGGAATGGAGAAAGAACTACGTAATGTGAGAGATATAATCGACAATATATCTTATTTATCGATCACATCGATTCGAGGGATGAAGGAAAACTTCGATCATTCCGGACACTTGGAAGCTAGCTTTCTCTTCATTTAATGAGATAAGGGTTGGATCATCAAGAATCCGTTTCGAATTTCCTTCAGCCTTTTCGTTTTACAACTTATTTATGCATCATCATCATATCGCAAATATCATATAAGATGAAGATTCTCGAATTCTCAAGAGTAGTAGTAAAGATTTCATAACATGTTTATGTTTATGTTATTCGATTTGATCTAGATTTTATTATGTGTGGAGTGATGATTTGAATATCTCAAACTTAATTGAGATATGTGTCATAGTTTTGTATCGCATTTATCAGGTCGGGTTTGCCTGAGATGTCGATTAAGAGTAAGGATCAAGCTCGAAGCCTGACATAAGAGCGAAATTATGTTAGTTTCCGTACATCCCATGGATTTTAATATTAAAGTTAATTTGTTGTGTTGTGTGAATTTGCTTCAGGTATAAGTAGCTAATCTTCATATTAAATTAATAAATGATGTGATCGGAAATATAATATAAGGCAAATCAAAGACGAAAATGAGTGACGAATTTCAAAAATTTTAATTTTGGAATCTCGCCGACGCGAGAAAAATCCCTCCGGTAGCGAGATCGATTCGCCGAGCCGAAGTATTTCTCGCCGATAGTGGATTTTTCCCGAAAGTACTGGTTCGAAAATATTAGCTCGCCGACGGCGAGAAAAACTTCACCGACAAGAAGGTCGAAAACATATATTTCGACCGGTCAAAAACACTATTCATCATACCCAACCTCTCATTTTCGCAAAAACCGACCTAGTATTTGAGAGTTTCGGATTCGAAGCGATTTCATCGACACAAAACACCGGATTTTCATCTTCTCTTGGTAAGTGCTTCACTCCTATATAAAAATTCCCGATTTTCACCATGTATTTTCACCACATTGCAAATTTTGGGGAAAATCAAATATGGAAGAACATTCTTATGGAAATCCATGGAATTTGATTTAAATCGGCTATAAATGTCGTAAGTTCTCTTAGGATTATTTTTAAGTTTAGTGAAAATTTTCATGATTTTCACAGACGATCGTATGGCTCCACGACAAAAACGTCGGTAGAAATTGACGAAAACCGATTCCATCAATGCACGTGCACAGTAAAATATTTTGAAAATATACAAGTAAGAAAGTGCATCATAGACGGCATTCAAAAATCCGGGAGGAGAAGCAGAGCGGATTATAAAGGAACGAGGTCAGGGAAAATTTATGTTATGTTCAACATAGAGCAAACAGAAGTGGTGAAAGAATTTTATGCCAATTTGATCGCTCGCCGAAGATGCACTGAAGGTACGAGGGTTTTTTTGTAGATTTCAATGCCGCAAGAATTAACGCGTTCTAATAGTTCATGACTCGCACTTTAGCGAGTATGAAACTTTTGGAACGATGGAAGGACCACGGGAGGAAGTCATTAACTTTCTCACCGATGGGACCAGAAGCCTTGAAAATTAAGTGCCAGGAAAGAGTGAATTTTTCTCTTTTCTAAATTAAATGTACTCCAAAGCCTCGGCATTACTTTATCTGTTTCACTCGTTACCTACATATCACCACAGCCGAGGTAACACGAGATGTATACCCCGACTTCGTATTCCGAATAACAAGCATCAATATCGGAGAATTATTTATTAACATCCCCGGCCACTCCTCGAAATGAGAGAGAGTGGAGCCGGATTGGGACACCCCTGACACTTTTTCGTGACTCGCCAACTCTCCTGAAAGTTGAGGCTGTGAGATGGGATGAAGAATGGGGCGGAACCTATGAAAACCACTTACAATCGCTAAGCCATTAAGAAGTATGAGTCCCATGAAGGGTGGAGATTAGGAGTAAGAAGTTATTTTACCAATCAAGTGTAGATATTCCCTCTACTAGCCATGAATTCTCCCGAGCCTACCACCCCTTCCCTACAAGATCCGATGAAACGAATCGACTCCGCATAGAGAAGTTTCTGAAAGGGCTGAGAGACCATGGGGAGAAGGTTTGATCATTTTGATCAAAGGATCGATAACTGGAGAGGAGACATGATTATGATAAGAACACTTCCAACGACATTCGAATACGAAATTGCATATTATGAAGCCGAACGTCGTTATAGTTAGATTTAGATGTTGTCTTTCCTAATGCCCTGTGCATACTCAAGATTACCTCGGTTACTTTCTCAGCAACCTACGTATCGGTGGAGGAGATGATATAGCCTCGACTTCGATGCCGAAGATTAGGACTTTATGTATCTTATTTGTTCGATGTAAGTTATTGTGGGAAACCGTATATGTTCAGAATATTCAAAGATTTCTATATTTCGAGACATCAGATGTTGCTGATTAATTTGCTTTGATTGTTATAATAGCTTAGTTTTTGTTTTTGTGTTAGTTAATTGCATTTGTTTTTATGTTAAATATGATGATAGTTTTCTTTAATATGTTTTTATTTTATTTTCTATTGTTTTAAGTTTTTTTTAAAAATTGTTAATTCGTTAGTTCAATTCGTTTTTAATATGTTAGTAAATCATATGTGTAGTGTAGAGTACTTAATCGTTGTGTTTAATACTTATCTTAGATTTTATCCCTGCATTTTCTTTAAATTGTTATATATATATGGAGAATACTACCGCATGTGTTCAATGAAAATGAAAGCCTCGCAAAAATTTCAAAGAAAAAAAAAAGAGAAATACCTAAACTTCAAAGGTATGATTTTATTTACTTTCCTTCTTATTCATTATTTAGAATAGATATAAAAATTTAAGTTTGGGGAGAAAAATACAAATTTAGTTATTAACTCGTTCTCAATTTCTATTTTCAAAATTATTATAAAAATGATTTTTATAATAAATTTTTTCAATTGACATTTACGAATTATTTTATTTAATTATTATAGTATGTTAAATGAAATATTTCTAGTGCTTTAATTAATTAAATAGAATAAAATATTTGGTTAAAGGGAATATGAATATAGTAAACTATTTTTAGTATGGAAAACTATATTCTAAAATTAAAATTTTAAGTATTCAAGTGAAAAAGAAAAAGATCG
This sequence comes from Papilionanthe hookeriana x Papilionanthe teres, assembly GCA_022702705.1. Classification (NCBI taxonomy): domain Eukaryota; kingdom Viridiplantae; phylum Streptophyta; class Magnoliopsida; order Asparagales; family Orchidaceae; genus Papilionanthe; species Papilionanthe hookeriana x Papilionanthe teres. Next base: position 37,985,222 of record CM040426.1, on the reverse strand, counting down.
AAAATCAATGAAGTAAAAACTATGAAGTATATAAGCTAAGAAATATTCCTAAGTTTCAAAATTAGGAAGATGAAAATGAAGTTCAAAATTATTAATGTGCTCTCCCGATAGCGCAATCCTCACAATAAAAAAAAGAAGAAGAAAGAAGAGGAGAAGCTTAAGGAGATGCCTTATAAAAATCGCTTCATTCGAATTAACCTAAAGGGAAAAAACTTAAATATTTCCAAACTTATCTTTATGGATTAGAATTTTACCTAATAGCATTTTCTTGAATTTCTTATCATATGAATATCTTAAGTAGTTATTCTTTTAAATATAGTCATTCCCGAAATGAATAGTGTTTAAAATCTTAGACTCGATGACTAAATAATTTATTTCTATAAGATTAATTAAATTACATGAATTATTTTTATTTAACTTGACATATGTTTAATTAATCTAATTCATAATTATTTAAATTGAAAAAATCTTACTATAGAAATCATTATTTTTATGCAAGTATCAAAATTACTTCGGCGTACGTTAATAAAGAAGTTCGTGTGATTTTGATCATCGAAAATTTATTAAGAAATTCATACCTATTTTTGATGAAATTGCACTTTAAAGCATGTGTATTTTCTTTATTTATTGTGAATGAAGAATTTAGGTGATAAAAGCAAAAATCATAAAAAGGAGCGACCCGGGAGCAAAATCATGCAATTTAGGCCGAGTCGCCGACTACGAGATCGAGCCGGCCGACGGGAGGTTACGAGAAGAAAATTCTGAAGAATTTATAACCTGCCTCGTCGACAAGAAGCCCCGAGCCCGCCGAAAGCGGAAGCAGAGCTGGCTTGAAGATCTTCTAGAAGCCTCGCCGACAACGAGGTAGTTCGTCGCCGACGGCGAGATAAGCTCAAATGGTGCGTACATACGGAACTCGGACACTCAAGGGATGCTTACACACCCTTGGTCCTTTGCTCACCTCTATATATGAAGCCAAAATTAAGTCTTTTAAAGGGTGTTATTGTGTCGTGTTATCAGGTCCAAGCGTCAGGTGCGCTTTGTGTCTTAGCAGTGTGTCTTGTGAGAGTCCTCGAGTGTTATAAGTGAGTATTTAGTGAGTTAGTGAGTTTTAGTGAGTTTTGCTGTACTAGAAGGAAGAGTCAGCTGAACCTATGAGGAGTCCGTTTCGAGATAAATTAAGATAAGTATTTGTATTTATTGTTTTTAAATTTAAATGAAATCCATGTTTAGTTTAGTTTCCATGCATTCTCGAGTAGTTTATTACTCTTCTCCCCCGTTATGAAATTAAGTGATTTGATGAACTAAAAATAGAAGTATTTATATATATCAATAAATTGATAATTTTTACTTAAAACTTAATTTACTTTTCAACCGACCATTCTCGATTTGTTAAAATATGTTGATTATCAACTATAGTAAAAATTACATCTCATATCTGTGGAATTCAAAAGCCTGAAAGGAGGGTGCAAATAAATAGGGAAATATCACTGGACATGCACTGAGCATTTTAGTGTGACTGCATCAAATATTCAATTCGGTCCTATTGTCTTTGAGTCAAGGTAGGATGCGAATTTCTTCAGCGAGGGGAACGCTGGAGCCGCCAAGTGGCAAATGGGTATCCTCTCGGCCTCGCCGTAGATTCAGTAATCAAACATAGGATTAGTCAATATTCTTTACACTGACCAAAGGGTAAAGAATAGGAATGCTCCTAATTGTCACAATACCTTAACATTATCTATTTAAATTCATCAATCACTTAAATTTCTAAACAAGGGAAAGATACTTTTTCCGAATAGTTAAGACTTATTTAGCAATTAGTTTTATTTCCGCACTTTCAATACATTTTAATTTTCTACTTAGTTAATTTATCTAATTAAAATACTTAATTTACTTTATTGCGCTTAAATTCGAATTCCAAATTTTTGTATATTATTATTATTATTATTATTATTATTATTATTATTTTAAAATTACCGTTATTTAATTTTCTCTTTCCCCGTTGGATCAATAACCAGACTCCACTCGTAGCCCTCATATTATTTCTGATACGATACGTATATTTGCGTAGCATCCACAACATAAACAATTACAATTCTATACATATAATATAGCGGGGTCAAGTTTTTGGCTTCGTTGCAATCAAATTAAAATATCATAATATAAATTTGTGGGTCAGACATTGAATGGATTCTTTATTATTGTTGTAGGACACTCAATCCTTTCAGAGTAAATGTACAATAATAGATTTTAATATTTCAATTGGCCAAATCAAAAAGTAAATTACGTTTGAAATGAAAAACCATCACAATTTCTTTAATACTTTAAAAGCACTTCAAATGCACATCATCACATCATCACATCTTTATGCAAGAAGAAAGACAATGGAGACTACTCAGAATTCATAGAGAAGACACAATAAAACATGGATTTTATATATGAAAGAAAAGTCATACAAAACACAATAGAAAATACAACTTATCTCTTTCTCTTCCTCAAGTAAATCCTCGAAGTCTCCTTTGAATCCTTTTTCTCTTCTTTAACACTCAATTTCTTTAATATAGAATGGGAAAGCAAAGAAGCAATCTCTCACTTTACTCCTTCTCCTTCACTCCTTAGAGAAGAATCCCTCTCAAATCTTCACTTCTACACTCTTCTCTTCCAAGCCCTAACACTCTTTCACACTCAAGCCTCCTAAAGTCTACACTTTTTTGTCCAAAAATGTATTAGATATATGAAACAGAAAATGAATTCTCAAAAGTTTCCTTAAGTATCCCTTCAAAAGTCGTCAAAACTCTTCAAATTTAATTTGCATCAATCAAGGCCAAGGCATTCAAAGGGCTTCATGTGTGCTCTATTGTCAACTAATTCCATTTTGCTCCCTTTCACTCCAAATTCGTTCCTTTTTGCTTCTTTTCGCTCCAATCACCTAAAATCATCTTACCTATAATAAATCATGAAAAATACCTTTCTTTAAAGTGCAATATCACCAAAAATGGGTAAAATTATATAGCAAAAATAGTATATATTTTTGGTGCATCAATTAACAATTTGATTATCAACACCCCTCCTATCTACTATCTCAAAATCAAATTCTTGCGAAAGAAGAATCCATCTAGTCAAACTCGGTTTTGCATCTTTCTTATGCATTAAATATTTGATAGCAGAATGATCAGTATGCACTACATTTAGTTCCAATTAAATATGATCAAAATTTATCAAAAGCAAATACTATAGCTAATAACTCTTTCTCAGTAAAGGGTATAGTTAATTTGAGCTTCATTAAGAGTTTTACTAGCATAGTAAATTACTTTGAAAATTTTATCATATTTTTGACCCAAAATAACACCAATAACAAAATCACTAGCATCACACATTAATTCAAAAGGTTTTTCCCAGTTTGGTGAAATTATAATAGGTGCAGTGATTAATTTTTCTTTTAATGTTTCAAAAGCTTTTGTGCATTCATCATCAAAATAAAAAAATTACATCCTTTTCCAATAAACAGCATAAGGGTTTTAAAATTTTTGAAAAGACTTTAATGTAACGCCTATAGAATCCAAAGATGTCCCGAAAACTTCTAACTCTTTTACATTTGTCGGACAAGGTAAATTGTAGATAACTTCCGTCAATTTTTCGAGGATCTATCTCTCGTACCATTTTCCCCCGATATTCTATGTCCTAATATAATTCCCTCCGCTACCATAAATTGGCATTTTTCCCAATTAAGGACCAAATTAGTTTCTTTACAACATTCTAAACTTTAGATAAATGTTCTAAACATGATTCAAATGAACTTCCAAACACTCGAAAGTCATTCATAAAAAAACTTCAATCCCTTTTCAATTAAATCACGTAAAATAGCCATCATACATCTCCCCGAAATGTAGCAGGCATTACATAAACCAAAAGGCATTCTTCTCAAAAGCAAACGTACCATAAGGACTGGTAAATTTTATTTTCTTGATCCTCAAGAGCAATTTAAATTTGGTGGTACCCAAGATATCCATCCAAAAAGAAGCAAGTATTTATGTCCTTACTAGTCTATTGAACATCTCATCTAGAAATGAAAGTGGAAAATGATCTTTCCTTGTAGCAAGATTTAATTTTTCTATAATCAATGCATATCCGCCACCCCGTAACTTGTCTTGTTGGTATAATCTCATTATTCTCATTAACAAATACAAGTACTCCTCCTTTCCTAGGAACACACAGTAGGACTTGCACTATGCACTATCCGAATAGGTGATAATTCCGGCATCCAACCATTTTAAAATTTCTTTTAAAAACATCTTTGATAACATGATTTAATCTCCTTTGAGGTTCAAATTTTAAGTTTACAATTATCTTCCATAAGGATTCTATGCATACAAATCTGAAGGACCGATTCCTTTAATATCGCTTATCGTCCATCCGAAGGCTTTCAGACATTTTTAAAACTTTAAACAAACTCTCTTCTTCTATTTTAGTTAATTGAGAGGAGATTATCACCGAAAAGTTGAGGACTCACCTATAAAAATATACTTCAAATGATCAGAAGCATCTTTAACTCAAGCTCAGGAGTTTTTTCAATCGATGGACCAAAAAGATTCATCCTTTTTAGTCATCTCCAAGCAGCTCAAAATTTTCATGAACATTCTTCCTCATTAAAATCATCGTAATGATGTAACTCCTCTATTTACTCATGTTCTAATTCTTCTCTTCAGATTTCTCTTTCATAATCCGATTTGCAATGACATTCACTCAAATACTTGATAACATCCATCCTATAACATTCATCATCTTCACCTCTTTGGTAGATATTTCATAGAATTCGAAATGTCGAATGCATCAGTCTGATCGCAACTCTCATTGTTAATCTTCTTTTACACATCTATCATTGCTTTAACTATGGTTAGAAAGGTCTTCCTAAAATTATGGGTATCTCTTTATCTTCCTCCATATCCAAACATTAAATGAAATCAACAGAAAGATAAATTCAACCCACTTTTACCAAAACATCTTCTATAACTCCTTTAGGATATGTGATCGAACGATCTGCTAATTATAGAGTTATAGTAGTTGGAGTTATTTCTCCTAATCCTAGTCTTTTAAATACTGACAGAGGCATAAGTTTAATGCTCGCACACAAATCACATAAAGCTTTTCCATAAAATCTATCTCCGATTGCACATGGAATTGTGAAACTACAAGGATCTTTAAGCTTTTTAGGAAGCTTCTTTTGAATTATTGCACTGCACTCCTCACTATGTGCAACTGCCTCATTATCTTCAAACTTTTTTATCGAGAATATCCTTCATAAATTTCACATAGCTCTGCATCTGTTTCTAAGGCTTCGCAAATGGAATATTGATTGTTAGCTTCTTAAATATCTCCAAGAATTTTGAAATGTTTATCCACTGTTTTCTGACGAAGTTTTTGAGGAAATGGAGGTTGTCATTTTTCCAAATCTTCCTTAAGTGGAGAAATAGGTCTTTCCAAACCTTTCTAAGAGTCCTCTTTTAGTTTTTCAATCTCTTCTTTTTCTACTTCAATTTCTCTTTGAAATCTACCTTCCAACGCTCTTCCACTTCTCAATCAAGGACATGATCTTTATTTTTATCTCTTGGATTTATACGTATTACTTGGAAGCATACCTAGGATCTATAACTTAATGTATTGGCAATCTATCCTAATTGATTTTCAATATTTCTTATTGTGAGTTCGACTTTGCAATTATTAATTTCCCATTTGCACCTCCACTTTCAATAGAAAACATCTTCTCCTTAAAGTGTGGCTACTTCTTATAACTCTAAGGATAGTTGGTCTATAATTATTATTCCCTTGGTTATTCTTAGCTCCCAATAATGGGTTTACTGGGTTGTTTCCCCATTGTTGATTAATATCACCACCCCGATTATTAGTATTACAATTAAAGTTTGATGGTTCTTCCACCTGGTTATAATAATTAGAATAAGGGATATTAAAGTTTACTTATAGATTCAAAGTTTCGGTGAAGTATGAGAATCAACCATTTGACTTAAATGAATTTTCTTTAATCATGGCTATTGGTCGAGAAAATTCATTCCAAATTGGTCTATCTTTCGAAATTATAGCAACTTGATTTGCTAACATCGTAAAAGCATCATTTTCTAAATAATTATTGGCTACCTTTAGAATTTAACCTTTAAGGCGAGAAAATTTTTAATAGCCATTTCTTCTATCAAAGCATAAGAATCAGTAAACTGCTTAGGACATCGCCGATCCTTCAAAGAAAGATTTGCGAAGGATCTTGCAGATCCACTAACTATAAAAAGTTTGAATTATTAACCAATCCGGTATCAAACGATGTGGACATTTCCTAAGGAGTTCTTTAAATCGTTCACATGTCAACAGGATTCACTCCTTCATACCGACAAAAAGATGTAATATCATTTCGAGCTTCGCAGTTTTCGATATGGAAAATATTTAGCAAGGAATTTTTGTGCTAAATCACCCCAAGTTCGATGTATCCAAGTGCTAATGAATTTCAACTACATTCAGCCTTTTTATCCCTTAAGGAGAAAGGAAAAAGTCTAAGTCTATCAAAGATCATCCAAAACACCATCATATTTAAAAGTAGCACACAACTCTAGAAAGTTGGCAAGATGTAAATTAGGATATTCACTGTGCTCAACCAAACTGATTATTAGACGACATTTGATAATAAGGTTTAAGCTCAGCGAATTAGCAAACATACAAGAGTGGCTGAGTACTACCATTGTTTTTATCCACCGTAGGGTTATGCATATTCTTTTAAAGGTCTAAATTTTACGGATGTCAATACTTGATTTGATGATTTGTCATTTCGAATATTTTTATTCTTTTCAATTTTTAATTTTTTGATTTTTCTGACATTGTTCTTTCTAATTCGAATCGTAAGGCACAAGTCCTCAAACTAATCATACACAATTTTAAATAAAATAAAAACAAAATACATAAATAAAGAAAGAAAGTAAAAAAAATTAATTTCTCTTAATTTTCTTTAAATTAAATTTTAATTAATTTCCCCAGCAACGGTGCCAAAAACTTGATGCCCAAATATTTATGCTTATGATTTAGATATGAAATTCATAATATGGCATTCTACGCAAGTATACATATCGTTTATTAGGTAATATAGGACTTTCGATTAAGCCCCGAGATATCGAACCCACACGGAAATGTGTGTAAAAATTTAAAGAAATAAGAAAAATAACTTTTACTTTTTTAATTTGGTTTTTGTGCATGTTTTAAGGTTTTAATTTTGAAAAGTTATTTTTATATTTTGACAACAAGTTAAACAGAAATGAAATTATCAATACACTAAACACGATATAAAAGTTATAAGAATCAAACATTTTTTCTTTCTTCAATGAATCGTTAATAATTATAGACTTTTATTTTGTATGACAATGTATTGAAAGTAAAAATAAAGAGCAATTATATTCTTTACCCTTACTGGTTCTATAAAAATCAAGTACTCAAATTTTGAAATTTTGCAGGATGGGTTGTGCAGGAGATACCAGCTCTCACTCTAGAGTTCCCTCAATTCCCTCCACCTAGGGGCTAACATCTCACAAAAAAAATTAAAATAACAAACCAAATTAGGGGGCTTTAGCCTCTCAATCTAAATTCCTCTAATTTTACTCCCCAATAAAGCATATCGCCCTATATATTTGCATTCAATCAAATGGACTACAATTCTCACCCATATAATTGCATGTGATCCTTTCTAATTGCTGTTTGAGACAATACCGCATTAGATCTTACATAATCTCACAACAAATGTTAACATCTTAACAGCTAAAATCAAGAAATAAATTAAGTTCAAGGAATCGAATACAATTTATTCCAAACATTAAACACTTATAATTTCCACAACATTACTCATACTAATTACTTCATCATCTGAAATGAAGAAGATAAACTAAACTACTCAGATTTATGATTTAAACACAAACAAAATCGATATGAAAGCATAAACCATATTGAAAACACAATAATCTTACTTAAAAAATAAATGTAAAACAAAGATAAATACTTATCTGAAAATCCTCTCCACCAAACTCGAAGTTCCCGTAATTTTGCTTCACAATACAACTTATAAAATAGTCATACCAACTCGTGACTCTAATAAAGACTTTAAACTTCAATAAAACTAAATATAAGGATAAAATAAAATTGGTGAGAAGAAGGCTTCATAGCAACCCTTTTTCCTTTCTTACTCTCTACTATAAAAAAGAAGGACTCTAAAACTTAACACACTCTAATAACCACTCTAATAACACACACTGAATAATAACCCATTCAACACCCACTCACACACACATGTAAATTATGAGGCTTCATTTTTATAATTTTCCAAAAGGTTCCTTAGTATCTCTTCAAATCATGTTCGCATCTGTACTTATCCACTAAAAGATGCATCCCTTCATTCAAATTCGTCACCAAAGGAAGTTAAGGAAGTCACCACCAAATTTCATTTCAAACACCCCTTGAAAAGGGCGCTAAAATTCATTTAAATTATCACTTTTTAGATGTGGCGCTTAAGCGTCGCACTTCGTTTTCGCTGCAGGCCAAATTCTCAAACTTCATAATTTTGCTCTAAATTTGTCCTTGCTCCTTTCATCATACCACTATTTTCATCATACCTACAAGAAAAACACAAAATACCTTCCATTAAAGTGCAATATCATCAAAAATAGGTATAAAAATGACCATAAAAACACTATATATTTTAGGTGTATCAAAATCCCCTAAACTTAAAATGTTACTTATCCTCAAGTGACTCTTAACCATAAAAATTTTAACGTGTAAATTATATAAATGAGTTTGTTTGGGAATATTTCAAAATTTTATTCTTTAAATGAAATAATCCAAATTAGAAAAAAATTTATTAAATAAGACCAATTTAAAGTTCAGAAAGTTTTTATGTAAAGGATAATGAAAATATAGGTTTCTATCTAATTCGTAAATACTTATAGATTTTTCAAAATATACAGATTAAAACATTTTATTTTTCTTTACTTAAAAATTTTAATTGAGAATAATTTTAATTACTGCATATAACCTTATGTTTTAGATTTTCAAAACTTATATTTTAAACTTTAGGTGTAGAACAAATTTTTGATTAGGCCCTTAAATCCTCAAGCTTCTCCTTCCTTCTCACATATTATTATTCACTTTTTTCTCTTTTTCTCTTTCTTTTTCTTTTCTTTTCTTTTCGTTTCTTTTTTTTTTAAATGCAAAGATTACTGTATCTGACAGGCCTTTAATGATTTTGAATTCCACTCTTTCATTTAAAATAAAGGGCTGATATTTATCTTTCACTTAAAAATTCATAATAATAATGTTTAAAATTATCTTCAATAAAAGAAATTATAGTTTTGAAAATAAAGTCAAATCTTCTTTATCCATAAAATACACCATTTTTACTAAAGATAAGCTTTTAATCATATTTAATATTTCTTTATTAAGAACATTTTAACTTTTTAAAATACATATTATAAATTTTAACTAAATTTTTATTCATTTTTATATTCAAAATTTTTGTTTCTCTAATATAACATCATATACATAATTATTTTCAATCAAAAACCAAATTTATTTTAAGCACTCTTGAGAACAAATAAAATTTTAGGTTTTTGAAAAATTTAGTTTTTTTAAATCCCTCCCCCCCAAACTTTAATTTTTAGTCACGATAAAAATATTTAAGCATAAGAAATGATGCATGAGTGAGAATTAAAAAACAAAAAATAACATGCTTGCAGCAATATCCTAAATATGTAAGTATAACCTTTTTAAGATAAACATGAGTAAAAAGAACCTAAATTCAGATTTTCATAAAAGAATATTTTCAAAAGACTTCTACGCATATGGAGGTTTTCAAAGAAAATACACACCAACTTAACATAACTAAAATCACACACAATATAGTAGATTTTAAAGTTTAAATGATGCAATTTTCAAATAGTATTTTTTAATAGTGTTCAAAATTTTCTAACAAATTTGGAATTAATTTATACTTTATTAAAAATTTAAACACTAAATACACATTTAAAACTTTTACTACTACACACATATCACAAATTACAACATAAAACATTACTTTATCACATAAACATCTGAATGTACATAAAAAGAAATAGTCTAACTATGCTCTATAAAAAAGCATATCATAAATACATCACACAACAATCAAACATAAAATCACACAACAATAAAACATAACATCGCGCAATGGGCAAAGGCCAAGGAGGTGTGTAGTGGGTAAAGGCCAAACAACTCATCAAAGCCTTTCGATCATCAATATTCCACAAGCTCTTCATGACACAATTGCAAGTATGGGTAATCATTCTTTCATAAGGCCTCCTTAGATCAAAGGATGGATTGCCGTGCTCATCGATTTATAGCCCACGAGATGCATATCTTAAATGATGCTTTCATATTTACCTTAATAGGTAAATCTCTCGATTCAACATCCAAAGATGGAATATGTAAGGATGCCTTTTCAAGAATTACATATTATTGGCACTCGGGAAATTGATCTCGTTGATGGACAATTCCTTTATTAGGTTATCTAGTGAAAAAGATTATGCTAGAATCTTTGCTAAACAATCCCATCAAATTGTTGGTACCCCCATGAAATTGATGAAGTCAATTCTGATTTTGTCCCTCAAAAGAACCCCGATGTCTTAAATGCAGTTCAAGCTACCTGGATTCCCTATACAATCGTATCACACCAATGCCATGTTTAAGACATGGAGAGGTACTGGCACACCATTAAAAGCGGATTCCCCACCTATGATATGGCTAGGCCCGTAGGGGCAAGAGTATCATGAGAGGGAAATCAGACTCCCTGATTTGGAGAGGATGATCGATTAATCGAAGAAGGTGGTTTCTGAAAGAATATTGTAGTGGAAAACAGACCACTTACCGCTAAAATTGTAAAATATTTTGTTACCACCCGTAGAGAGGTGTTACAGACATCACCCTCCAGCTTAAGAAGCCCTTTCTGTGTGTAGGTGGAGGTCGCTGGATCGTTCCCCCCGACCGACCTGCAACGATTTAATCCCCCGACTTGCAACAGAGAAACTTGTGGTTTCGCTATCATCACTATTGTTCCCCTCTGTCTTCCATTCAGCTCTCGTAAATGAATTCCTGCAGGAATCATCGAGAAAACTCTGGGAGTCTCCTATTGTTCCAATCCCAAAATACCGAGGAAGTCGATTTTATTGTAGCTACTAAGAATCCTTCACCTTTAGGGACAGTGGTCCCTCTTAACATCTTAGAAGTTGGTTTGGAACTCCTCATGAAGAGAATGCAGTTTCAAGAATTCAGAAGATAATAACATCTAGAAGGTCACAGTAGAATGGGGGTTCTCTGCAAGAAAATGATAGAAATGGTGCATAAAATGGAAGACAACCGGCACATCCAAAAGGAAGAAAAGAAGAAACATTCGAGGCCCGTAAACCGATGACCTGCTCACACCCCTTTAGGTTGGAAGATGTCACAGTTCTTCCAAGCCTGCCAGGAAGAACTAGATCAAAATCTTAGCCTTCATTCAAGCCTCTCCTCCATGATTAATTTCTTAAGCTGGAATATTACAAGTATCATTATCCCTAATCTATCAAAAAATTACTACATCTCAATAAAAAAACATGCCCTTTAGTGTATAGCTATTATTGAACCTATGGTTCAGAAATACCCACAGAGACTTATAAAAAAAATTCAACGATTTCTCTCATTTTACTAATTACAATAATAAGAGCTTTAGATATTTTTGTCAATTCTCACTTTTGCCGAGGTCTAGCTTCCTCGTCTTTAGAATAGCCTAGGTCTAGCCATAGAACTTCTTGTTGTTTTCTGTGAAGACTAGTCATGGACCCTTTCCCCATAGAAATTTTTAAATCCTTCTCACTTCACCGGGAGCTTTCATATGCTATGGCCTAACCTCTAGCTTTTGGGGGGGAAGAGACCAAGCATAAGGAAGCCCCGGGGAGGTCTCCTATAGGTGGTCAAACCTTAGGATTTACCTTGGGGGGTCTGGAGCTTACACACACTTACTCTACAAACTCACAACCCTAAAAAGGGACATCACCTTTGATCCCCTAACTCATTGCAACTCATAGGTGGAGCCCAAGCCTAGCCCTGCTAGTTCGCTAGTACCAACACATAGAGGACCAAATGAGGGTGACCCTTAGCCATGGTTCAACTTATACAATGCCATATTACTCACTTTCAAGCAATCCCAGTTTTAAAGATTTCAAATTCTAACCCTTGCCCCAAAATACCAAAATGCTTCCAAATACCCAAAATCCCAATAAATTAAAATTACCCAAGTTACCCATAATTCTCCAAAAATCATTCCAGATACTCCTACCACTCAAATTAATCAAAATTACCTTAATTACCAAATATTCCAAAAAAATCCTCAAATGACCAAAATGCCCTTTGAATGCTAAAATTTCAAAAATTTAAAAATTCTACAAATTTCCAAAACCTCCCAAATATACCCAATTTCATTTCTCTCAACTAATAAATTTCACATAGCTTAACATCTATTCTAAGGCTTCAATAAATGGAATATTGATTGTTAGCTTCTTAAATATCTCCAAGAATTTTGAAAATTGCTTATCCAATTTTTGCTGACGAAGTCTTTGAGGAAATGGAGGTGGTGGTTTTTCCAAATCTTCCTTGAATGGAGAAATATGTCTTTTCGAACCTTTCTGAGCGTCCTCTTTTGGTTCTTCAATCTCTTCTTTCTCTACTTCAATTTCTCTTTGAACTCTACCTTCCAACTCTCTTCCACTTCTCAGTTGAATTTCTTTTACATGTTTTTTATTTTTATCTCTTGGATTTACTTCAGTATTACTTGGAAGCATACCTTGGGATCTATTACTTAATGTATTGGCAATATGTCACAATTGATTTTTAATATTTCTTATTATAGCTCCTTGACTTTGCATTTGATTTCCCATTTGTAACACCACTTCTTCAATAGACAACTTCTTCTCCTTAAATTGTGAAACATTGTTATAACCTAGAGGATAGGTTGATCTATAATTATTATTCCCTTTTTTGTTCCAGTTCCCTAATGGGTTTGCTTAGTTGTTTCCCAATTGTTAATGAATACCACCCTGATTATCGGTATTCCAATTAAAGTTTGAATGATTCTTTCAACCTGGGTTATAATAATTAGAATAAGGGTTATTAGGCTTACTTATAGCATTCAAAGTTTCTGGTGAAGTATGAGAATCAACCATTTGACGTAATGAATTTTCTTCAATCATGGCAATTGGCTGAGAAAAATTCATTCGAAATTGGTCTATCTTCCTTGAAATTGCAGCAACTTGATTTGCTAACATCGCAAAAGCATCATTTTCATAAATATTGGCTAGCTTTTTAGGATTTAACCTTTCAGAAATCCATTGAAAATTATTAGTAATCATTTCTTCTATTAAAGCATAAGCATCAGTAAACTGTTTAGACATCAGTGATCCTCCTGTAGCAGCATCGATGATAGATCTAAGATATCCAACTAATCCATTATAAAAGTTTGAATTATTAACCAATCTGGTATCGAATTATGTGGACATTTCCTGAGGAGATTTTTAAATCGTTCTCATGCTTCATATATAGATTCACCTTCAAACTGACAAAAAGATGTAATATCATTTCTAAGCTTCACAGTCTTTGATGGTGAAAAATATTTAGCAAGGAATTTTTGTGCTAAATCACCACAAGTTCTGATAGATCCAGGTGCTAATGAATTTAACCATATCTTAGCTTTATCCCTTAGTGAGAAAGGAAAAATTCTAAGTCTAATAGCATCATCCGAAACACCATCATATTTAAAAGTAGCACATAACTCTAGAAAATTGGCAAGATGTAAATTAGGATCTTCAGTTGGTACTCCCTCAAACTGATTATTAGACACCATTTGCATAATAGTAGGTTTAAGCTTAAAGGAATTAGCAACTACAGTAGGGTGTTGAATACTACCATGAAGTTCATAAACTGTAGGGATAACATATTCTTTTAAAGGTCTAAACTTTTAATGGATGTCAACATTTTGATTTTGATGATTTGACATTTCTTGAATATTTTTATCTTTTTCAGAATTTTTAATTTTTTTGATTTTTTCTATTGTTCTTTCTAATTCAGAATCCTAAGGCACAAGTCCCTCGGACCCTGAACTACGCATACAACGTTAAATAAAATAAAACAAAAGCAAAGAAAAGTAAAAAATTTTAATTTCTCTTAATTTTCTTTAAATGGAATTTTAATTAATTTTCCCAGCAACGGTGCCAAAAACTTGATGCCCTAATATTTATGCTTACGATTTAGATATGAAATTTATGATTTATAATATGACATTCTACGCAAGTATACATATCGTTTATCAAGTAATATATGACTTTCTGATTACACCCGGAGATATCGAACCCACAGAGAAATGTAAAAATTTAAAGAAATAAGAAAAATAACTTTTTACTTTTTAAATTTATTTTTGTAAGTATGTTTTAAGGTTTTAATTTTGAAAAGTTATTTTTGATATTTTTAATAACAAGTTTAAACAAGAAATGAAATTATCAATACTCTAAACACGATATAAAAGTTATAAGAATCAAATATCTTTTCCTTTCTTCAATGAATCAGTAATAATTATGAAATTTTATGTTGTGGAAGTATTTAAATGTATTATGCCAAATAGGAGCAATTATATTCTTTATCGTTACTTGGTTCTATAAGAAAAATTGGTTAATTTGAAATTTTGAAATTTTGTAGATGGGTTAGGTAGGGAAGATACCAGCTCTCACTCTAGAGTTCCCTCTATTCCCTCCACCTAGGGGCTAACATCTCATAAAAAAATTTAAAATAACAAACCAAATTAGTGGGATTTAGCCTGTCACTCTAAAGTCCTCTAATTTTACTCCCAATAAAGAATATCTCCCTATATATTTGCATTTAATCATATGGACTACAATTCTCACCCATATAATTGCATGTGATTCTTTCCAATTATTGTTTGAGACGCTACCGTATTGGATCTTACATAATCTCACAACAACTTTTAACATCTTAATTGGCCAATTCAAGAAGTAAATTAAGTTCAAGGAATTGAATCATCACAATTTATTCCAGCATTAAACACTTATACTTTCCACAACATTACTTCCATCATTTAATTACTTCATCATCTAACAAAGAAAAAGATAAACTAAACTACTCATATTTCATGAAGTAAACACAAACAAAACTTGATATGAAAGCATAAACCATAATGAAAACACAACAATCTTACTTAAAAACAAAATGTAAAAACAAAGATAAATACTTATCTGAAAATCCTCTCCACCAGACTCTGGAAGTTCCTTTGGAATTTTGCTTTCCACAATACAGCTCTATAGAGGTTGGCACCCAACTCTGGTGACTCTAATAAAGACTTTAAACTTCAATAAAAACTAGATATAAGGATAAAAAAAATTGGAGATAAGAAGGCTTCACACCAACCCTTTTTCCTTTCTTACTCTCTACTCTCTACTATAGAAAAGAATAACTCTAAAACTTAACACACTTTAATAACCACTCTAATAACACACACTGAATAATAACCCTTTCAATACACACACACACACACATGCAAATTATGAGGCTTCATTTTTATAATTTTCCAAAAGGTGCCTTGGTGTCTCTTCAAATCATGTCCAGACAATGTATCCACCAAAAGATACATCTCTTCATTCAAATTTTCCGCCCAAAGGAAGTTAAGGAAGTCACCGCCAAAAGTTGCTTCAAAAACCCCTTTAAAATGGTGCCAAAATTCATTTAAATTCAATTTTTAATTGTGGCGCTTAAGCGCCGACACTTTGGCGCTTAGGTGCCAGAGACCAAATTTCTCAAACTTCATAATTTTGCTCCAAATTTGGTCTTTTTCACTCCTTTCATCTCAATTAATTATTTTCATCATACCTGCAAGAAAAACACAAAATACCTTCCATTAAAGTGCAATATCATCAAAAATAGGTTTACAAATGTGCATAAAAACACTATATGTTTTAGGTATATCAGCCAGCTCTTATTAGAGAGTATTGTAGGCATAAAATGTCTGACTAAAGTGTGTACTAATTGGGCTACCATAGAGCTAAGACTGGTGTGACATGTGATTCAACATAGTGAGAAGGATCAACCAATTTGAATGATTTATTAAAGAGGAAATTTTTGAATGTAGCCACGGGAAGACTCTCATTAGGATTACCTTATAGGCTCCACCAAGGATGTTCTGTGAGGATTTAAACATCTCATTTTGGAGTGGTGAACAAGCTCAAAGTAGTCAAAAGAGGCATGAGAGAAGGTGTCAGATGTGTAGAAGTTACCCTTGTTGAGGATTTCAATTGATCCTCATTGAAGATTTTCTACTGGCACAAATATACATGTCATACGCTTGGACTAATCAAGGATACAAAGGGCTTGAATTAGTGTGACATGAACTTCAAGATGGTGAGTAAAGTCAGTTAAGTTGGTCAAAATACCGTAGAGCTATCAAAGAGGGTCAAATGCATTGAACAGTACAACTATATAGTGATTTCGTAAGACAGTCCAACCTCAACTACCTCGGTAGCTAAGCCAGGCATTTAGGTATAACTCTAAGCAAGGCAATCATGAAACTCTTTCAAGACTTGTGCGACTTTAGAATCCATGGAGTCTGAGAGGAGTTTACAAATAAAAGTGGGATATGGATCATTAATTGTTCCTAAGTTGACTTTGATCAACTTGTTGATGGTTGAAGAACACCATCCTCCAATTTGGGAGGGGCACCTTTGATTTCAACTTCCTCATTATTAGAGCTCAGGACCTCATCACCTTCAAGTGAAAAAATCATCCTACTTGAGCCATTGGGGATTCTAATTTTATCTGGCTTTTTAATATCTTTAGCTAGACCTTTCTTCATTAGGTTTGTTTTACCACATAGCCTTACACATTTTCAGCTTGGCTAATAGACAATTTTTTCAAGCAATGTCCCATTGTCTAGGAGCTTTTTAAAAAGATGCGAACAAAAATAAGAAAGAGGGATATTCTTTGTTTTTTCATTATCATCAGCCAAAAGCAATACATTGGTTTTGAACTTATGAGTATCAACTTTGCAAAACAAAAATACCCTTTCTCCAGATTTGAATCTATGAGGTACATAAATGGTAAATAATTAATCTACAACAGATGCACTCATAAACGTCAAATTCTTGAAATATCCTTGCTATATTGGATCGATTGTTAGCACTTCATCAATATCTTCTCGATTGGAGCCATGTGAGCTCCAGGAGCAATCCACATGTAAAGTTTCATCTGCTTCAGAGTCTGTGCTTGACAACACTTTTATCTTCATTTAGAGAATGGAAGAGTGGGAAGTATCTGATCCTATTTTTGTGTCACTGGGGCACAATGACTTTCCTCCTATTTTATCATCTTCTTTCTTTTAGAAGAAGGACGGTTGGAAAGGGGAGGGAAACGTGATCATCCTTGTAATGCACTGTTAGGAAGGAGATAATACCCAGCATCGTCAATACAGAAGGGTTGGACATCACCTGAGATAAAGAAATCTTCTCATTCATGCATGTACTTAACGCACTGGAGTAATGTCAAAGGTACCATCCTGTATTCATGAACTAAGGGCATCCAAGCAAAGGTCTGAAGAACGTATTCTCATCTATCATATGAAATTTAGATTCACTTTTAAGCTCTTTGAATTGAAGAGAAAGGTTGATGGATTATAGGGTCTTCTCCCTCTTCTCATTGAAGTTGTTTAACATGATCTTATCTAAACACAATCTTCTAAACTCAAAGAGAGAAGCTCAAGGGTATGGATGCTAATAATATTTACAAATGCACCAGGGTCAACAAGGATACAATTCAAAGGTATTATGTATATCATAGTTGTCATGTATAGTGAACGGCTATGGTTTGTAGTGCCCAACAAATGGTCCTCCCTAAAGAAGGTGAAGACAACTATACCCTCTAACTATTCAACTAGTTCTTTCATTCTTTTCTCTATATAATAAGTGTGGAAGACTTCTAGTTCTAGAAAAGCATTCAACATGGCATCTCTCAGCTCAAAAGAAAAGAGGAGTGCATCATAGATGCTTAATGATGTGAGCAACCAATTAAGATGCACCAACTCATTATAATCTATCGTACTAGAAGTCTATTGGGTTCCTTTAGGAACTTCACAATGATCTCCACCTCGTGGGTGACGATATCTTTCCTATTATTTTTTGAAGTTTGCTTCACTATTCTTGGGGGAATCATCTGGCCACTTCTCAACTAGACTTGTTGGATCTTCTCAATAGGGGACCCAAAGGGATTATCCCTAACCGAACGCACACGACGTGCCCTTGGATCATGGCATTCCAGATTATTTGGCAAGCTCATGTCGCTTAAAGAAACACTTAGATCATTATTTATACGACATGTGCCAATGAGGGAGGACAAGAAAGGATATTTCTCCTCTCCCTCACTCTTATTATTTTCATCGAGTTCATTTTCAAGGGTGCAAGAATTTAAATACAAATATGGAACACATAAGAATACTCAAATATATTTCCTTTTGTTTCATTTTTAGAATTACAAAATATGTCAAGAGGGACATCAAAAAACCCTTATGGAGTTATAAATAAATCATAACTAAAAGGAAATACAATATCAAATGCCTCTACTTCAGTAATCAGCACAACCAGAGTGACTTCAAAAGTTTTGGCTGATCTTCTTTAAGAGGCTTGTCCAAGTACTGTTCGAGGATTTCAAACTCCCAAAACATGCATTGTGCCTGGAGCCAGTCTTTGAATGTGAAGCACTCTTCAAGAAGTATGCCCCAAATGCTAATGATATGGGCAAAAATTAGGTTCCATAAACTTCTCCACCTCTTATGTCTTCTTTAGTGGAGGCAACTGCATACCCTGTTTAAGCATATTCATGAATATTTTCCTTACAAAATCCCTTTTATAGAGTAAATTTTATATTTCTTTAGTTCATGTGTTTGTGTTTTCCACTTCTGTGGAGGCGGATGGTCAGGCTTTGTAGACATGATAGGCTTTTTTTGCTTGATATCGAATGTCGATAGTGTCAGCTCTCTTCCATCCTCTTTGGAGGACACATTGCACATTTCTTGTTTCCTTTGGGCTCGTTTTTAAAGTTTAAGGCTCCTACGGTATTTTTTAGGCTGACTAACTTTTCTATCAAAGTTTCAAAATATTTGACAGTGTCATAATTAATAAGATTGATATTGGTCCTTTAATCTTTCCCATGATAAAAGCAACTTCACGGTGCTCTTGAAGTTTGGGTTTGCACTGTATGATTAAATTTTTCCAATGAATAACAAAGCCTAGCAAAGACTCACCAGACCTCTATTGGGCTAACATCCATTCGGTCATGGTGACTTGGTGGTGAATCTCAATGAAGGGCTTTATAAATACATCCTCTAGATTAGAAAATATTCTAAAGGTGGTACTTGGTAAGTCAGCATACCATTCAAACTCAAACTCCGACAAGCTACTGATGAAAAGACAAAATAACAATGCATTTTTGCCACTAATATTTCAGTAAAATGCTCATAATTGAGTGACAAGCTATCAAGGATTTCCAACCCTGGTGAATTGTTTGAACAGTAGAGGGACAAACCCTTGAGGAAATAGAATGAACTCGTAAGCCTCAGTATATGGTCTACCTTTCTTTGTAGTAATTTCACCCAGTTGAACTACCAAAGAGTCTCTAATCCTTGCTTCCATTAAGGACTACAAATGAGAATCAATTTATTCTTGTGGAACAACATCACAAGTAGATGTGTGGATAGGTCTCATAGTTGTGGGTGGTGCAACAAGCGTATCCAGAAGCGCCTCAAAAATATAATTGGCGAGACCACGTCAGACCCAACCTTATTGACCTTTAAAATCGCAATATGAACTATCAAGAGAGTGATTGATCATAGAGAAGAGAGATAACCTCGTGCTTACCCCTATCCTCATGATCAATTGGATGTCATCTTGAATCTTAGTGGACTCATGATGATCCATCTCGTTGGCATCACAGGCAGAACTTCCTTTAGTGGTTACTGCCATCACATGGCCACTTCAAAAATTAAAGCTCCTCACTAAGAAGGACATCCCCATTGAGGAGATCCTTTAGAATATTATAGAGGTTTCCATCAAAATTATCTTCAGGATTCTTCTTAGGCTCTGCCTCAAGATTTACATGAGGTGGCATGAAGAAAAGATAAAATGAAAGTAAGGTTCCTTCTAGAAGTGTTATAACTGCATCCTCAATTAGAGTTGGAACAATAAGAGGAATGATGGTGAGAGTCTTTCTAACCCATTGCCTTCAATTTAAAACAGGATAGATATAATCCTTTCTTTCATATTTATTTTTAAAAAGAAGAGGTAAATATCGGTGGACCGAATCCCCATCGGATAGAATATGATACCTCAATTTGATTCTTACTCAAAGAATAAGAGAAGTAATGCAAAAAAATTTTGTTATTATTTTACTTCAAGAGGTTACAAAGGGTGCAGGCGATGTTGCTACAACATTTGTCTCAGAAGTAACAGGTCAAAAAATATGGTGCGACTGTTATAGTCACAGCATTGAGTGTCCCATAAGATGCCTCGATTGGCTCTTCTACCTACACAATAGATGGGCTCTACCTCCTTGTGGTAGCCTAGCGAGTAGACCTTGACCTCTTATCCTGAGGGAAGTAGAGTAAATCCTTCATCACTTGTTTGCTTGAATTAGAAATCAAGACGAGGACTTTTCTTCAATAACGGGACCCTTCCCCCATAGAGAACAAATATCTCTGACAATCTTCCAGGTCAGAAAATTGGTAGTAACATTAGAAATGTCAACTAAAGCCTTTGGACACCCTGTAACACGTGGGAGAGAATGCCTCTCGGCAATCCTGGCTGGGACCTAATCCCTACAGCAGAACTTAATAAATAATTTGTTCTCAACAGGTGAAGGAACTTGCTGATGTTTGTGCATCAAGGTATTCCTAGTTCTTGAAGCAATCTTACCCAATTTATGGGCAAGAGAAGCCTTACAGGGACTAAGACCAAAAGGAGCTAAAACAGGAGCTGGTTTAGCAGAAGACTGTACCTTCACTGTGCTTCTAATACTCTTTGGCAATGTGCCCACTATAGAAGCAGAGTTCTAAGAAAGCACGGATGAGCGACTTGAGAGTCTAGAGAAAACTAAGGGATGTTGTGACATATTGCTATGAGATACTGGCCTCTTCTTCGAGGGAGGAGTGTTATTGATGCAAGCTGTTGTAGCAACAAAAGCACCACCTGCTTGACTCCCCTTTTTAGAGGAGGGCACATGTTTAATGCCTCGTTAGGTGTAAGATTACCCACGGTGATCTGAACGGAGTGCTCAAAAGAACTAAAAGTAATGGTCCCTTGCTCTACATGAAATAAACTAGAAGAAGGAAATTTTGTGTTCCCCGCAGAAGACTTGATCGTGATTATTCCTTGACTTTCCATTTCTACAATCAAAGAGACACCAATCAATGACCTGGAAAAAGTCTTGAAGACAATAATAGTATACAAAAACACAGATTACATACAAAATGCAGCAACTTCTATAGTAAGAGCGTTAAAGAGATGGAAAGGCATCAAGTTGCTAACTGTAGAAACTAACACATAGAATGAAATCCAAAGGTTTCTAATGCTGCAAAAGGAGACACAAGGAAAGAAACCATATCATTAATTTTGCAAGCATGACTCTTGATATGGAGAGAGAGGCCCATCCTCAACGGAGTCATCAATATTTTTTTGCTCTTTTTTGTGAACTTTAGAGTCGTATGTTTATCATCGTCATATAATTCTCTTTCCTAATTAGTCTCTCTATTGAATCACAAAAATGATTTGAAGAAGAGAGTCAAGAGAGAGAAAATATGATGAAATTAGACAAATAATTAAAAAAGAATGTGAAGAAATTTCATAAAGTAACCTTTGTTTGATAACTTAAGAATGTATGTTCGAAAAGAGTTTAGATCAAGGCAACTTAAAGGCATATTGATTCTGATTCTCTTTACTTCCTTTTGAAACTGATAAAATTTATGCTATTAGTAATCAATTTAAATTTATATTTTTGATATAAAATATTTTTTTATAATAGCACCAAAAATTTGATTTCTGATGTAAATAAGACTACAACAGTAATATTTTAATTTAGGAATTCTACACAAGTGTAGGTATCGTTATCAAGTAATATAAGACTTTCTGATTAAGCCCCAAAATTTTGATCCCACGGGGAAAATTTTTGGATATTAAAAAAATAAAAAGGGTTTTAGAACACAAATTCAATTTAGAAAAAGACACTTACTTAAATAGTTTTAGATAACATCAAACTTTTACAATATGATTCCTTTTCTTATTTTCTTAATTTATAAGATAAATGGAACAATTATCTAACTATAGCAAGATTTTTGTAAGATTTAAAGAATTATAAATGAAAATATCTTTTTCATTATCATGAATGAGTAATAAGTTAAAGAATTATGTTGTGGAAGGATAAAAATGTGTTTTGCCAAATAGAAACAATTTTTTTCTTTACCCTTACTAGAGATGTCATAAAGAACATTGGCTAGTTTAAAGTTTGAATAGTTTTGAAGACAGTTTAGGTAGGGAATATACTAGCTCTCACTCTAGAGTTCATTCATTTCCCTCTACCTGGGGGCAAACTCTTGCATCAAAACCTAAATAAAACTTTAGTCTGTCACCCTAAACTCTCTAAGTCGACACCCATCAAAGTATATTTCCCTGTTTATTTGCACAAGACTATATGAGTTACATTCTCATCCAAATAAACCCATGTGGTTCCTACCTATTGTTGATTAAGACAATACCTACTAGGATCATACATGTTCTCACAATAAATGTTAACATCATGATTGTCCAAATCAAGAAGTGAAGTGCAAGAATTGAATCAACACAACTTCTTCCAACATTAAAAATCAATACTTCCACAACTTTCATCTAACTCTTAATTACTTTTCATTTGAAGGAAAAAGATAAACAAGACTATTTAGAACTCATGGAGAAAACACAACTACAAATAGTATTAAAAGTAGATACCATGTAGAAAACATAAGAAGTCTCAATTAAACCAAATGAAGTACAAAGATAAAAACTTATCTCAAGTTTCTCTCCACCAAACTCTTGAAGTTCCTTTGAATCTCTTCCTTTCTCTTATAAGCCTACCTTGGACTAGTCACCCAACCTAAGAGGGTTGGAATTTCTCTACACAATAGATTTTTTACTTAGGAATCCCTACTCACCCTCTCTTTCATTAACAAGGAGAAAAGTGTGAAGAAACCCTAAGTAAGAATCCAACAAATTCTTATTTAAACTACTCTGTACAAACTCTGTCTTTCCTCTCTGTGAAAGAACTCAACACACCCACACATACACACAAACACTCACACACACCTTTTTACACACTATAAGTCCTTTTTATATACTTTCTCCAAAAGGTGTCTTAGTGTCTCTTCAAAATGTGTTCATATTCAATGAATCTACCCAAGAGATGCATCCTTTCAAGTGAAATTTGAATGTCTTTTGACACCCTTGATTAGCTACTCACGTTTGTACCAAAGGATGCCTCAAACATCTCTTCATTTTTTGCTAAAAATTCTTTAAAATTGCAAAGTAATTGTTTGCTAGCGCTTAAGCATAGGGTCTTTGGTGCTTAGGCTCGGCCCTCTCTGTCTGCTAGCGTTTTGGCGCCAGATCTGGGCACTTAGGCTCTCCAGTTCATTTTAACACCTTCTTCATTTTTGCTCCAAATTTGATCCTTTTTCACTCATTTTTACATATTTGGTCCATTTAAGTGTACCTAAATAAAAAACACACAAATACATTTCATTAAAGTGCAATATCATCAAAAATAGATATAAAAATGTGCATAAAAAGTTATATATTTTAGTTATATCACATATCCACAAAGAAAAAGCTATGAAATCAACCCACAACCAAATCTTGTGTTTGTTCTAGGTCAAGAGCAGGCCTAATGGGAAGTTTCCCTTTGATTAATTACAACTTGGGGGATGCCCAATAATACTCTAGATAAGAAGGGTATTGCATATATTATTTATGATATCCAGTTATTTAAGAAACCAAAAATTTTAATCATCTCGAGTGGGAAAATATCGAAGCTTTTGGTGCTTACACATAGCCAAATGGCAGAGGATAAATCACTGTATTCACTACGGGCGGTGGCATCTAGATATTTGGGGTCTACGAGATGATATCAATGATTTTTTTTAAACAAATCGACAAGGCTCAAAAGAGGTGTCAAAAAAGGGGGAGGAATCAATAATCGGGTAGAGGTAACCAGATCGGGATACTATGGATCTGTCATCCTAATCTTTGGAGGCCCTAAGTCTATCTGGTCATGACGGTAGTCAACCTAACCTGACTGGGCACCTCTTTTCAGCAATCCATGAATTGCATTGTCCAAGAGAATCCTGATAGCCCAAAGGCTAGAGGAAAGAGACCTTTAATTACCTATCACTCTCTAAGAGGTAGAATAAGTAAAGCTACGATTATACTCGTCAGTTCATGAGGACGTCGCTAGAAGGGAGAAGAGGAGGGTGGTCCAGTTGTATAGCTAGAGCTGCCTCACAAAGGACTTATTCCTTGTTTGGGTCAGGGAAGCCTCTAACATTCTAGTTGTATTATATAACCTTATATTTATAAATTTATGTTTGGCTTAGCGATTAAAGGAGCACGGGGGCTTCCACATTGGGATATGCAGAATGATGCAGTTATTTACAATTAAATTTAATTTTTTAGATTATATTAGGGATGACTTAGGATATTGTCAAGCTATGCATCCCATTTTAAAATATGCCCGAAGGCCATGCAAAAAAAAAGCAAATGCTCATTTTAAAATTAGGATATTTTAATAAATTTTGATTTATTTTGAAATTTTTTTATTGTTAGGGCTTTTTAAAAAAAGACATTTCAGGATCCCTAATTAGCCTTGTTTGCATTTTTCGTTGAGCTTAGACAAACCACAAGCCAAGAGAGAGAAAATGGCAAGCTCATTTAACAATTTAAAAAACAAGCTAAATAAAAGAATAAAAGGTTGGGTGTCACTAGGTTGGCAATGTATCCTAGAAAATAGAAGCGACCAGACTCCATATATACATGCCCGATCCTAATTCTATATATGAAAATAATTTTATAATTAAGATAAAGGACGAAAGCTTCTGCTCCTAGTCCTCGTCACGTGTTTTGATGCATCATGAACCTCAGAACTCATGCCCATACCTCATTTTCGATACACAACTCCCTAAGGACTCTAAAAGTGCTTATAAAAGTCTTAAAAAAGACTCAACCTATATAAGAGGTTAGTACAAGTTATATTTAAGCAAAGAATAATGAGCTATGCTTGGTGGGAGGAGAGCAATAGTAGCATCTACAGAAAGTGTTAACAATTAAATCATTACTTGCTCCTCCCTTTTATTTATTTTTAGGCATGGCTCCCAGTAAGAAGACCACCCCGCAAGTCTCAAAACTCGGTAAGCACACAAAGCAGCATGCAAAAATATGCCTAACTAGGGCAACCAAACTAGCAGAGAACAATAACAATGACATAAAAAAGACTACCTAAGCATCCCAACCATATCCTAACATGGCATCTAAAAAAAATTATCCTAACCAAAGAAATAAGTGCATATGTAGTTAGTGGTAAAGGCTACCATATAACTTTGACAGGGTCACCAAACTGGCCCATCCTAAAGATCCAAGGGACCTAATATTTGTTCCCAAATGGTTTTTTGAAAGTGTTGTCCACACATATGGCCTATTTTTCTAATTAAATATTTTTTAAAAATATCATGAACTATTAAATATGGTTATGTAAATGTGTGATAAAAAATGTTAGAGCCCTTAGAACCTTATCACAGTCATACTTGTCTTGATCATGATGTAATAACTTGCATTGCTCACCAAGATCTACTCGGCAAGCAATGTTTGTTAAAGCATCACAATCAACACAGTGTCACTCACCTAATGACTCTAATGTGCTATCAATCACTCTAGGTGATGCTCATGCAATCATGCTACATAATACAATCAACTATGCACACATTATGTACTAAATGTGTTTAGAGGCTTTAAAGCATGACCTGAATTGAACACACAAAGTGAGATGCTTACAGCATGCAAGTGTTATACCATAAGGAACAATGTGGTATGCTCTCCATTTAGGAGACTTACACACCAAGGGGACTAGCATTGGTAGCCACCACTTACTAATGATTTGCAAGTATTGAGCCACACACATATTGTGGCATATGTGTGCGGTAATATCGCAAATGTTGGTGCTCGAGGAAACACCATGCGAATGAAGATGTCAAAGAAAATTTTGATTTGTTTTCTATGCAATAGTATTTAGCACATTACATATCATTAAAAAATTCATTTTTATTTTATATTTGCACATACAAGCATAGACCCAAATATTTAGCATGAACTTGTGAGTAATGCGAGTGCAAGTGCAAGACATGCAACATGGAAGTGAAGTGAGCCATTTGACTTGTTGGATTTACTATGGTGGTTGACCGGGTACCATGACTAAAAGGGAGGTTCAGTCGAGCCAGGGTGGCCGACATAACAAAATTTATTGGTTGAGTAGCCTTGGCAGTCGATCGAACCATTGGTTGGCTGACCGAGCTATGTTGGCTGATCTAACTAAAATGGTTGGTTTTATGATCTAGCTTCAGTGGCCAATCAAACAAAAAATGGTTGACTTTATGATTAAAACTTAGTGGCTGATCGAACAAGAGTGGCTGGTTTTGTGATCAGGCCTTGATGGCCAATCAAAATAAAGTGGTTTGTTTAGTGATCGGGCATTGTGATTGTTTTTATTGATGAATTCTTGGAATTTTATCGAACCAAAGTGGTTGATTTTTGTGATCGGGCTTTGGCGGTTGATTAAACCAAAGAGGTTGGTTTTACGATTAGGCTTAAATGATAAATCCAACTAAAGTGATTGGTTTTATTGATCGTGTCTTGCTAGACTGTCAAATCAAAGTGATTGATTTTTTTATCGAGCCTTAGTGGCCAATGGAACCAAAGTGTTTGGTTTTTGTGATTGAATCTTAGTGGCCAATTGAACTAAATTGATTAGTTTTGTTATCGGGCCTTGACAGCTGGTCGAACATAAGCTATCAGTCGATTGGGTCGAGGGCCGACCGAACTGAAGTAGGTGGTTGATCGGACCTTAGTGACCAATTGAACATAATTGATTGGTCGATCGAGTCAAGGCAGCAAATCAAATTGAAATAGGTTGTTGATCCTTGACCGAGGGTTAGCTGCAGTGAATATGAAACTTAAAATAATATTTCAAAAGTATTTTTAGTCCAGCTATAATATATAATTAGTTTAAAAAGTAAGAAGCCCAGTTATACGCAAGTATACGTATCATTCAAGTAATACAGAGCTCTAGTGGAATCTTGGTAATCGATTCCATAAGGAGGGAGTAAACCTTAAAGTGCAGCACAGAATTCTAATATTGGAATTTGCAAAACACAAAAAGAAATACTAAAGTTACTAAAGTTTAAAGATGCTACAGAATTTAAAATTGCAAAGTACTTTCCAAATTTCTGATTAAAGCAAATAACAACTACACTGAGCTTGGTTATGTAAGGTTCACATTTAAAGAAAGTGTCCCCCCCTTACAATGATTTTAGGGTGAGTGAAAGATATAGATTAATATAGTTTTTGTATTGTGCCAAATAGGAGCATAACTATTTTTTACCCTCTTCCGAGTGCTATAAAGAACATTGGTTAATCCTAGGTTTAGTCCCTAAATTTGTGGTTAGGCTGGGAGGATGCTGGTTCTCACTTCAGATCACCCATGTCCCTTTGCTTGAAGGCTAACTCTCGCTTTAGTTTCCAAACACTAGGACCATATTGGGGAAATCAGTCTATCACCCTAAAATCTCCAATTTTCCGCTCAACAAAACATATTTCCCTATTTATTTGCACTCAACCCTCATGAAATTCACCATCCATGGAGTTTGAATGTAATCTCCATATTTTTTTATAGAAAGCATAACCCTTTCGGATTGTATGTTTTACAACATATTTTAACAAATCAATTGGCCAGATCGTAAAGTAAATGAAGAACGAAGTGGAAAATCTCACAATTTCTATTCTTTTAAATATCACAACCAATTTAAACCATCACTTCACCATGTATCATTTCAAGGAGAAAGACTAAAAAATTTACTGAGAATCCATGAAGAAGAGATGACAAAACAAAGATTTAATATATAAAAACAAAGTCATACAAACCATGAAAAGTAAATACAACTTAACTCAATTTCTTCCCCAAGCAAATCTTTTGAAGTTCCTTTGAATTTTAATCTTTCTTTACAACAACACACAATTCTCTCTTGGAATAGTAGGGAAAAATCAATCTCTCACTTTCTCTCTCCTCCTACAACTCTTTTGAGAAGAATCCCTTACAAAGAACCAAACCCTAAACTCTAGACTCTCTCCAAATACTTCCTCTACACTCACACCTTTACTTCACTTTAACACACACAAAAACCTTCAACACACCCATTTATGCTGCCTAAATAGTTTAAATTTGTCTAAGAACGAATTTTTTAAGAGTTGCCACGAAAATCCCTTCAAAAAGCGTCCAAATACATTGAATATGCCTTGAACCGACATTGGGCGCTGTCGGTGACAAACAGGGCGTCGTCGGCGGCCTATCACACCATTTAATTGTGAACTCGTAGGAAAAACTCATCATCGGCACTGGTTTGAGCGTCGTCGGTGCCAGACTTTCAAAAATCTGGTTTTTCCCTTTTTTCGCTCCAAATTCATTCCATTTCTCTCATTTTTGCTCCTTTTGCCTAAAATCAACATACCTGCAGCAAAACATGAAAAATACCTTCCATTAAAGTGCAATATCACCCAAAATGAGTATAAAATATATATGAAAAATCAAACATATTTTTGGTGCATCAAAATCCCTCAAACTTAACTATTACTTGTCCTCAAGTAATCTTTTTACTACATAAAAATATGGCTCTTTAGTAGTGAACTTTAATTAATAATTACTATGATTTTTTATTTAAATGAATATAATAACAAGATTTTTAGAAATATTTTCAATAACGTAGGTCAAAATTTTAGGTATAAGAGCATTTAGTAATCAAGTCTAAGAGTTTTAGCATCTTATTTATATCAAGATTAAACATAATTTGTCACATTAAGGGTACTTTGAAGAATCATATGAAAAAGAAGTTCATGTAAACTCTATTAGTAAGAATGCTAACACTTTAAATATAAATTCAGAAATGGAATTCAGTTATTCCTTTAAGTTGATTCAAGTGAAGCCAATTTTTTATTAGGCATCTCCTCAAACTTCTCCTCACCTATATTTTTCTTTTTTTCTTTTCTTTTTCTTTTCTTTTGGGATTGTTTTTCCATCCTTTTCTTTTCTCTTTTTCTTTTCATATTGTGATGATTACTATATTTAGATAGCCTTTAATAATTTTGAACTTCACTCTCCTCTTCCTAAAGTTGGAATTTGAAACATTTCTTTACTTTATATCTATATATTAGCTTTTTAATAATTCATCATAGAGTTACACTCCTTTCTCCTCAAAGAAACCTCTTAGTTTCTTAACATTTCAAAAATACACTTTTCTTTATTATAAATAAAACTATAATCTCATTCTTTTATATTAATTATCTTAATATGATAAAATTAACCTTCATCACTAAAAATTTTCATTCAAATCTATTATGATATTTAAATAAAATAAAAAATTTAGTGATCTAAAGTTAAGCTCATTTACTTTAAGTCATGTTAAGACAATTTTGAAAATATATTTTGATTGAGAACAAATAAAAGTTAAATTTTTCCTCCCCCAAACTTAAGTTTTTCAATGTATAACAAATTACCAAATGAGAGAGAAAAACTAAAAGTAAACTAAAATTTTTGTGTCGGGCTTTTGAATCTTCTGAAGCATGTAGGTATTGATTAGAAATTTAACTATATATATAAAATAGTTAGAAGAATTGTTCATATATATATCAGAGATTTGTAGGGTAAAGAAAACTTAAAACACTACATAAAACTTTATACAACATGAAGTACAACTTTACTACAATGGTTACATAAAACATAAACATCAACTTAACCTAACTGAATTAAAAGTACATTCATAACATATAAATAATACACTAAAACAAATAAATAATACAACAATCAATACAATAATAACAAACATAAAGAAAACTAAACAACCAATCTTCATCTCTTCTTTCTTCTGCTCCTTCTTCTTCCTCAGCCTGGTATGGATAGTAGCAGGGGCAAGTAGGAAATATCACTCCATCTTCTCCCCTCGTGAATCTCATATGAGCATCATGATAGGTTATATCATATTCCACACTCCTCATTTGGTAATCATTATTGATGTTATTCATTGCTTCCAAACCATCGATCCTACTGTGAAGTCTAGAAATATCATCTTATTGTATCATCAGCCGCTTCATAACATCAGAAATAGAAGGAATCCTTGAAGTAGATGGTACATCATGACTAGCAGAGGGAAACTCACTAATCTTGCCTCCAGATCTCCATTCTACATGAGATTCATAGGTGTAAATGTTGTCCTTGCTAATGGGCTTCAAAGGGTGGACCTACTCTGCGCTAGCATCAGCCTCAACTCATGATTGTATGCATAACGCATAAATCAGGGTCAGATGTCCTAATCGTCCAGTGATTTCTCCCTTATAAGTAGTCAAAATACTATTATAAATGATTCTTCCAATAACACTAACTCTCATGTTCTAAATACAGAAATTCAGAATCGATCTATCCCTTGTAACTTCACAATGGTGGTAGGTAGGTAGTAGTCTTGCAGAAATAAAGTAATGTCAGGCTTTAGATGTTAAATTGAGATCGGAAGCAGGAAAATTGATCTTTTATCTTTGCTTAGTTTTCTACTCCTCTTTTCCATCAGTATGAAAAGCAATAACCTTATTCAAAACATCATCTTCAGTACCAAAAGTTCGATATTCATAGAATGGATTTTCTCTTAAATGATAGAATGCATTAATCCATTCAGAAGTAAATTCTACCATTTGTCCTCGTATTAATACATACTCTTCTTCAGTATAACACAAATTAGCGTAAAATTCTTGAACTACAACAGCAACAACATCGACAGAGAAATAACAGAAACTTTCCCAATTTTGATCAACAATCATCTGTTCTACAACTCCGCCTTAATTTTCAAATCCACGATCTTGAATATATTTCTTGCTACTAAATGAAGATTTAAAATAATACAGGGTGTTTACATTTACAAATCTTTTATCATCAAAATCAATATTTCTCTTCCCCTTAAATAACTTTGGAGCCATATCCACAACTTCTAAAAATTTGCAAATAAATCCCAATAAATTCCAAAATCACAATGCTATAAATCCAAAGTTAAACCTAACAAATAAAAGCATTTCACCATGGTTTATCTTCAATTCAAAAACTTCAAATTTTCGGATCTCCACAATGCAGAAGACTTCCATGGTGAAAATCATAAATTTTTAACTTAAAGTGTATCCGACTTCAAAAAGCTTTAACATCGCCTCAATTCCAAGTTTAAGCAAGCCCTAGGGGAATTTTTTAGTAATGACTGGAGGTAGAAGACGGTCAAATGGGGTCAAATGGTCAAAAATCGTGATTTTAAGTGATTCTAGGCAGTTTTGGATATTGGGCACCGTCGGTGCCCATTCTAGCGCCGTCGACACTAGACCGATCAAAATAATAGAAACTTTAGGGAAAAACTTGCCCATTCTGGTGCTGCCGGCGCTCGAATTTTGAGTTCCAAAAATTTCACAATTTGTAATCATTTCAAAGTTAAGACAACATCTAATTAGCCTTTTAAGCATCCAAATTCATAATTAATTGATTAAAAAACACTACTTTCACACAAACAACACAAAACATCACTTTTATATATAAAATCCAAAGTAACTTCCACAGAAATCAATTAGTCTACAACATCAATAACTCATCGTCGCAATCAAACCACAACACTATAACGCAAAAAACATAACATAAACTCAAATTTCAAGCATATAAGTCTAAAATCACACCATAAGCAAGCTAAATACAAAGCAAACAAAAGAAAATAAAGTCCATATACTTAAAAAAAGTAAATAAAAATAAAGAATCACTACTCTTCATCAATGTTCGTGCTTTCATCTCTGATATCTCCAATGAATTGGTGGTGCACAAACAAATTGTAGAAGAGTCGATACAGCAATTCATCTATCAAATCCTCTTTAATCGAAGCTATTTGCTTCATTAAACGTATCAATCCTTCTTCCATATGTCCAGTATGATCAAATTGTTCCTTCATCCTTCAATCTAGGTAATCAAATAAGTCAGATATATTATTAATTGCATTCATAAGATTTTGTACCTCTTTCTCCAGTTTCTTTATCCTCAGAATCAACTGTGCACTTTCAGAACCATGAGGTTGAATCAGCAATAAACTCTAAGTTAGTTGCTCCACAAATATGCTCAATTCATTTTCACTCCCAATTGCGGGACAGTCATAAATATTAGTAGGGTCCATAGGTGTCCAAGGAAGAAGCACTTTTTCCCAACTCTCATAAGGTACTTGTGACTGACTGCATAGAAGAAATATATTGGAAGGATGTCCCAACCCATAATTTGATCCATGCACAATCAATCCCAAACATATTTCACAATTATAGTGCCAATATCAATAGGTCTACCAGTCTGAATGCAATAATATAATATCGCACATTCCTTCGTCACTTTACTGATTTTCAAAGTCGGGAGTAATTT
Organism: Papilionanthe hookeriana x Papilionanthe teres; assembly: GCA_022702705.1. Classification (NCBI taxonomy): domain Eukaryota; kingdom Viridiplantae; phylum Streptophyta; class Magnoliopsida; order Asparagales; family Orchidaceae; genus Papilionanthe; species Papilionanthe hookeriana x Papilionanthe teres. The sequence continues at coordinate 37,952,321 of CM040426.1, read as the reverse complement.
CAAAGATATAAAGAAGTAACATTACTTCGACATAGGATTTAATAAAGTCATAAATAAATTAACATACACGTTCTCTCTTATCTCCCAATCTTCACTTTTGTCTGTCAGATATCGATAGATTTCATTCATGTTGTCTCTTGTAGAGACGAAATTTGTATAATGGAAAATTGGCACATTCTCTGTCATGTAATGTTCATTAATTTTGGAAGGAGTGAATAATATCCTCCTACCTCGTACATAGACGACTCCTTGGTTGAGTCCATGAAGATTTGCAAAAAATTCCTTTACCACCGAAATGACTACTGCGGCAGTGGTGTAACAAAACACTTCCCATTGCCTTTGCGCAATAATTTCTTCAACACGAGTATTAGAAATATTCATACCTCAATGGAAAAAGCCTCATTCTTTGATAAGCCTTCTCTTTATAAGGACTTTGTCACAAAGCCTTTGCGCCTCAAAACTGACGAACTTCCTCCTGTCAAAGACTCTAAACCTTGGAGTTCTAAGAAGTTAGAAGCCATTGAATGTTATTTTTGGAACTTCCTTTTCATTTTTTCTGAAGTTAGTGGGTTTAAAACTGAGTTTAGTTAGTTATAAGGGTAAAATTCCCGCTCAAAACTGCCAAATTCTGCCATTTAAAACTCCAAAAACTTTTCTCTGGTCGTCAGCACCATCGGTGCTGAATTGAGTGCCATCGGTGCCCAAGCTCCAAATTATTCAAGTGCTCTCTGGAAAAATTTTCCATCAGCATTGGTTTGGGCGCCGCCAATGCCATAGCACAAAATTTCTTCCCAACAACTTATTCGTCCAAATAAACTCCAAATCTTCAATTTCATCCAATATTAATATCTATTTATGATATTTATGAGTGAGTAGGACTCAAATATATATAACTATCTAATAATAACATCAATCAAAATTAAACTGAAACACACAAAGCATATAGATACTATTGGTTGCCTCCTATAAAGCGCTTGATTTAACATCATCAGCCCAACAAACGTTAGTTCAATCAGGATGACTTTGAATTAAAACCTCTTTGAAATTAGGTCATGAACCCTCAAAATATGATTTTAATCAATGCCTGTTAACTTTAAATATTCTTCTAGATTTAGGAACATCAATATCAACAGCTCCAAATTGGTAGACTTTTATAACAGTGAAAGGTCCTATCCACCAAGACTTAAAATTTTCAGGAAATAAACTTAAACTAGTATTATATAAAAATTCTTCCTATCCAGGTTCAAATTTCTTTCTAATAATCTTCCGATCATGTCATATCTTTATTTTCTCCTTATAAATTCTTTCATTATCATAAGATTCGTTTCTCTTTTTTTTCAATTCATTTAGTTACAATAATCTTTTCTCACCAGCATCCTTTAAATTAAAATTGAATACTTTAATCACTCAATATGCTTTACGTTCCAATTCAACAGGTAGATGACAATTTTTTTCCAAAGATCAACCTATAAGGAGACATTCCAATAGATATTTTATAAGCAATCCTATATGCCCATAATGTAGTATCTAATCTCATAAACCAATTTAATTTATTAGGATTTACAGATTTCTCCAATATTCTTTTAATTTCGTGATTAGATACATCAACTAATCCACTTGTCTGGGGATGATAAGTAGTAGAGATTCTATGCATGATATTATATTTTTCAGTTAATCTATGAATCAGATTATTTCTAGAATGGGATCCACCATCAATAATAAGTGATCCACTTAAAAGTACATATTTTTATGCTTTATTTATGATTCAATTTTTAAGGATATTATGCTTTAATGAAAGGTATTTTTATGTTTTTGGATATAGGTGATGAAAAAAAGTGTTCAAGAAGGAAAAAGGAGCAAAAATAGAGCTAAAAATCAACGTTTCCAAAATTATAGGTGTGGCGCCTAGGCTCCCGAATCCGGCGCCTAGGCCCCAGTTTGATATTGAAGCAGTTAAGATTTTTGACAACTTTGGGCAGTTATTATGACGGTGTTAAGCAGTTATCAGACCTTCTAGAAGACTGAAAGTTACTCCTGATACATAGAGCATGTGATACAATGCATCTGGACACAGGAAAATGGTTTTAATCGCGAAGAGGTGTGATCCAAAGTGAAGGGGTGCGAAAATCTGGTTACAGAGTCCGGCGCCTAGGCTCCACAGTTACTTTCTAGAAGTTTCATTGAATTTGAACAAATTTTGAAGAGGTGTCTTAAGCAAACCCTGGTCATTGTTGAAGCTCTATAAATAGGAGACATTTCTACATAAAAGGGAGCTCTCCCGCGCTCAGAAATATTTCTAGAGAGCCACCAAATACTTTTCTTAAGTATTTAGTGAGTTTATTTTAGTTTATTTTAGTTACTTTGAGTGTTACTACTCAATTATCGGAGTAGTAAGTGAGAGTTTGTAAGAGTTGATGTTGTTGAAGTCTTGTACTTTGTATTGGAGTCAGTAGAAGTCAAAGGATCACCTGAAGGAACATTTCAGATAAGTATTTGTAACTTGGTTCAAAGTTTTATAAATATGTTTTGTTGTGTGAATTCAATATGTTCTGAGTAGTTACTTTTCTTTCTCCTTTCAACCATCAAAAGATAATAAAGATAATTTTATTTCGTTGGAGAACTTAAACTTAATTTTAAAAATTATTGTGATGATATTCATACCTGATCTTAATTTACTTTTTAAACTGATCATTTGAATGGTTAAAATCTGTTAAAGAATTCTGAGACCTATCCGGAGAGGAGTTCTTAACTAGTAGATATCACATGAATTCTTGGGTAATCGAAGGCCATATGTAGGTTATTCAAGGTAAAGTGAAAATAAATAGGAAAATATCATTTATTAGGCGTAGAATTAATTAGTTTTTAGAGTGACAGACTAAATTTTATTAATTTGGTTTATAGAAAGGGAACGGGTCACTAGTAGGGCCGACCATAGCCACCCTTGGACATCTAGAAGCGTGAGCCTAGATTAACCCATTCTAATAATAATACATACTGAACCAATCTATAGATTAGCCTATGTTCTTTATACTATTGAGCGAAGGTAAAGAATAGGAATGCTTCTATTTGGTGCAATACCATAATTTCAAGTTCTCCACGAATGATAGTTTTTCTGAAAAATCTTGGATTAGTTGAAAAGGAGAAAGTTGTTTTATTTATACTTGCATCAACCTTTACTCTATTGCTACTTTACTTACATCTAGTAGAAATTTCATAAAACTTAAAATCTGATTTTTGAAAAGAAATAAAAATTATAATTACTTTTAATTTGAAAATCTATTGATTTCTAAAATTAATCTTCCCCGTGGGATCGATAACCAGGACTCCAATAGAGTCCTGTATTACTGGATACGATATGTATACTTGCTAGTACCTCTGGTGTGCAAAATATTTTCTAAAATTATATATTTATTTTTGCCTACTACCCTTTGAAATATAAATTAAAGGATAATTTGTAGGCATAGTTACGGGTCGAGGTAATCACAATTTTTAATTTGAAAATAAAATAAACTAAAATAAAATCTTTTTGGTATTTTTATTTTGCAAATATTTTTGTATTTTTAAAGAAATAAAAGTGTATATAAAATATTTTTAATCTGAAAAATGTAAAAATTATCTTTCACTTCCCCGGCAACGGCGCCAAAAACTGTGATGACCTCGACCCGTAACTATGCCTACAATTTATCCTTTAATTTATATTTCAAAGGGTAGTATGCAAAAATAAATATATAATTTTAAAAAATATTTCACACCCCAGAGGTACTCGCGCAAGTATACGTATTGTATCCAAGTAATACATAGCTCTATTGGAGTCCCAGTTATCGATCCCATAGGAAGATTAATTTTAGAAATTAATAGATTTTCAAATTAAAAATAATTATAATTTTTATTTCTTTTCAAAAATCAGATTCTAAGTTTTATGAAATTTCTACTAGATGTAAGTAAAGTAGCAATAAAGTAAAGGTTGATGCAAGTATAAATAAAACAACTTTCTCTTTTTCAACTAATCTAAGATTTTTTCAGAAAAACTATCATTCGTGGAGAACTTGAAATTATGGTATTGCGCCAAATAGAAGCATTCCTATTATTTACCTTCGCTCGATAGAATAAAGAACATTAGATAATCTATAGATTGGTTCAGGATGTATTATTAATAGAATGGGTTAATCTAGGCTCACACTGCTAGATGTCTAATGGTGGCTATGGTCGGCCCTACTAGTGACTCGTTCCCTTTCTATAAGCCAAATTAATAGAATTTAGTCTGTCACTCTAAAAACTAATTAATTCTACGCCCAATAAATAATATTTTCCTATTTATTTGCACTTCACCTTGAATAACCAGCACATGGCCTTCTATTATCCAAGGATTCATGTGATATCTACTAGTTAAGAACTCATCTCCGGATAGGTCTCAGAATTCTTCAATAGATTTTAACAATTTAAATGGCCAGTTTAAAGAGTAAATTAAGATCAGGTATGAATATCATCACAATAATTTTAAAATTAAGTTTAAGTTCTCCAAAGAAAGTAAATTATCTTTATTATTTTTTCATGGTTGAAAGGAGAAAGAAAAGTAACTACTCAGAACACATTGAATTCACACAACAAAACATATTTATAAAACTTTGAACCAACTTACAAATACTTATATGAAATTTTCCTTCAAGTAATCATTTAACTCCTACTGACTCCAATGCAAAGTACAAGACTTCAACAGCACCAAATCTTACAAACTCACACTTACTACTCAAGGAATTGAGTAGTAACACTCAAAGTAACTAAAATAAACTAAAATAAACTCACTAAATACTTAAGAAAAGTATTTGGTGGCTCTCTAGAACTATTTTCCGACGCGGGAGAGCTCTCTTTTCTGTAGAAATGTCTCTTATTTATAGAGCTTCAAAAATGATCAAGTGTTTCTTAAGGCACCTCTTCAAAATTCATCCAAATTCAATGAATCTTCTAGAAAGTAACTGTGGTGCCTAGGCGACGGGATCTGGTGCCTATGTGCCAGACTCCGTGATCAGATCATCACACCCCTTCACTTTGGATCGTACCTCTTCACGATTAAAACCGTTTTCCTGTGTCCAGATGCATTGTATCACATGTCCTATGTATCGGGAGTAACTTCTAGTCTTCTAGAAGGTCTGATAACCACTTAACACCATCAAAATAACTGCCTAAAGTTGTCAAAAATCTTAAATGCTTCAGCATCGAACTGGCGCCTAGGCTCCATACCTATAATTTTGGCAACTTTGCTTTTTAGCTTTATTTTTGCTCTTTTTTTTCTCATTTTTCCTTCTTGAACTCTTTTCTTCATCACATATTTCCAAAAACATAAAAATACCTTTCATTAAAGTATAATATCATTAAAAATTTAATCATAAATAAGGCATAAAAATAGGTACATTTTAAGTGAATCAATAAGCAATCAAGGCATTCCATATCTTGTAAAAAATTTTCATTACAAATTTTGAAACACTTTAAGCATCACATTCTGGTAAAGCGATGGCTTCAATCCATTTTGATACATAATCAATAGCAACCTCATATATATATATATATATATATATATATATATATATTCCTAAATGAAGGAATAAATTGTCCCATAAAATCTAATCCCCAAACATTAAAGATTTCAACTTCTAATATAAACTTTAGGGGCATTTCATTTCTTCTAGAGATATTTCCTACTCTCTGCATCGATCGTAAGTTTTATATCTATTAACATCCTTAAAAAGAGTAGGCTAATAGAATCCAGATTATAAAATTTTATCGGTTCCAAAATTTCCCTCATATTCAGAATCACGACATCTCTGAATAATTGGCTTAATTTCTTCATAAGGTACACATCTCCTAATAACTAGATCTTTACATTTTTTATATAAATATGGGTCATCCTAAAATATGATTTAGTATCATAGATAAATTTTTTGTTGCTTTTTCATTGGTACATTAGGTGGTAAAACATCACTTATAATATAGTTCACGATATTAGCATACCACGATAAATTCCATTTCTTAATATTGTAAAGTTGTTCATCAAGAAAAGTTTTTGTAATCACATTGTCAAAATAAGATAGTTCATATTGTTCCAATATAAGTAAGTGATCAGTTATTTGGTTGTTAGTTCCTCTTCTATCCACTATAACAAAATCAAATTCTTGCATTAGAAATACCCATCTGATTAATCTAGGTTTAGCATCCTTTTTTGCATTAAAAATTTTAATAGCAAAGTTATCTTTATACACTATGCATTTAGTTCCAATTAAGTATGACATGAATTTTTCAAAAGTAAATACTATCGTTAATAACTCCCGTTCAGTAGTGGTATAACTAATTTGGGCTTTGTTAAGAGTTTTACTAGCATAGTATATAACTTTGAAAATTTTATCATTCATTTGCCCTAAAACAGCTCCAATTTCATAATCACTGACATCGCATAAGTTCAAATGGTTTCTCCCAATTAGGTGAAATAATTACAGGAGTAGTGATTAATTTTTCTTTTAATAGTTCAAAGGCATTTAAGCATCCTTCATTAAAATCAAATTTCTTATCTTTTTCTAAGAATTGGCATAGAGGTTTAGTAATTTTAAAAAAAATCTTTAATATAACACCTATAGAACCCAGCTTGTCCTAAGAAACTTCTTACCCCTCTCACAATAGTTAGAAGTGGTAATTTCACGATAATTTGGATTTTGGTAGGGTATATTTCCATGTCATATTTAGAAATTTTATGCCCAAGTACAATTCCTCCTGCAACCATAAATTGACATTTTTCCCAAATCAGAACTAAATTTGCTTTTTCACATAACTCCTAAAATTTTTCCAAATTATTCAACCAAACGTCAAATGAAGTTCCAAATACAGAGAAATCATCCATAAAAACTTCAATTCCATAGTCAATCAATTAACTAAAAATTGACATCATACATCTTTGAAATGTTATAGGTGCGTTACATAATCTAAATGACATTCTTCAAAAATCAAATGTTCCATAAGGACTAGTAAATGTAGTCTTTTCTTTATCCTTAGAAGAAATGGTATTTGATGATAGCAGGTTATCTGTATACAAGGCAAAAATATTTGTACCCAGCAAGTCTATGCAATAATTCGTCTAAAAAAGGTAAAGTAAAGTGGTCTTTCCTAGTGTCGACATTTAATTTATGTAATCAATACATATTCACCAACCAGTGTATTGTCTCGTAGTTATTAATTCATTTCTTTCATTAGTCACAACAGTCACTCCTTCTTTCTTAGGAACACAATGAATCAGATTTACTCACACACTATCTGAAATATGATATATAATTACAGCATCTAACCATTTCAAAATTCCTTTCTTTACTACTTCCATCATCAATGGATCTTCTTTGTGGATCGGCTCTAGGTTTATGTTATTCATCAAAAAAAATTTATGCATACAAATCAAAAGACTGATTCCTTTAATATCAGCTAAAGTCCAACCAAAAGCCTTTTTGTATCTTCTCAAGGTTTATAATAATTTTGGCTCTTGTAAGTCATTTAAATATGAGGATACAATAACTGGTAAAGTAGATAATTCTCCTAAGAACACATATTTCAAATGATTTGAAAGTATTTTCATCTTAAGTTTAGGAGGTTTTATGATAGATAGAATTAAACTTTTATTATCATTTTCTGTAATATCCAAAGTTTCAAATCTTTCCTGAATATAATCTAGTTCTTCATCAACTATCTCTTCAAATTTATATTCCATTTAATCTTCATCCTCACATATTAAACTTTTTTCTTCAAAATTTTCCTTAAAATGCTCCTCTTTTAAATAATCACAAATGTTCATTCAAAATAATTCATAATATTTTTCTGTTGTTGGGTATTTCATAGCTTTTGATATATTAAATGTCACTTCTTGATCATTAACTCTCATAGTTAACTCTCCTTTTTCAACATCGATCATAGCTCTTCCAGTGTCAAGGAATGGTCTTCCTAAAATTATAGGAATTTCCTTATCTTCCTTCATATCTAAAACAATAAAATCCATAGGGCAGATAAATTTATCAACCTTTACTAAAACATCTTCAACAACTTCTTTATAATAAGTAATAGAATGATCAGCCAACTGAAGAGTTACTGAAGTAGGAGAAATTTCACTTATTCCCAATCTTTTAAAAGTTGATAGAGGCATAAGATTAATGCTGCCTCCCAGATCACATAAGGCTCTTCCAAAAAAACTTTTCTCCAATAGCACAAGGAATAGTGAAGCTACGAGGGTATTTAAGTTTTTTAGGAAGCTTTTTCTGATTAATTGCACTACACAATTCACAGAATGCAGAAGTCTCATCATCTGAAAACTTCCTTTTCTTGTTTATTATATCCTTCATAAACTTCACATAATTGAGCATTTGTTCTAAAGATTCAACAAAAGGGATATTTACAGTTAATTTTTTAAGGATTTCAAGGAATTTTAAAAACTGTTTTTGACTCTTTTATTGTTTCAATCTTTAAGAAAACGGAGGTGGTAGTCTTTTATGGTAATTTTCATCAGTTTAATATATATTATCATTACTTTTATCAATTTCTTCCTTTTCCTTTTCAACTTCAATGTCTTTTTGCACCATTGATTCCAATTCTTTTCCACTTATTAATTGTATAGCCTTAAGTTGTTCTTTATTCTGATCTTTTGGGTTAATCTCAACATTACTAGGCAAAGTTCTTGAAGGTCTACTACTAAGCGTAGAAGCAATATGCACCAATTGATTTTCAATATTTTTAATAGCATCCCCTTGACTTTGCAATTGAGTCCCTTGACTTTGCATTTGATTACCCATGTTCAATATCAATTCTTCCATAGACAACTTCTTTTCCTTAAATTGTGGGTTACTAGTAATGCCTGGAGGGTAAGAAGGTCTATAACTAGTGTTTCTCTGGTTGTTTGAATTTCCCAATGGGTTCACCGAAATTGTTCCTCCACTGTAGGTTAACAGTAGCAGTGTTACTATTCTAATTTAAGTTTGAGTGGTTATTCCAACCAAGAATATAATAATTAGAATAAGGATTATTGGGTCGGTTATTGATATCATTTAAAGTCTAATAAGTTGATTGAGAATATACCATCTATCCCAATGAATTTTCCTCTAACACCGGAGTCGTTTAAGAATATTTCATTCTATATTGATCAATTTTCTTTGAAAGTGCTGCAATTTGAGAGACTATCATGTTTATTGCATCAGAACCATGAATACTAGCTACTCTTTTTTGGATTTACTCGTTCAGAGGGCCATTGAAAATTGTTAGAAGCCATTTCCTCAATTAAAGAATATGCCTCATCAAAAAGTCTTGATATCAACGATCCACCAGTAGCAGCGTCAATAATTAATCTAAGATATCCTACTAATCCATTATAAAATGTTTGAATTATTAACCAATCTGGTAAAGCATGATGTGGACACTTCTTAAGGAGATCTTTAAATTTTTCACATGTTTCATATATTGATTCACCTTCAAACTGACAAAATGATGTAATATCATTTCTAAACTTAGCAGTATTTGATGGAGGGAAATATTTTGATTAAAAATTTTGTGAAAATTCTCTCCAAGTTCTGATAGATCCAAGTGCTAACGAATTTAACCACGTCTTAGCTTTATCCCTTAATGAAAAATGAAAAAGTCTAAGCCTGACAGCATCATTCGACACTCCATTATATTTGAATGCACCACACAATTCTAGAAAACTAGCACGATGAAAGTTAGAATCTTCATTTCGTGTTCCACCAAATTGAATATTTTGTACCATTTGGATAATAGCAATTTTAAGCTCAAATGAATTAGCAGCTAGATCAAGAATTTAAATAGTTAAGTGAATTTCATCTCCTGTAGGGTTAGCATAATCTCTTAAAGGTCTAGGTTGATTTTCATTTTCATTTCTTTAATTATCAAAATTGTTCACCAATTCGCTCAAAATTTCAAGTTCTTTTTGTTGTTTTCGAATTTTTCTAACAGTAAGTTCGAATTCCGAATTGTAAGGTACTAAACCTTTAGATTTAAATCTACGCACACACAAATACGAACTAAAGGTTTTCAGTTACTACTAATTTACTATTGCCTCCCCGGCAACGGCGACAAAAACTTGACCGAGCGTTGGCTGCAATAAATATGCAAACTTAAAGTAATATTTCAAAAGTATTTTCAATCCAGTTATAAATTATAATAAGTTTAATAAGAAAGCAGCTCGGTTATATGCAAGTATACGTATCATTCAAGTAATACAGGGTTCTAGTGGAGTCCTGGTTATCGATCTCACAGGGAGGGAGTAAACCTTAAAGAGCAGCATAGAATTCTAATATTCGAATTTGCAAATCACAAAAATGATACTAAAGTTACTAAAGTTTAAAGATGCTATAGAATTTAAAATTACAAAGTGCTTTCTAATTTTCAAATTAAAGCAAACAACAACTACATTGAGCTTTGTTATGTAAGGTTCAAATTTAGAGAAAGTGTCATCTCCCTTACAATGATTTTATGGTGAGTAAATGATATAGATTAGTATAGTTTTTGTATTGTGCTAAATAGGAGAATAAATATTCTTTACCCTCTTCTGAGTGCTATAAAGAACATTGGCTAATCCTAGGTTTAGTCTCTAAATTCGTGGTTAGGCTGGGAGGATACTGGCTCCCACTCCAGAGCTCCCACGTCCCTTCGCTTGAAGGCCAACTCTTGCTTTAGTTTCCAGATACTAGGATCAAATTAGGAAATTCAGTCTGTCACCCTAAAATCCCTAATTCTACGCACAACAAAACATATTTCCCTATTTATTTGCACTCAACCCCCATGAATTTCACCATCCATGGAGTTTGAATGCAATCTCTAATTTTGTGCTAGAAAGCATAACCCTTTCAGATAGTATGTTTCACAACATATTTTAACAAATCAAATGGCCAGATCGAAAAGTAAATAAAAAATGAAGTGGAAAATCATCACAATTTATATTCTTTTTATGGGACAACCAAGCAAAAGCATCACTTCACCATTTATCATTGCAAGGAGAAAGACTAAGAAATTTACTGAGAATTCGTGGAGAAGAGATGACAAAATAAATATTTTATATATAAAAGCAAAGTCATACAAATTATGAAAATTAAATATAACCTATCTCAATTTCTTCCCCAAGCAAATCCTTTGAAGTTCCTTTGAATCTCATTCTCTCTTTACAACAACACACAATTCTCTTGGAATAGTAGGGAAGAAGCAATCTCTCACTTTCCCTCTCATCCTACAACTCTTTTGAGAAGAATCCCTTACAATAAACCAAACCCTAGACTCTCTCCAAAGACTTCTCTCTACTCATACACACTTTACTTCACTTTCACACACAAAACAAACCTTCAACACACACCCATTTTTGCCATCCAAACAGTTTAAATTCATCTAGGAACGAATTTTCTAAGAGTTTCCTTGACAATACCTTCAAAAAGCGTCCAAATACATTGAATATGGCATGAATCGACATTGGCCGCCATCGGCGGCCAATTGCACCATTTAATTTTGAACTCTCGGGAAAAACTTGCAGTCGGCGCTGGTTTGGGCAACATCGGTGCCAGACTTTCAAAATTTTAGTTTTTTCCATTTTTTGCTCCAAATTTGTTCCTTTTCACTCATTTTTACTCATTTTTCCTAAAATTATCATACCTGCAGCAAAACATGAAAAATAACTTCCATTAAAGTGCAATATCACCAAAAATGAGTATAAAATATATATGAAAAATCAAACATATTTTTGGTGCATCAATCCCACATTGGCGGCTGATCGAACTCAAATTGAACGGTCTATCGAGCTGGGACGACCGATCGAATTGGGATGGCTGATCGAACCGAAGTGGGTGGTTAATTAGAACTTGGTGGCTGATCGAACCTAATTGATCAGTCGATCAAAAAGGTCAACTGATCAAACCAAAATGGACTGTTGATGGACCATGACATTTAATCAAACTAAATTAATAGTTTGATCTAGCTAGAGCAGCTGGTCAAACCAATACGATCAAACAATAGAGATGACATGTGTAAAGTCTCATGCAAGTCATGTAAGAAAATGAATCTAAATGTGTTTGATAGAAAATTAAATTCATCCTAACGTTCTCACATAAGATTTAAGGTTTGATGAAGCCGTATTTATTGTCTATTGTGTAACATAATGAAGGGCCAACTCTAATTATCTGGCAAGAGCAAAGTTTTATTTGCAGATATCGTCTTCGTGATCTAGGGAACAAGAAACAAAAGGTTTTCTTGTTCTTTATATCTTGATTTTCTCAACCCATTCATCAAGTGTTGAAGCCACCGAATAACGACGAGGTTGCTAGGTTACTAGTCAATTGGGTTTTTGTGATAAATCTTTAAGGGAAAGCTCAACATTCGTAGAAATTTTCTATGAATCGTTCCTAACCTACGTGTCTTTTTTCTACCACACAACCTTGGTCCTTAATTCGTTATCATTTAGATCTAAGGAGCTCTAGGGGAAGAAAACATATTTTTTTTAGATGTTTTATCTTCATGATGTTCGGTGAAGTGTTCTGCTTCCTTGCTCCTTGCTTTTACCTTGTTAGGATGAAGCTCTCCTTTTCCAAGGGATGTTTGAATATTTTCTTTTTCAGTGCGGGCTAAATCTCACCTCTTTCAAAGGAGATGTGAAGCTTTCCTTTCTATAAAATTCTTCAAGGTTTCCCTCACACTCTCTTCCAAAGATTGATGGAGGAAGAAGAAGAAAATCAGGGGAAAGAGGGGAAGAAGATGAGGTTGAGGAAGGGATGTTCCTTTTTTTTTCTAAAGCTCTCCATCAAAATATTCACCACTCAAGAATCTCTCCTCTCCAACTCCTTCAGCAAATGAGACCCCTCAGACAATTCAAAATACTGCTTGGATCCAAAGGGATTAGAGGGAAATTCTATTGCATAAGTCCGAGCCCTTTGTTTGCTTAGCCTAAGTTGACCCCCTCATGAGGCATGCGTTTGGTCAATAATTGTAGTATGAGGATAAATACTTTCATTAAAACTTTTATCTTCTTTTCCCAACCTCAAATTTATCCATTAGTGGGTCAATTTAGTCAAAAAATAATAATATTAATAACAAAACAGAACCTCGCAGTTTTTTGGGTGCCTAGGTGTCGGGGTCTAATGCCAAGGCACTACTCCTGGTGCCTAATCATCGAGAATCGAGCGCCTACTTTCTAACCTCTAAAGTTTTGATGGTAGGGTGGTAGATGGAGGTAGTTTGGGGTTCCTTGGGACCAGAATTGGCATCTAGCACAAGGGTTGTGCGTCTACTTTTTTGCTTGCTAAATTTTAGGACTCTGGAGACTATTTTGGGTTTCCTATGCACCAGTCTAGCCCCGCAAGCCCCAAGTTTTAGCGAAAAAATGTCTGGTGAAGGGTTTTATTGATATGTAATCTATTAGAGACTATTTAGAGTTTAATATGGTCCCATAATTTCAAACATGAACATTTTATGTATTTTATATTAGGGGTCTTTAATGTAGACTGGCATCCCAAACAACCCCGCAGATGTAACGACCGGAACCCTAATTTATCCAAGACATGCACATAAGAGTTTTATGAATTTCCCTAGTCATGAGAGGCTCTGAATGGGTGGGAATGACTTTTAAACATTAAAATGGACGCTATATGTATCTCATGTCTAAATTTTCATGACCCAACGATGAGCTCCCTCGGGCAAGGCTAAATCAATATCAATCTTAGTTCCGTGCTCGTACACATACTAAGTGAACCTAATGGATGTATTGGGCTATGAGAGATTGTGAACAATCTTGTATCATCCTCATGGACATCCTACATATAGAAATTTAAAAGTGATGCCAACGAAATTCATAAAGTGTAATATAAAAGGTATGAATTGTTAGAAAGTATAAAAAGCTACATTAAATAATTCCAGAGATATACGATCAATATAATATTATAATGTGTAAAGGTCACATCAAATAAAAGAGAGCTTTATAGACAAACACACTATCAATATGCATAAATGCAACATCAAATAATTGGAAAGCTATCAAGACGAACACACTTATAAAAAAGCTACAACAATTCAACAAAATAAAACACCAATTTAAGACAAAATCTCCCTCCTCTTCATTAGGAATGCTCTCCTGTGAGTCACTCTACTTATCTTCTCTTTCTGAGTAAGGGGAACTTTTGAGGGCTAGCTGGGAGTAAGACCCTCAATATCAACTCCAGTTTGTTAATGCACCACCAAAGTACCCTTCAGAAAGCCTTATATAAATATCTCACTCATACATTTTTGATGTAGTTTCTTTACTTCAATATTATATTTTTGTTCATGAATCTTCTAACCATAATTTTAAATGATGCTTCTAAAATCAATCTAATTCTCGAAATTCTACACTTCCATTAAGCCAGCTCCTAAAATATCAACTTCTTTAATGGACCTCAATCTATTGTTCTCTTCTTTCAGTGTACATGCCTTCACTCTCAGAGTCTTTAAGCTCTTGGTACTTTTACTAAAGTTAGCACATGCATCCATCAACTTCACTTGATTACTATCTAGATACTAACACTGTGATAAGAGGGAAATTGTCATTGTAAATGTCTTTGTTCTACACTCAATCAACCTATTCTCTAAGTCCACAACTTCTTCAGCTTTGGAATCATATTGTTGTTTATACTCGCCCTAGAAGAATTCAATCTTAGCAAATTTAGTGTTCCTTTTATTTCAAGGAAAGATTGAACCATGCTTCAAGCTACATCTTTTTTAACTTCTAAAACAAATAACTTCGTATCATTTGGATGAAAGAAACATAAATTAAAGGAGATTAATATATTAAAAAAAGAACTACATATTCTTCAGCCTACTTGTACCTTATTATCCTCTAAAGAATATGAATCTTTGAAGCTAGTTAAGGAATTATTTTTCCTGGTCTCTCCTTCTACTTTGCTTTAGAGGAAGGGTCTCATAGTCACTGTCCTTAAAAGGTCACTTTGATGGTGTAATAAAAGCTGGTCAGAAGCACTTTATCTCAGATCCCTTGAACTTTATCATAAAATATCATAAAGGATGAATATAAATATTTATCTTAAAATGAAATTTCCCACTCACAAAGTTATTGATGTATTGTAGCTCGAAATGTAGATCATTAAGATGTTGAATCCAAGCGTACAAATATCTCATCAACTATGATACGAAGTGAAATAAGTAGTTGTTATGGTTTCCCCCAATTATCATGAAGTCACCAGTTATCCTTCACAAAGAAAATTTTGGTAGACCAGTATCTTATCAGCTTCTTTGCATGTTGATCGAATAACCTACTCCTATAAAATATACAACCGTGGGTATCACTAACAAACACACCAATCCTGGCTAAGATCTCTAATCTCAACTTAGCCCCTATTTTTAGAAAAAGAAGATCAACCAAATAATGATCATCATCATCTGAAAAGAAAGCTGCAAAATTCTAACTCTAATAGCCTTTAGAATATCCATTAACCCAGATACCGATAGAAATTGTAGGTTAGCACATATAATGGCCCATTAATTGTAAAGTATCCTAAAGGAGGTGAACATGCTTGATCTATCAAAGCTACTAATTTCACAGCTATATTATTAGAAAATTGAAACTTTTTTTCAAAATAATGTTAGGACATCCTCTCTATAAGTGTCGATATTGCATCCTCGGGACTCTGGCAGTTCTTCTAATATTTGAGGAGTCAGGATTCCCCAAACATTAGCATCTCAAAGTGCAGAAAATCTCTCAATGAAAGTGCAACAACAACTAGCATGGGTATAATGGTACAATAACAGGCCAAGGAATTTTGAGGTTCAGCAACACTATATTAGAAAGATACAGACAAATGGTCCAAGGGACTTTGAGGTTGTACAACACCAATGCAAAAAGAGGAACAATAGCAGCTAAGGGGCTCTCAGGTTCTACAACTCCAACAAAGAAAGGCCACAATGGCAGATTAAAGTACTCTAAGAAATAATATAGTGTGAGAAGGGAATTTGTGCCTTCTCTCATCTTTTTTATTTATAGGTTATAAATTGGATAGAAGGGTATCAAATTGAAAATATTTTAAAAATATGAATTTTTGGTGGTTCATAGACTCTTGATGCTCACATGCATACAAGCACATGATCCTACGTACACATGTATGTGTGCGTGTTGGCATGCACAAGGTACACTATTTGGAACCACACAACCCGACCCAACCCGCTTAAGCCAATCGAGCGATCTATTTTCAACTTCACCTTACCGGCTCTGGTTCATTCAACTTCTACCACCCAGGTTTCAGGGCCTAACCCCGCTTGCCTCAAGCAGTAAAATCGCACGCTGGCTGCTCATCACAACTAAGTTGACCCATGACAACCCATGTCGTCTATTCCTACCTGTAATGACCCATACGATTTTCTCCTGCACATTCACCGAGCCTTCACCGTCTATCTCCAGCAGTGTATCGCTGCCTCTGCTAGTTAAACACCAAAGTTTTCAAAATTTTCTCTATTTTTTTTTTATATTGGTTATTTTTTTATTATATAAAATAAATAACACGAAAATAAGGGACAACTGATATTCCATAAAATTTCATAATTTTGCATGAAGTGCAAAGCATTATTTAGCAAAAACATGTTCAGGTTTAAATAAAAAATAATTCAGAGCTTTGATTTTAGCAAACTTATAGTCAAACATATCGTCTCAAAAAGATAAACCAAATGATACCAATTTTGGTTCAAATTAAGTGCGATCGAGCCCAATTAAAACCATCAAATCACATTGGAGGATTTGGATAGTTAATTGAAGGTTCAAATGAACCCCAAATTTGGCATACTTAATAGTCAAGTCGAGCACCTTGATGAGGGGAATCCACTAAAACTAATATCAATATGGGTAATTCGGTCAGGTGTTTATGGGAGTTATTGGCCAAATGAGCAAAATGCTCCTCCCTTGAAGTTTATAAATAGACCCCTCTCTTCATTTGAGAGGAGGGGGGAGAAAGAGCCAAATTTTAGTGTTGCTCTTAACTGAAGACTTGATGATAACTTTCGGCCCTCAGACTCGTTGAACCCCACTTACCGACTGTCGTCAACTACTATAGGCCACCCCTACTCAGTACCTCGTAGAGAACTTTATTTTGTAACCATGTATCCTTGAATATAGTGCAATGACGTATCATGAATACGATGTTACAAAGTATTCTGCATACAGAGTATTGCATACAATGTAATGAAAAGACAATGATAACCTCTAGCGACAAATAATTTCAACCACAATACTTAGAATACAATAACTTTCTTCAGACTCCTAAAGTGGTTTGTGCAAGAACAAGTGTTGTACTTGGTCTTGTATTTTAACCCTTCCTTCCTGATTGCTAGACAAAGGTGTATTTCTGTAATTATGCATTTATATTGGAATGCTTTGTATGGGATAAGCTTATGATTTTTTTCTTTTTGGGTTCTTTCACATAAAAATTCTGGTGACTTCTCTGGCAAATTTTCAATCATCTATTTGTGTGTTAGATTTTTGTATAATGTTGAGATATTAAATTATCACTATATAATTATGAAACTTTTGACGCCCAACCGGTGTATTCTTATAGCTTCTCTAAATTATCCCCACTTGATGGACTACGGCTTGTCGTTGAAGGTAGAACCTGCATTCATGGTGACGATTTTGTAAAGTAATATTACAGTTTAGACAAACTGCATGAATAGAAGATGATTCGTGTTATATATCTTCATTACTCTCAGGCATTCACAAGAATAATTTCTTCATGAGAAAATTATGCCAGTAAATTCTAGATTTGCTCGATGGAATAATTTCGATCGAATTGTTCTGACTTCATCAACCAGCTGTTGCATCTTCTGGTTGAAGAGCAATGGTTCATATGGCAGACCTTATAACAGCATTAATCAAGAAGCCGCATCAATCAATCTTTGCATTTCTAATTGAACATTTTATTGTTTGCATTATGAACGGTTTGGAGGGTTTGTTTGGGGGCAGTTGCAATTTATCCAAACTTATTCAGATATGCTGTACTTACTCCGATAAGTCTGATGATTACAGACTTATCCGGATGTTCGTCTGTCTGCTTTGGTTGAGTTTTGAGAATAACATGATTTGCATCATGTTATGGATAAACGACTCGTTACGCCCCTGAAATGAATAAGTCGTTAAGTTGTTTAGTTTATGTGGTTTGAAAACAGCTTATCTATAGCTGTTTATAGAAAAATAACAATTTATGCTCCTCTAAGATTAATAAAACTTCATTAAGATATAAAATCTTATTTTAAATTTAAAAAAGATCATTTTAAAATATAAAATCTTATTTTTAAATATAAAAATCTTATTTTAACAAAAGATATCTTTTTTCAAGCATACAGAGAACTATGACCAAATTTGACCGGCATCTGTAACCGATGTACTGTCGACATATACGTTATAAATTATATTTAACATAAATTTTAAAAATTTTATTCTTAAATTATGTTTAACATAACTTCTAATTAATAATTTAGATTTTATACTAATTTTAAAATTAATTTAAAGTGAAGTTTAGGTGC
Source organism: Papilionanthe hookeriana x Papilionanthe teres (assembly GCA_022702705.1). Lineage (NCBI taxonomy): Eukaryota > Viridiplantae > Streptophyta > Magnoliopsida > Asparagales > Orchidaceae > Papilionanthe > Papilionanthe hookeriana x Papilionanthe teres. Next base: position 37,933,757 of record CM040426.1, on the reverse strand, counting down.
AAGATATGTAAATTCATAATAATTGAGGTATGTATGCAAATCTTATCTAATATTTATTAAAGACATTTGCGTAATGCTACGAAAATCAATAATGAACAGTTGATAAATGCTACTGAAACCAATAATCCCATAATGCTATTGACACCAATAAATATCAAATTGTAGGCATTTGCATTAGACATTAGATAAGGCAAAACAACATAATAACATAACAGATTCGTAACTTTCACGCTTTCTTCACTCAACAAAAAGTTTAAGATACTCAATTAAAACCAAAATACATATTGCAACTATAACTAGTAATAGGATTATAACGTTCAAATTAAAATGCAAAAGCAACATCTCATGAAAACCGTTATTCGGTTGTTGCACGATCGATCGCCCAACAACATGTTGACTGTGAGAGAAACGAGCTAGCATGAAATTAGCATTATGCAAGAGAGAAAATATCAGCCCAAACACTACTATTAATCTGACACAGCGAGCAATAACTGATTAAACACTAAAGGGAATGGACAATCACACAATGTACAAATAACATATTGTGTTTAGCTAACCGATTAAATACCAAATTACCTCTTCATTCATATCCAAACTTTTTAAAAACACTTCAAACTTAAAAACATATTGGATTGCATTATTCAAACTTAAACCAGGGAACATAAAAAAAATGCATGATTAATGCCACTCAATGCTTATGTATTTACATATCTAAACCCGTAATTTAATTTACTTGTATGTCATCTTATATACATAAAAAGGTCTATTTTACATTTTAAAAGATAAAATGGTCGCTTTTCTTATGTATCAAAACTTATGTATTCACATTTTTAACACCCAAATTTTATGAAATTGCTATTTTGCACATGATAGAAAGAACTTTATACAGCTCTTAAACTTGAATTTTGACACATATATCATTTTACCTATGCATAAATTGCAATTTAAGAGATGTCAATGTAAAAAGTAAACAATATAGGTGATAGATATGTAAATAAATAAGAACAGGGTGGTTTGTAAGTAAATGCCCGTAAAAATATTAAAATATTAGGAACCATTCTGTCACTTCTATCATTTAATTTTTGTTCAAAAACATCATAACTATTGATAAAACGAACCATGAACACAATTCAGCCACTCTAAAACAATGAAAAAAATCAAAATACTGTTAATTTGATAGCAGAAATCATCCAAAAGTCATCTTTCAACTTTTTAAAAGCAGAATTAGACGAGAAATAAAACATATATATGCATCTTCTTTGATCGAGTACAAGATAGAGAGTATTTCTTACAAAGCAATCACAGACTACACCACTGAGCTAGCTTTCTAAAAGCTTTTTGGATACGGCCGGCTTCAAAGCTTTCGGTGCTAAAACTGTAAAAAAATAGTCATGAATCGAATCAAGATGTAATTTTGAAGATTAAAAAGTCAAAAAGATGGAATTAAAAAAAAAAAAAAAAACAGTCTTACACTTATGCTTGGGGTTCTTCGCAAATGGGGGAGGGGAGGGACGAGAACAGAGGAGGGAGGAAAGGAGATCGAAATAAACTTTTTACCTGAGGAGAGCAGTTTGCGACGACGGATGGAATGGGGCACGGTCGAACGCTAGGGCGAAGAAAGGGATAGATCGAAAGGAGTTTCTCGCCGAAAGGTACACTAGATCTCATGAGAGGCGGGGTTGTAATATCGAGTGGTGCGAACGCGAAACGCACGGGATAGGGTGTGATCCCTGTTTAGTTAAAAATTAGAACGATGTTTTTAAAAACGCACTTCAAACACGCGAACCAAACACTACGGCGGCGTTTTCAAAAACGTCGCCACAGTTATAAGCTGTCCCAAACGGGCCCTAAAATAAACTTGATTATAGCATAGCGTGGTTACTGTGCTATTTACGTAAATCCCCTTTATATTGTTTTTTCATACAATATAATTAAAAAAGAACGAAAGATATGTTTAACTTACGAAATCCATGTTTTTTTCTGTGCGGTGTTCTTCTAAAATAACTTGCTGAGAATCAACTTGCAGATGCGGGAACGTATTCAAGAACACGAATCGTAAAGACTATTAGCTGCAAAAATAGATGCGTTTGCATTAGTTCTGAGAGAAATAAAAGTGGTCTCGATGGCAATAAAGACTTATGCTGCTTGGACAGTTTTGCTATCTTTTGAGTAGGTGAAGAAACACGAGTTAAAGTTCATAAGTGTATCATAACAGTTAGTGTAGTTTAAAATTCTGCAACAGCTTGTTTAGAGCTGAAAATTTCTTTATTCTGTTATTTCTAATAAAGGAGTTCATCTTCTGTGTTCATCTCTAGGAGATGAGTTATTTTTGCTTGTAGGCTATCAATGGCGGAGTTTGGAGAAAATATTGCGTTTGGAATTTGTACCTTGTAGACTCTAATAATACAGCATCATTGGTAAAGTGATGGGACCGAATTTTTTAAATTAAAAAAAATTAAAAAAAATTAAACTATTTTTCACGTGACCTAGCCCAAAGATAGTCCAGTGGTTTTCTGGTGAGGTTATGGTTGTACTTTAGTGGTATTTTGGTGGTATTTGTGTGATATTTATATGATATTCTAGTAGTATTCAGGTGGTATTTTTGTGGTATTATAGTGATGTTTTTGTGGCATTATTGTGATATTCTGGTGTTATTTTATCGGTATTCTGGTGATATTCTAGTGGTATTTTGATGGTATTATGGGGTATTCTTGTGGTATTCTTTTGATTTTCTTATTGTATTATGATTGTATTTGGTGGTATTCTGGTGGTATTTTGGTATAACAGCAGAATACTACTACAATATCACTAGAGAGACCATTGGTGGTATCATGGTGATATTATGGTAGTATTTTGGTGTTATTCTAGTGGTATTTTAATAGTATTCTAATGATATTCTACTAGCATTTTAATGGTATTCTATTGGTAATATGGGGTATTCTGATAGTAAGTATTCATGTGATATATTGATAGCATTCTGGTGGTAATATGATGATATTTTTGTGGTATTCTGGAATACCAGCAAAATACCACTATAATATCATCATAATACCACAAAAAATAACAGTAGAATATCATCATCATACCACAATTATAAGAATACCACTAAAATACTATCAAAATATCACGAGAATATCACAATAATACCACCAAAATGCCACTATAATATCACTAGAATATTATCAAAATACCACTATAATATCATTAGAATACTATCATAATATCACTAGAATACCACAAGAATTCCACCAAAATACCATCATAATACTACCAAAATATCATAAAAAATCATCATAATATTACTAGAATACCACTAGAATACCACCGAGTGGTCTTTGGGCTACCACCAAAATACTACCATCATATCACTAGAATATCACTATAATATCACCACAATACAACCAAAATATCACAATAATACAACAGAATACCACAATAATACCACCAAAATACCACCAGAAGATCTTCAGATCGACATGAAAAAATAGCTCTTTTCATATTCTTTTTTATTAAAAAAAGCCCTGGTATCATTACTTTACAAATTGAGTTATATTATTGGAGTCTGCACGACACTACTGTGGACGCAATATTTTCTCCTAAGTTTTAGCATGTTTATCTTGATTAAAGTATGAAGCTTTCAAAGACTCTAAACGAGATAGTTAGACTAATGATGGGTAGATCATAAGCTTGAGCAATACTGAAATAAGTCAAAATCATTGCGCATACAGTAGCAGAATCAAGGCTTGAAAGTGGAATGGTGAAAGTGGGCGAAGAGGGTGTCATAGGAGACAAAACACGAGAGTTTTGAAGTTTGAGGGTTTTTTCTTTTAATTTTATCATTAATATTTATTTAAATTAACTAGTATAATAATATTTATATTTAACTAACATGTGATAATTAACTAATATTATGAAAAAGTGTATAAATTGATAATTTTGAAAACATAAATAACAATTAAGCATGGAGTGATTAAGTTTCCAACTTTCAATTTAACTAATATATAACAAAGCATTTTATTTCAAATTTGAGATTAATGAGAGCACTTGTGATTTGGGAGAGCACTGATATTTAGAGCTATGACCTTGCTCAATAGTTATGCTACACAAAGCCCAACTTGAGGATCTTTTTTCCCCATTGATGCATAGTCAATGCACCACACTTATCATAATGTAGTGACCACTTGTTTATTTTTTTGTTAGGTGAATTAGACTATGATGAATGAGCTCAAGACCAAACTTTTGTGGGTAAAGAGTTTAGGGATTCTACCCCTATCTCTTCTTTTTTTCCTTCATAGGTCTTAGTTAAACTAGATATACCATGAGCTAAGGAAATGTTTAAACATGTCACCATTTTCAGTACTGTATATAAAAATAACTAAACATTATAAAATTTTTCACTAATTTTTAAAAGCAAATAAATACATCTTGAGCTTTAGATAATCGCATGAGATGATAAAAACTATATTTTGGATAAATTTATTAATAAAATAAGATTATATTGGTATTCATATTATGATAAAATGTAAAAAATTTAGATATTTGAACAAAATTAATTTAAGAAAATTGGAACTAGTAAGAGATGAAGATGTAAATAGTAACTTGTGAGATCTCTTGTGATAAAAAGAATAAGTTTGAATATATTTGAGTTGTGTAACAATATCTCATATCAAGAGAATAAGTGGTGTAAAATCTAAAGATGGATGACTAAGACAATGATGCATTGATAAATTGATGCTTTTGTGATGGACAAGGGAAACACATTTAAGTTTTCAAGATGATGATCATAGACATTCATAAACACCATCATTCACTTATAGAGTTCCTAATTGCATGTCTTTCACATGAAAGCAGTGGGGTAAGTACTTAATAGAGTCATTTTTAATAGAGTAAAATAGTGAATCAAATATTTGATTATTTTTCAAAGATGAAACATATATGACATCATGTAAGGAGAATATTACGGTAGCAAAGGGTAAAGTGACTGAGTCCATGCGAAGAATTGGACGCTCTAAACCATCAAGTAAAATTTCTACATAGAGATTTTAGAGATAAGCTATGAAGTGGTGAACTGCATAATCTATAATCAACTCTATTTTAGATGGTGCTAGTTTACAAATATGATAATGCAACTTGAGCTTTGTGTAGAAGGGAAACTAATGTCTACATGACTTTGTGTTACTATTTTGTGAAGTGACCTTGACTCCAACAAAGATAAAATTTTATGAGGTATAGACTTGTTTGGGAAGTCCAATATTAATAATTTTGGTAAGGTTGTTGATGAGTTTTGAGGTGGAAAATTTATAATTTTGTAGTGACATCGATTTTTTTTGTGGGGTGGTTGATGGTTTTTTTTTCTTGTCATATTGGCAATTGCAATTAGCATATGAAAAAAAATTGCTTTCTTGCATAATTTGAATTTGATATGGTTAAAGTTCACAAGTTTTTATCTAATCTTTCAAAACTAATAGAACTCTTCCATACATGCATGAAAATTTTATATTCATCATAGAGACCTCTAAGGATTTTTATTTGATTTCATCTTCATCAAGTGGTATCAAAAGCATGGCATGTTTACTAACAATGACTTTAGCACAATGCATGTATTTAGTGATTGCTTCCATTCTCTAGGTGAGCCGACCAAGGTCTTAACTTTAACTAGGAGAGATGCCCTCGAGATGGTTTGGCTTAGGTATGAGCAAGAATAATCTAAGCCTCTTGGGATGTGTGGGTTGAAGCAATGAAAGTGATTAGATTTGGAGATATGAGTCTGTGATTGCACTAAGGATGACTTGCCCTTTAGAGATCTATAGTACATAGAAAGAATTTGGTGTGGCACCCTGCTAGTGTTTAACTGTGGCAAACATGGATATAATCTATTAGGTGTGGCATGAAACTTAAATCTTCATTGATGAGTAATTTTATGTAATAAGCTTGATTTTTGTGTTGGTGTTGATTGTGACTAGGGTTTGGGATTTATCAAATGGATTAAGACTAAAGTGGGCTTTAGGGTTTGAAGAGATGATTGGGGAAAACAAGTCATGGGAGGAAGAAGAAGCTGGGTTAGATTGGGCTACTCTTATATCAGGTAGAGGATGATAATTCAAGAGAATTTTATTTTCAAATATTATGTATTAAAAGTCTTGTATAATCTATATAGGTGAAATTTTAAAAGCAACATGCAAATATATTGATTTTGAGGGAGGAGCCATTTCATACAAAATTAGGAATTTTAAGGAAATGTCCCTTCTTGGGGGCGTTTCATTAAAATATTATAAAATAAAAATTTTAAAATATAATTTATAATATTATAAATAATTTAAATATTAATATATATATATATATATATATATATATATATATATATATTAACTATTGTTTAAAATAAAATTTTAAATTATTTTATACATTAATTAATATTTAATTAATATTAATAAAAAAATTATAATTGAACAAAATGAATTAACTAATAATAAATGGAATTTATAAAATTTATTTCACATGTTGTTTACAAGATAATACTATCCTCTAAACCGAGGTGAAATGACGCCTGAGTCTAGTGTATATTGCGACGGCGGCCACAGTTCTCGATGATGTAGTTGATAGCCTTGAAATTCTTTTTCGATATCATTGTCTTCAATTGCATCATTCGTAACTTGATTTGATGTTTAGTAATTTTCTTCATTCATAAGATTTGTTAGTGAATAAAATTGAGAGGTACTGAAATTCAAGCCTATAAATGATACGTGAGTATCAGGTATTTGATCTGTCTTGTAGAGCATTTCATGTGGACATTCTTTTTCTAGAGACTTGCTCATGTACATGCAATAAACCACAAATTTATCACATACCATGTTTGCATGTGATTGAGACTTTGAGGGCTAGTCCAAAACACAGTTTTTGTTTTGAAATACTTCATATTGTCTTGTAGGCCTGAATTTCGGTACATCTCAATTTTATTCACCACCAAATCATATGAATGAAGAAAAATAGTCGATGTCACAGCAAGATTCAAATGACGCAACTGAAGATAACGATATTTAAGAAGAATTTCAAGGCTATCAGTTGTGATATCAACCACTGCAACCGACATCTCGATATACACCCGCCTCGAGCGTCATTCCACTTTGACGTAGAGGATAGTATTATTTTATAAACGTGAAATTACGAGAATATTTTAGTGCGAAATAAACTTTATGAATTTCATTTATTATGCGCTAATTCATTTTGTTCAATTATATTTTTTATTAATTTAATATTAACTATATATTAATTAAAGTAAAATATAATTTAAAATTTTATTTATAATAATAGTTAATACATATTAACATTTAAATTATTTATAATATTATATATTATATATATTAAAAAATCAATTAATTTTATATTAATTAAATATTAATTAATCTAAAACAAAATTTAATTTTTTTTATAATATTAGTTAATATATATTAATATTTAAATTATTTATATTATTATTTATGATCTATTAAAAAATTAATTTTATTTCGTTTTTTTTTTTCAAGCTCCTCCCTCAAAATTGATATTTTTGCATGTTCGATATAAATTGGTCATATATGTCATTGAAACAGTTTCATAAACAAAGGTAAATGACACCTGTAATTATGCATAGTTAAAAAGGGCGAAATGATAGTTTTGGTAATTTCAAATGAGCTAATCAGCAAAAAAAATATTCATAGAAAACTATAGAATTAATGTAGAAAATTTAAGTATTTTTCTTTTTGGAACAATTTATTTGCTGAAAATACAGAACACAGTCAAGACCACTGAAAATTTCTTCTGTCACTCAATGTGCTTATATTTACTATTGATGAAGCCTTTTAAATTTTCCAATTTAATAAATTAAGAATTAATTGTAGGTAATGAAACACTAGGACTAAAAACCCTCTGCACCTTCTGCAGTGAAATGCATTTGAGTATGATTGATCACATGAAATTTTTAAAATTTTGTTGTAAATATTTTAGCACCAAAAATGTATGTGTATGTGACAAATATGCCGGCACGAATCTCGAGAAAATTGAACGAGCAGAAACAAAGGCTTACGAGCAGATTTCCGAGCTCAGGAGCACACATCTCATAGGCAAGCAGCCGACCGGATTTATAGAAGACCGACTAATATTGGGTGTCCATCGATAGAGGCTTCCGACCGCGAAACCAATAGGCAAGAAAACATAGTCAAGTGGACATGCATCTCTGTCAAGCAACTGAATATCCATGAAAAGGATATAATCGACAGGTGCAGTCGATCGAGCCAATAATTAGGTGATCGCCTGACACAGCCATCGCCCTTAAGATCTCAGAAGGCCATTCAACGGCAACTTTTATTTTTGTAATCATTATTTTGATAGATATAGCGATTAAATCATTTAGGTAGTTATTGTAATTGGTCATTCCTTTTTATGTAATTGTATTCTTAAATCCCTATAAAAAAGAGGTCGTGACATTAATGAAGAGACTTTTGGACTCTTCCACTTTGGGATCCACGCTCTCCATGCCCTCTGGTAATTTTGAAATCGTTCTTTTCTTCGCTACACTTCTCTCATTTAAGCTCTAACTCTTAAGGCGTGTTTTCAAGAAGATAATTTAGGATTCAACATCCTACAAGGTCGAGCGGAGCCCATTTCAAAGGAGAATCATAGCATAGGGATATCGCAGAAATCGAGTTCAGCAGAGAATCGGTGAAGCAGAAAATTCAACAAAGAGTCCAATAATTACTGGAGCAAATGATGGACTAGTTCGAGGACCTCGACAAGCAATCATGCAAAGAAGGAAAAACTAGGGGAACTCGTCAGCATATATAGGCACCGATTAGACAAGCCAGTAACCAGGCGACTGAAGAAAACAAGATTCCCCACAATTATCTGCATCGATCCACGCCGATAGTTTGTTGATCCACGCCGATAGACATCGAGTAAAGTGTGTCGAAGCACCAATTCAGCCTATCCCTAAAAGCACCTTCACTCCACAAATCCTTACATCATTAAAAACCAAGCCGAATCAAGTGCATGTAGGCTAATCACACATCTCAATAAAGAGGTCCCCAAAATATGGAGCAAGGATAACCTGAAAATCTTCTATCCATAAAGCAAGGATATGAAGATAAATTTCTACAGAAAAGCTAAGTGTTTTGGAACATCATCCCTTTTTTATGAACTTTTTATTTCATTCATTATGTTATTGAAAGTTTGCCTAAGTAGGGAATCTAACCAATTCATCAAAACTAAGAAGTTAATATATCTAGCCCAACAGAAGTAAGCTGCTACCTAAGGAAAATTGGAGGCCCCAAGGTAATGAAACCTCGTAAGAGTAGCTTACAATCCACCAATAATGTGAGACTTGTAGGAGAGCTAAAATTTCCCCTTAGTGGAGGGAAGTTTTCACTTAAGGCCATAATTTTCCTTTTAAGAAATGATGACTTACGATATATTGGATTTATAAGTGAATTCAAATGAAATGTTAAACTAGAAGAATCATAAGTATAAACTATAGGTCACATCACATTTATCCTATTTACTTTCTTTGTAGATGAAAGTAATGTCTCCGTAAACTCAAGACCCAAAGATGACCAACTAGAGGACTCGGGGAGCTCAAGAAACTTGTGCTTAACTAAGGTGATGATTCACAAGAATTATTAAGATAAATTAAAAATTAGAGAACCATGGATCAAACACCTAAAGAAGAAAGTTAGATGATGGCAAAGCAAACTTATCATTAATATTCAAAAGGTAAATAAACTACAATTGCAAATAAATCATATATTACAAGTGTTAATTACTAAGAGATAAAATATGAAGTTAGATCATTTTTCATTTTTCTATTGAATCAGAGAACTCTTGTGACAGTTTGAACACTTAACCATTGAGGTATTGTCAGCTTTGACCTAGAGGCATCGTAGTTTTCCTTCGTTTGTGTAACTTCCCAAGAACTTCCGTATCCTATGAGTGCTCTAGGATGAGCACATTTAAATTTAAAGTTTCTAACAAAATTTCATCGTTACACCAAAATACATCTTTATGTTTAAGAGTTCAAGTTCAATCTACTAAAGAGTTTTTACAATTTCCAACACTTAAGTATCTCACCTCCTCGTTGGTGTTCTATACCTAGAATCATCTAGCAAACGAATGGGCTTCTAGTGGCGGCCCATACATATTTGAGAGGTAAATCCCACCATGTAGCACTTTGTTCCATCTTGAGTTCAAGAGATGCCTCCCATGACATAGCACTTTGTTTTGTATGACATTTAATTCTCCTATTCCAACTAGTGTAATGCTCTAATATTATTAGTGATATCATGAACTCTCTCCCATCAATGTATTATTTGCTTTGTCCTAGAGGTATCATAATTTTGCTTGTTGTTGTAACTTCCCTAGAGATCATCCATTCAAGCAGTGATCTAGGATTAGCACACTTAACTTTTGAGTTTATATCAAAATTTTATCATTGCACCAAAAGGTCTCTCGATGTTTAAAAGTTTGGATTTAATCTATTCAATGGATTAACAATTCTACTTCTCACCCTTTTGTTAAATTGGTACTCTTATGCATTTAGGCTTCTACCACTGGAAGATGTCACAAGAGTTCTTCTCATATCAGTTCAGCATTAAAGGGCTTGATAAAGCAAAAAAAAAAGTTTTATTGTAGAATTAGCTTCCACTTTCACCACTTGTTATCCAAATGCGATTACAAGCATCTAAATGAAGGTCATGAAAAACTCTCGATATAGCCCTTAGGATAACTAATAACCACTAACAAAACTAACAAATGTTAACTACATTTTTTTTATGGGAGGGAGTCTCACATAGGAAGAGACACTTGACTTAATATTGGCATTGCATGTGTCAACAAGAAGTTCGTAAAAACATTCAAAGGGGAAGAAAGTCTCCCTCAAATAATCAAAGGGGAACTTCTTGCTTTCTAAATCTTGATTGTTCAATATTTGGATACAATAATCAAGAAGCTCTCCAATTTCAATACCATTGAACAAGAAGTTCAATTGAAGGATGGCAAGATCAACAAATTACCCATTCCAACTCCTTCTCTGTCACCACCCTTTATGTTGGCTAAATCCTCACACTCGGAATATTTTATCATCCATTGTGTATTCTAAAAATTCTATTTTGAGTCTCACAGGAATGCCACTTGCAACTATTTAAAGCCTGAGGAATAAGAAATTGCCAAAAAAAAAAAACAATCAAAATATAAAATTTTTGAAACAACAACAAATCATTTCTCACAAGTCATTAGAACATTTATGCTCATTTAACACTTTCCTATAACTGACAGTACTTGACCCCTTAATAGGTCACATCGATGAAAAGACTTTCCATATCTGATAACCAATGAAATATTCTGACTAGTCAAATATAGGAGATCTTTAATTTATCCTCTTACTCAAACTTGATTTTTTGGAGGACTTTTCAGGGATTTGTTGATTCTAAAGCTAAAATAATCAATTTACATAATATTTTTATTTATATATTATATTGAATTATCCATCATCTTACATGGTGGAAAAAATGCTACAAAATTGATTCCCTATATAGTGGATTGAAGATGTAGACCCATGTACCATGTGATCTTCAAAATGAACCGTATGAGTGACTAACATCTTTAGCCAAATTCATGAGATTTAGTTTCTGTTTTAACCTTTTTCTTATCAATAATGTTCAAGGGAAGATTAATTTCTAATGAGCTTAAGCATACTCATTGGTCACAAGTCAAGCCCAAGAGAACTGACTCCCATCTTTTCTCCAAGAATGTGATGAGTAGAGTGCAAATTACCCTTGAGACAAGTCTAAATAAGATCCCCACTATGATAGTGATAAGATCAACTTGATATGCCTATTGGAACGTGTCAATCGTTTATGATTATGACTTACCTTAGAGTCACTACGAGGCCTAAACATTTTGTGAGACTTGAACCAAAGTAAATATATGTATATATGTTTGTAGATATGGATTCAATTTATTAAGCTATTCAATGCATCTTTGTAGAGCACTGATAGATATGATTTGATATCATTTAGAAAATATAGTATACTAATATTAATCAATGAAATTATTTCCTAGTAAACATATTGAGGCATTAGGAATTAAAATACATGCATCAAACTTCCACAAGAGAATGAATTAAGTTGTTAACACCATTTCTAGTCTCAAAATACAAGTGCTCTTAATGATAACCACTTTGTATAAAATATATAATGTCATAACATAAATGAGATTTCAAATATTTGTGGATGTTCCATCCTTCTCTCTCTCCTCTGCTTTGACTTTATCAGTTAGTGACAAAATCCTTCTCATATATCATAGTTTGAGTGTGTTGCATGAAAAATCCTCTTTAACATTTTTACTTTTCAGCTTTTCTTAATTCAATAATCTCATCCAACAACTTCTTCACCTCCTCGTGATCCTCCTCCACCTTATTTACCTGTTGGTCCATTGTTGCATCTCTCTCGCACGTAGGTCATTCTTCACCTTTGAAATTGAGCCTAAAGTTTGATGAAAACTCTCTTGAGATCATCAAAAGTGAGTTGAACTTTTGTTACCTGCTTTGGAAGCTTGCATGATCTTTCCCTAGCTCTTCCATTCACAATATGTAGGTAGTTGTGCAATGAACATATTTTGTGGTAATGGCTTGCATCTTAGACCTCTCTTTCCTCAAAGTTGTCAGTTCAACTTGGTGCTGCTCAAGTTATTTGCCTAGGTCCACCACCATATTTTTTTTATTCCTCTTGAGCATACCTTAAAATTTGATGTTTTTTTAGAATAGTTTGATGTGACTAGCTTAGCTCATTATTAATGCCTATTGTCATAAAAATGTCATACTTTCCATGAGTTGTAATTGTAGCCCATGCTTGTCAATAGATGTAATTGTCTCCCTCAAGCTCTTTTTAGCTGATAACCAGACATAGCTGGATGGTTTTATTGGAGTAGCTACCTTTTCCAGTAACTCCAGAGTTAGATCGAATATCACCCTAGTTCTATTATCATTTAAAATGACAATTTTTTTATCAAAGTAAAAAATAATCCATTAAGGGTTCCCAAAAAGAGTTGTTGGCAATGTCACTCACCTCCTCTTGGCTTTCATATCTGCCCGCTACCTTTTAAGGAGAGCTTCAGTGGAGACCTTTGTTCTCATGACTATTTTTCCTTTTTCCATAGGAATGGATGAAATTTGACCATTTTTGTGGAGCTACCTCATGCTTGTGTATTCATAGAGTAGTCAGGCATACTAAATGAGTTGTCTTTCACAGACGGTGTCATAAGAAAAGTTTGTCTTCCTCCATCTCTTATTCTTCGTCTTCTTCTCCTTATATTTAGATGGCCATCATGGTGCAAATCCCTGGCATCGAAAACCCATCAATATTTGCACCAAAGCTGCCTCTAATGTTGAGAAGCCCTCTCCACTTGTGTCTTTTGATGGTGGGAGAGTTAGAATCTCTTGTAACCACTCTAATGATGAACCACCAGGGGATCTTGTGTCCTTACCTATACTGAAAAATAATAAAATGACCAGTTAATCCATGACATAGCACGGGGTTCTCGACATTGCCTAATAACAAGTCATGAGGATGGCAGACTTACATGTTAGCATTCCCTTAAGAAACTCCATCAAATTATATCATACAATGTCGACCTCCACTTCTTCGAAAGCCTCAAAACTCAGCAATTCCTTGGGGTTCAATACAATGAGACTCGACTTCTTCCTAATGAATGGTTACATCATTGTTTAGATTTATGGTTACACAATATGCTCCCTCTATGCCTCCCAAAGCAAGGCTCAATGCAGAGACACCCTTTATAGAACAATTCAAGGGGCCCTCCCTTAAGACCTTATCTATGGTTTTCCTTCGCTTCTTTATTTGATATTTTACATATTATAACAATATTCCTTTTTTTAATGTTGCATAAGTCATTAATCTCCCCTAAATAATCTTCATCATCTCGATAGTGATTTTATTTATCCAGATAACTCAGAGGATAGGGTAATCCTAGACTAATGACAGGAGAGGAAGAGCCTTTTTTTTATGAAAATTTATCACAACATCCATGTGACACTTTTATAAGCTATATAGGGAGTTAATTCATGAGAAAGGCTTATGATTACCAGTGTTATTACTCTTAAACTCTCATGGCACTCCTCTTTTTTATTGCATGACGACATCTGTATGATCACCAAACACTTAGACATTGATCATATTTTAAATCGTATGATGGCTACTTCTTGACATAAAAGGAGTTGTAACAAATGTAAAATATTGGTAATTTTATTGATATAGTGAAATTTTATTTCTTATTTTTTATAGTTACTTCTCATCACGACCGACTTTACCAAAAAGTTATTTTTCACAATCACTCATTCTGGCAAAGAGGTGGAAACCTACAAAATCAATAAGTGCATGTGACTACTTTTTGAAGGAGTGTCAAGGCCCCAAATGAGGAACAATCCTACACCTACTTAGATGTTCAAGTGATCACGCCCTCAAGTAAAGGTAGGTCTAAGAGGCTACTCCCTGCAAGTGAGCTACGATCCCCGGAGCAAAGGAAAGTTCAAACTCAGTGAAGGTGAGGCTACTCTTTGATTGACCTTTGAATGAAACATAAGCATAACAAACCTAGGCTTTTTCAGCCACCATGGAAATGATAAATTGCCCCCACAAGTTTTCATATGAGAAGGCTAAAGACCATAAAGGATTAGCGTACAATAATTTTCATGACCATGTCCATGCAAGATCGTGCTAAGCAACAAAATAGGAAACATTAGTGTCTTTTAATCGTACTCTTTTTGTAGTTTTATGTTAAAAGAATATATAACATAATTAGGAAAATATATGTATAAGATTAATTAGCCGTCATAGGTCAACGACTGAGTTAATGGGTCTTCCTTGCCCGTGCACAACTAATGAACATCCAAAGGACCACATGATTGTCTCCACATCATCACATAGTAACCTCACAGTTTTTCTACCCAAGAGATCTATTGAGATTATCTATCAGACTAACTTGTAAGATTGATATGTTGGACTGACTTGTTCAAGTGATCTACCAATCTCAACTATCGAAATGAAGGTTATCCTTAAATGTTGCATATGTTCGTGACCATTTATTAGTCGCCTAACATCTACATCACTATCTTCTCGTCGAGACATTGTGAAAAGGCCCCGTAGTGTTTTGATTGCTATTTAATATTCTTATTTCTCTCTATGAAATCCCACAAAGGTGAAAGATCATCTATGATTCATATAAATAGATGCATCATCCCTCTTCTATCCTCTCTATGGTCATCTCTTTCGCCTTGTGAGTTTCCTTTTTGTGCATCATTCCTATACATAAATGATACAAGACCTTATATCCTAAAAAGATACGAGACCTTATATCCTAAACAGATTCAACAATCCACATAATTTTTATAAATTTTTAATAGAAAATATAAAATACATGTTAGTGTGAGAACATGATAATGTAATTGTTGCGGAGTGTTTAAGATTTAAATAAATTTAAATACAAAATAAATGTGTATATATATTTACATTAACATTTTAAAAGCTAATAGAGCATCTAATGATGATGCGTCGCTAGCCTATAATGTTTGGCACTTGGTAGTGCAACGAAAGTCTGTGCAATAATGTTAACAATCCGAGACCAACAAGAAAGTGCCAAAACATAACATTGGTGCAACAAATTACTTTCGACAATGTGATCTAAATTTGCAGGTGTTTGCAAGGATTACTCCATTAGTTGGAAACTTATAAACAAATTATAATTTGTGAGGATCCATATACATTAGAGATGTCTAATGTTGCTATAAATACTATTTTCTTAAAATTCAAATTATTACTATACTTTATCTCTCGAATAGGCAAATTTGTATCACACTAGTATTATAATATATTTTGAATATTGATTGATTTTAACTAATCAATCATATTCAAATTTAGCCCGAAATTTTTGAGCATTCGAACATCAGTCCTAACTTAGGGTGTTTTTGGGATAGCTCATTCACTGCGGTGCCTTGTTCAAATGTCGTCTCATCGTTTGAAAACTGCATCTGAGCGACCTATCTGATAATACAGTTGATTTTTTATATAAATGTTGAATGTGGGTCAAACTCTATGATCCGCGTGTCTAGATAAATAATTTTTCTGGATTAACACAAACTATCTCACTTACTCTTTGGAATGACAGCTAGTTATGAAATAATTGCTAATATGGCTTGTTATGCCACGTTGCTTTATAAAAGGTATCGGTTCAATCGATCTTATCAACGGCCTCATTTCTTCCTTTCTGTGGTTGGGAGAGACCGGTCCAACCAGGCCGGGCCGCCAATAGCGGAATGTTTCGTTTTTATTTAGGAATCACGTTATCGGCAGCAGCCTCCAGCAAAGCTATCGAACCGGGTCTATTTGTCCTTTAATGACCAGCGGGTAAAAGGCTTGCATGATTTTAGGAATTATTACGTGATGTAAAATATACTTTGGGAGATTTACATACATACCACTTAACTTCTATTTATTTACATATCTAGCATCTAAATTTAGATTATTACATACAAAGCACCTGTATTTCACTTTTAAAAGTTAAAATATTGGTATTTTTGGTGTGATATTAAAGATTTGGGTGGTATAATTGTAAAAAAGCAAAGAATTGGATGCTGTGTGTGTAAATGTCCCTACTTAATATTTTAAGTAAATAGAAGAGTATATAATTAAATATTTATATAATGAGCTATTTACATATACAGCACCAAATGCTTATGCCTTCGGGTATCTAACACCTAAACTCTATCTTTTATATTTATAACACAAAATTATTTCATATCACGTAAAAAATATTATTATTTTAATTTTTAAAAAGTGAAATATATATTTACATGCAAAAGTAAGGTGTCATAAATTTAAAAATTGCAATTTAGGTGTTAGATATGTAAATACAGAGGAATCAAGTGGCATGTTTGTAAATCAAAAAATATTATTATTATTTTGTATGCCAGAATAAATACATTAGACTGAGTTTACATTGAAGGAATATGTCCAGTAATTTATCTTGAGGTGTCAGAAATGCCTCAACATGAAGTTTGAGGAAATTTTACAGACCACAAGACAAAAATGCGGTCAAGGATGACACACAACAGGAAGATCAAATGTCACGTCAGCGGAAAACTAAAAAGCTTGACTGACCAACTATAGTTCCCTGGGAACAGGATTCGAAGACAGTCAAATGAAGGTCTGTTGAGAAATTTAAGGCAAAGTAAACAAGAATCGACGCAATCCAGAAGAACACAAAGAGATTTAACGAGGTTCGGCAAAGATGCCTACGTCCTCGGGAGCAGAGCGGCGACTTTCTTTTCACTAATCAGAAAAGAGTACAGAATACAAGATTCAACATTCAGCATCAGTCCTAGGGTTACAACAGGACCTATTTATAATCATAGAGTGCAATATGTAATTACCAAATTACCCCTCTACTAAACAGCGGGGTCTTGCCCCCGCACCCCCAACCCACATAATAAACTCCCTAGATTCGCTCGCTCCGCTCCAACATTAATTCCATATTAGTTATATGAGCCATACCTAACAAATCTCCACTTTGGCGAATATCCAACACTTCAGAGATAAATACTCGGGAGTTTCTCATGCACCAATGTGGGTTGGGCCACCATGCTTCTATAGCAATCGTGAATGTTCAACAAGTCCAAGCAATGCAAGAACTTGTTGATAAGTAATCGGCTCGTCAACATATCACCGCATTCTCATCGGTATGAACCTTCTGTAACAGTATCTCACTAGAAGTTATCAATTCTCTGATCTTGTGATACCTGACATCAATGTATTTGGTCCTCGCATGGTACACATGGTTCTTAGCCAAGTAAATAGCACTCTGACTATCACAATGCAACTGAACTCCACCTTGCTCAACGCCCAGGTTCCTTCACTAGCCCGAAAGCCATAAAGCTTCTTTAGCAACTTCACCATCGCTATGTACTCGCTTCGACTGTAGATAATGCCACAATAGATCGAACTCGTTGATTTCCAAGCATATAGGCCCTCCACCAAGAGTAAACACATACCCGATTATAGACCTTCCGCCATCCAAATCACCCGCATAGTCCGAATCAACGTACCCCACAACTCGAAGGATCATTCTCGTCGATCGCCAAAGATAATTCCATGTCCTACGGTGCCCTCGAGATACCCGAAAATCCACTTGACTGCTTCCCAATGTCGCCTTCCTGGTTTAGACATGTATTTGCAGACTTGACTAACAGCATGAGCCAAATCAGGACGAGTAAGCACTGACATAAGGAACCTTTGCCATATCTTTGATTTCCTCATCTGTCTTCGGGCACTGTTCTGAAGAAAGCTTGAAATGATTTGCCAGTGGAGTGCTTACAGGCTTAGCATTGCTCATCTCAAACCCGTGCTAAGCACTTTCTCAACATAGCCTCGTTGAGATAGACACAGTCGTCTTGAGCCTCTATCCCGCTGAATCTCCATTCCGAGAATCTTCTTTGTAGGACCCAAATCTTTCATGTCAAATTCTTGGCTTAACAAAGCTTTCAAACCACGAACATCATTTATATTCTTTGCAGCAATCAGAATATCATCAACATACAGTAGCAGAAAAATAAATGTACCATCATCAAGGCTCTTAACATAAACACAACAATCATACTCACATCGCCTGTAGCCAATCTGAATCATGTAGGAGTCGAACCGCTTGTACCATTGTCTCGGAGACTGCTTCAACCCATACAATGATTTCTTTAACCTGCAAACCAGATGCACCTGTCCAGGTTGAGTGAACCCTTCGTCGCTCCATGTAAATCCGCTCCTCCAAATTACCATGTAAGAAAGCAGTTTTAACATCCATCTGCTCCAGATGCAGATCCCAAATAGCTACCAATGCAAGCATTGCCCTGATTGAAGTATGTCTGACTACAGGGGAGAAGATTTCATCATAATCTATCCCCTTCTGCTGAGAAAATCCCTTTGCTACCAATCGAGCCTTGAACTTTTCCCCTTCTTTTCCGATATCGTCTGGCTTCCTTTTATAGACCCACTTGCACCCAATAGCCTTCTTTCCCTCAGGAAGTTGAACTAGCTCCCAAGTGTGATTCTTCTGCAAAGACTCCATCTCCTCAACCATTGCACCCATCCACTTCTCTTTCTCCTGACTGGTAATAACTCCTTGAAAAGTGGCTGGATCGTCGCTGCTGGCGAGAAGTGCAAAAGAGACCAAGTCTTCGTAGCCCAATCTGCTAGGAGGCCTTATACTTGTGTGTCTCTGTCTATCTCTGGCTAGATTGTAATTCTGCAGATCATCTGAAATGGAATTACCAGGTGTCGGATCTGAACCTTCAACTCTCTCAGCTGCTACTAAACGCTGCTCTAGATCCATCTCGCACCGTCTTCGAACCGGAACCTGTTCCCGGCACCTTGTCTCGATTGTGCCGCAACATGGATTGCTCATCAAAGACTGCATCTCTACTGATCACCGCCTTCTTTGCAATAGGATCCCAAAACTTGAATCCTTTCACACCTTTCTTATAGCCCAGAAAGATGCACTTCTTGGATTTTGGATCAAGTTTCGATCTTTCAACTTCAGGTACATGCACATAAGCAGGACAACCAAAAATTCGTAAGTGATCAAACTTAACTAGATTACCTGTCCATACCTCTTCTGCAACCTTGCCACCTAATGAAGCCCGAGGTGATCTATTGATGAGATAGCATGCCATATTCACGACCTCTGCCCAGAAGTTTTTAGGAAGCCCTGCATTCAGTCTCAAGCATCTTGCCCTTTCAGCTAAGGACCTGTTCATCCTTTCTGCAACACCATTCTGCTGCGGTGTCTTCCGAACTGAAAAATGCCTCTGAATCCCATGCTCCTCGCAAAACTTCTTAAACTGTGAATCTGTGTACTCTGTGCCATTATCAGATCTCAAATACTTGATCTTTCTGCCAGTTTGGTTCTCCACCTCAGCTTTCCACAGCTTGAATTTAGAGAAAACTTCTGATTTCGCTTCAAGAAATACACCCAAACTTTCCTGGAAAAATCATCAATAAAGGTAACATAATACCGAGATCCTCCCATCGATGCTTCCCGGTAGGGCCCCATACATCAGAATGCACATAGTCAAGAATCCATTTAGTTTTATGCTCTCCAGTCATATAACTCACTCTGGTCTGTTTTCCAATAATACAGAACTTACAGAATTCCAGCTTGCAGCTTTTCACACCATGCAGCAAATTCCTTTTATGCAATTCCGCCATCCCATGTTCATTGAGATGACCCAGGCGCATATGTCATAGCTTTGTACTATCATCATCTGACTCAACAGAATGAACTCCACCTACAACTGTATTCCCCAACAGTTTGTAGATATTACCTGCAGTTAACTTTCCTTTCATCACAGTCAGTGCACCCTTCACAATCCTGATGGTTTCCCTATCCTCATCTGCCTTAGGAATAAAACCATTTCGATGTAGAGTTCCCAAGGAAATCAGATTCTTCTTCAAATCTGGAATATGTCTGACATCACATAAAGTTCTAACTATGCCATCATACATCTTAATTATGACTTCTCCAATACCAGCAATATTGCAGCATCTATCATCACCAAGATAAACTGAGCCAGAATTAGTTGACCTGTATAAAGTAAACCACTCCCTGTTAGGTGTTATGTGATAAGAGCATCCTGAATCAAGAATCCATGCATCCATGAACTGAGTTGCTGAAACTGAAAGCATATCACCATCACTGGCATCTGAATTTTCACCCTGCACCACATTCACAGACTTCGATGGTACATCACCTTTCTCCTCAGTCTGTTTCTTCAGCTTTGGACAATCCCTCCTCATATGACCTGACTCCTTGCACTTGTAGCAACGAATCGTCTGTTTGCCTTTAGACTTAGATCTGGAATTTCGCCTTCCAGATCCCTCCTTCTCTTCTTCCTTCCACGATCCCGTTTACCCTTAACATATAAACCGTCACAATGAGAGTTTTCCCTCGCATTCTCGCTTCCGCCGGTTATGAGCCAACAACGCTGCAAGTAATCTCATCAACTTTGATAGTTTCTTTCCATATGTCGAAGTAGTCACTGGGTGTTCATAGGAAGAAGGCAACGAACACAATAGAATCATCGCTCGGTCTTCATCCTTAATATTCACATCAAGCCTTGATAAATCTGTGATTATTTGATTGAAACCATTAACGTCGTCGCGCCGCATAGAACCTTCCTGCATCTTCAGCCCATACAGTTTTTGCTTCAGATACAATTTGTTCGTCAGGGATTTCGCCATAAATTGAGCTTCCAATTTCTTCCAAACCTCCCCTGGAGATTTTAGATTCATCACGTGGTACATAACTTCATCTGCCAGACATAATCGTATGGTTGTTGCCGCTCGTTGTTGCAATTCTTCCCAATCTTCATCCTCTATGGCATCTGGTTTCGTTGCTCGCAAAGCCTTCAGGATCCCTTGTTTTGTCAACAAGTCCTTCACCCGAGTTTGCCACAATCCGAAGTTACCAGTTCCATCGAACTTCACCACCTCGAATTTCGCACCAGAAATCGCCATCTGAAAATTGATCCTGCAACAAAACTTTCCTGCAAGAATGAAAATTGCAACGAATTTTTTTTTTTTTGCTATTTTTTTTTCAACAATTGCTGAAGCCAGAAATTTCTTGTTCAAAAATCTTTCCAAGGAATTTCTATTTTAGCAATATTCACTTGATTAATTTTTTTTTAATCAAGCACTTCCCTTAATTAAGCCAAGCTTAATTAGCTATTTTCCTAGCAGATTTCCTGTATTCCCAATATTCCTTGCCTTCCGCGTTTCCAGCAAAAATTAATCCTCTTGATTAAAGGAAATCTTCCTTAATTAAATTTTTAGCTTCCCTTAATTGAGCTCCATGAATTAAGCATTTCCTTAATTCTGCGGAGCCTTCCTTTCCTGCCACCGCAATTCCGTTCTTCCTGAAAGTGCGGCGTACAATGCGGAGGCGATTTTCTTCCCAAAATGCAGCGCACAGTCCCGCCTCACTAAAACCAGCGAAGCTTCTCGTCGCCTCGCAAAACTGCAGCAGAAAAATTGGCACCGTACGCGATTTACCAACCCGGCGAACTTTTTCTCTCGCCGAACAACTTCGCCGCGAACCTGCTGCCGTCTTAGTCGCCGAGTCTCTGGCCGAACCGCTGCCCTCTTCGTCACCGAAGATCGCAATTCACCTTCCTGCGCGAAGCCACAAATCGCCGCAAAACTTCTGCCAAATCTTCAAATCCTACGTCGAAATTCTTCCTCTGCCCATGAACCTCGCTCTGATACCACTTGTTGAGAAATTTAAGCGAAGTGAAATGCGAATCGACGTAATCTGAAGAACACAAAGAGATTTAACGAGGTTCGGCAAAGATGCCTATGTCCTCGGGAGCAGAGCGGCGACTTTCTTTTCACTAATCAGAAAAGAGTACAGAATACAAGATTCAACATTCAGCATCAGTCCTAGGGTTACAACAGGACCTATTTATAATCATAGAGTGCAATATGTAATTACCAAATTACCCTTCTATAACCAGCGGGTCTCGCCCCGCACCCCCAACCCACATAATAAACTCCCCAGATTCGCTCGCTCCGCTCCAACATTAATTCCATATTAGGTATATGAGCCATACCTAACAAGGTCGCTTAAGTCAAAGATCAAGAACATCGAGCTAAGTGAATGCATCAACCCAACTCTTATGCTGTCATTGATAGCCATCTCACAAGAGTCCCCAAAACTTTTCAAGAGTCCTATGACTATCATCATAACATACTCCACAAATATTCCATGTGGATCTCATGTCTAGGGGTATGGTATCTGTCGGATTAGAGTGATCCAACCTCTATCAGACAGTTTAGTTTCATCACGACGATAAAAACTTAAGGGTCAACAACCGGCCATCGGACATAAGCAACTGACCGAATGATTAAACCGACCAATGACAATTAAAGTCAACCACCTGTCCCAACTCAGCATAGCGAACCAATTGGACCTTGCCGACTCAAAGGCCATCAATCTCAGTTGACCAAGTTATAGAGTAGTCAAGCCATATACTTATTAAAATTATACCTAAAATACCTTGTAACGCCTTAGTAAAAAAGGAAAAAATTTGCATTCAGAGAGCGTACGCAGATATGCGTACGTAAAAAAATACATGGGGGTTACGCGGGAGTTACACGGGAGTTACAAGGGGGTTACAAGTGTGTTATAACCTCATTGTACATCTCATGTAACTCACTTGTAACCCTTGCTTCTATTTCTTCCATTTGTACACGAGAGTTACACGGGAGGTATAAGAGAGTTATAACCTCTTATAACTCCCGTGTAACCCCCGTGTAACCCCCGTGTAACTCCAATATACATTTTTACGTACGCATCTCTGCTTACGCGCTCTCCGGAAGTAAATTTTTCTCCGTAAAAATATGGGCAAGCATGTAATTGTACCCCATTATCTATAAATAAGAGGATCATTTCCATAATAAAAAATTAATCAATTATTCTTATAAGAATCATTTCTTTATTATGCACTCCCTTCCTTACTGTCTCTCTACAACCTTAACAAACGCTATCTTGCAAAGTGGATTTACCTTTTTTTTTTTATCCTAAAAGGATATAGCGACCAGCATTTATTTAACTTCCTTTTACATCATATTTTTAGTATTTTAAATGAAATCAAATATCTATTAGAAATATTAAAAATTAAAGAATGAAAAGCCAGTCAGTGATTAAAAAATAAAACCAAAATTTAAATGGCACTTGACCCCTCATTAAAATTAAAATTTCTATTTTCCACTTAATACTCTCCAAACACAGCTCAGCGCACCAACCAGTGGGGAATTACAAGGCCGACGATGCAGAGGGCAACACGACGAGCTCGCACGATCCGCTCGCACGACAATTATATAATTTTAAATTCCCAATATCAACAATTTCAGTGTAGCCAGCTATGCGCCCACGCGTGTAGCGGGTCGTTGGGCAAAAGTAGCTACAAGACTCCTAACGGAATCAGCGGGCCCATCCAACTATCCTTCGCCACACGGAGGGCTACACGAAATATCTACCTTACTTTCCTCTCTCGTACTTGTTTTTAGATTGTAAGATTTACATCCTCTCTTGGACTTGTTTTTAAGCGGGCCGGACGAGGTGACGAGGGGAAGGGAGACAGGAACCATGAGCTCTTGGTATCTTGGCAATGGTTCTTTAGGGTTCGGACAGTTATATTACAGTCTCTTTTGAGTTTCGATCACAAAGGACCCTGAAGTTTTGGTTTATCTGGGCAGTTTCATCTTTGCCATTCATACGATTACGAGATTTGCACATTTAATTTGAAAAGAATTCGATCACCTTTTTCTTCTTCTTTTTCTGTGTATGTGATCAATGAATAATTTTCAAGTTCATTTAAATGTTTAACAGCAGCCTTGATCGTCACTGGGCTGGCACTGCCTTCCTCTGATTGATCTTTCGAGATCAACTTCCTCCCTTCGCCTGAATTGTAGTTTGTTGTTTCTTTCTAGTGATCATTTCATTGAAAAAGACAAGCTCTGCGTTCGGAGGTCCAATTGAAGATACCATCATTGACTCGTTCCTCCAGGCAGTGCTTTTGTGGTTCCGTTGAGTGGGTCGGTTAGATCACTATAGGCTTTCCGATTCTTCTTTTCTCGTTTCTTTTGGCAAGCTATTTGTTTTAGAGAAATAGAATACAAGCCTCACATATAGGATCTTTGCCCCTTAAGCCCCACCCTAACACCAGGATTGTGGTTTTCGAAGACAGTATTCAGAATGCCGAGGTATAATCAAAGTCCTCAAGGATTTATCAACAGTGGCTGCAAGATCCGAAAGCGAGGTTGCTCATCTTCCTCTGCATCTTCTTTACCGAAAAGTAATCGGTTAAGGAGGGCAATTCGAATTAGGAAAAAGGGTGCGTCCACCTCACCTGTTCCTATGTGGAGGATGAATGTTAGATCACCATCATCTTCGGGGAGGATTTCGGACTCATCATGTTGTCCAATATCCGATTATGGTTGCAGTGGAACTCAGGCTCCTGTCTCAGCTCGGAAGCTTGCAAATGCCTTATGGGAACTGAGTAGAAACTCTTCATCACTAGAATTTGAGAAATTACAAGGAAAAATAGCTAGATGTGAGAAAAGTCGGGATTACAATTTGAGGAGACCTATTGAAGTCATTTCTCAACCTCAACGGACATCTAATGAAGGTCACAGTCCGGTTTTGTTGGTGAGTATATGGATATTAGATTTTTTGCTAAGTATATTTTCATTATGGTAAAAGTATCAGTTGTGAGCTTTCTGTGCTTATTTTGATCTGTTGTTGTTAATGCAGAGGACAGAAAAATCTTGGTGCAGTAGCCATAGGAGACAGATATTGAAGAAATCAGGGCTTGAAGGGCTAAGTGACAGAGCCTTGGATTGTTTTAGCTGTGTTAGTCTGATGGAGGTATGAAGCCTTAATAGTTTTCGTAACCATTGCTATGCATTAATAAGTATTCCATCATGTATTATTATGGAATACTTATTTAGCTTTTAATAACATCTCCATTTGGATATGTGGCCACTTATTTTGCGTACGGTGAAAGTACACAATAATTTTTCCTAGGGAGGAATTATTTCATGCGGACGACGGACACATCTTGTGAAAAAATTTTTAATCGGGGCTCACTACCATACACTTTTTGGTAGGGAGAGGTTTTTATTGGTTCACCGTACGCAAATTTGCGTACGGTGAAAGTGCGCAATAATTTTTCCTAGGAATGAAGCAACATGCCCTTTCCTTCTTGATGACGACACGTTAGGAGGTAGCGAAGTAAATTCATGGGAGGGAAACCGTGTGTCGCAACCCTTCACCTGTGCCCACATTTCAACTTTTCTCACCAACTCGTTCTCACAAACACGCGAATAATATGCGATATAAACAAAATATTTTTCAAGTCCTCAGGCCCTGACGCAAGGCAAAAGCGGCACATAACGACCCCAAAGTTGACTTCAAATTGATTTTGATTTAATTTTACACATATTTATTACATTATTTTTATTAGCCTTATCTTCATTATTTAGGGTGGACTTGATGAATAAGCATTGACATTAATTTCTATTAAGCATTTAAAAAATGGCTCATACCTATTAGTTCCAATTTTTATGAACAATATCTATTTATTTTACTTTAGTTCTACTTCTTTTTCTTGCTAATTTTTCGACCCTAATTTTTTCCATGTTTAATAGGTGAATTTTCTATCATTCATTTTACAATTCAATCTATATGAAGATTTTTTTCAATAACTTTATCTTCCATAGATGGTACTCGAAGGCGGTCTTTGGTAGCATACTATTTATCGGATTTAACTTAAACACAACCTAACACTAAAAGAAAATAAATAAATCCAATGCTCAGTTAACTTCTATTTTCTCGTGTTTCATTGTTTCGCTCTAGCATTCCGTCATTTTAATGACATAAATCTGGTTTTAGTAAATCCGATTATGAGGTTGATTTATTTCGCCGTCGATGCTGAATTATGGAGGTCTATATTGGAGTCTAAAGGTCTTCGTTTGGGTAGAGCTAAAACTGAATATATGGATTGTAATTTTAGTAATAGTACCTCTAGTGACAGAAGTGTAACTTTGGGTGATCAAATTATTAAAAGGTGTGAACGATTTAGATATCTCGGATCCATTATTCAAAGCAATGGTGATATAGATGGGGATGTTAATAGTAGAATTCAGGTTGGTTGGTTGAAGCGGAGGAATGCGTCCGGCCTATTGTGTGATAGAAAAGTACAACTTAGACTGAAAGGAAAATTTAATAAAATGGTGGTGAGACCTGCAATGCTCTATGATGTTGAATGTTGGCCTTTAAAAGAGAAACATAATGCTAAGTTAAGTGTTGCCGAGATGAGAATGATTAGGTGGATGAGTGGCTTTACACTTAGAGACAAAATGCAAAATGAATATATTCATAATAGGGTTGGTGTTGCACCAGTGACGGACAAAATTAGAGAAAGTCTCCTTAGATGGTTTGGTCACATTAAATGTCAACCACCTGATGATCCAATTATGAGATTAGATGTTTTAGATTTAACTTATGTTATGAAAGGTAGAGGTAGACCTAGGAAGACTTGGGCTTATTGCATAAAATATGATCTTAATTTATTAGAATTGAATGAAAATTTGACAATAAATAGGACGAAATGGAGAAAAATTATTCATGTAGCCGACCCCACTTAGTGGGATTAAGACTTTGTTGTAGTTAGTTGTTGTTGATGTCGAATTCTTCCGACGAAATATGGATTTGATTAATCCAGATTTATCAGATTCAATAAATTTTATTTAATGTAAAACTAAGTTGTAGCCAAACAACGCTTAAATGATATTCTAGTACTATCATTCCTCATTTTTCTTTTTAAGATTTAATTACACATATTTTAATATTTTTATTTCTATCAAGCTCGATCAAGCTATACATAAAACTCCACGTTATATGATATGTTCATATTACTATGCACACACAGACTCATTTTGAGTCACATTTTGAATTGAATTGAAGTATTTTCGATCAAGAGGAACCAATCTTGAAAGCAACTCAAAATATTGCTATTTTGATTCGAAGTTGAGCTGAATTTCAAGCAATATTGAGTTTTGATTATTTTTTACAATCCTAATTATATAACAATTATTTTAAATATATTAGTAAAAGTGAACCAATCTTAATATACTATTTCATACTTAAAATTCCGTACTATCAGTTCATGTGTTCTATTCCTACTCTCCATAATATTGCTCCCTTCTTGAAAAAAAATCAAATATGCCATTCGTTTGTCTCTTTTATCAAGATTAAGCTCCCTTTAATGACATTTTCTTAAAATCTATAATTGACATTGTGCCCGCTTTATAAAATATATGGGATAGGTAAAAAAATTAAAAAATATTTAAGTGAAATTATATGGTTACTTATAGTATGAGTGTTATCTTAATATACTAGGCTTCCTGAGGATTGAATCATGAATATATAACTAATTATGACTTTTAGAAACTTTTTTTTCTGAAAAAAGAGGACATGAACTGATCACCTATTTAAAGATGTGTTACCATCCTTAATTATATAAAGGGTCAAAGTTCTTCCATGACCATTTTCATGGGGTTCATTTTAGTTCTAAAGTCAATAAATTGCTAAATTTGTTCCCAAACTCTTTAATATATGATGAAATCTCTCCATTAAAAAAAATGTGTACAGTACTTTGACACTTTTTTTATTGATTCTGGGACTAAAATTCGCTTCTACAAAGAGTAAGGGGGCATTTTGACATTTTTCTCTAATTATATAGGTTGACAGATTAATTGATGTTAAATGATTCATTTATTTGATTTGATGCTATGTTTTGATATATGTAAGTACTTTAGATCCTCCCAAAATTGAGATTTTATATGAGGATCTTGTTGAATGTTTGAAGTTGAAATTGTGATGCCCGTACTCCAATTTTTTTAAGGTTGAACTACCCGTGGAGCTTTCACATGTTCCCGTATATAGGAAACCTCACCATGAGGGAATTTGGTATGAGTTAATATATTCATATGTAATTGTACCAAGGTGATTTAACCATCATTAATGAATTTAGTTTGTATATTGAGTTGATCACTGATCCTGCTGATGTCATCAAAATCAAATATCCCATTTATGTGGTTATGATCTGTAATGTGTTATGATTGATGAATGCATGTTAAAAGGAATGGCATAAACAAAGAACTATTGGAATGTTGTTCTGTTGGAGTACAATACATTGCCTGATAAGGTTATGACGTGTCTACATGGTAGTTTTTTTTTAGTATTCAGTGAACCATAAATTATTCTTGAGTATAATTATGTCCCTTATCAATTTGAAAGAAGCATAGTTGTTAAAAGAAGGCATAAGAAGAGCTAGATATTACAATCTCAGGGGGTTTGCCACACTTCCTAATTTAATATTGGAGGGAGCCCTGTTACCTTTTGTACAAGGGAAGTATAGCAACAATATTTGATATTAATATTCATGCAGGAAATTGGTTGCTTTTCTTTTTTTTTTTGGTTACTGCATAGTATCCTTCAAAAATTTATTTTTGATCAAAATCTCAAAATCTACATTCATTAAAAACGTGCAACAAGTGTCGTATTTGTACGGGCTTCTTCAATCAGTGGGTAAGGAATTCTTAGGGGGAATTCTTGGAGTACTATTTCTTATATTTTTGGGAGTAGAACCTTGATCAAATGAGTGACTCGAGGATCTCTGGAAGAGACTATCTCCTTGATGAGCATTAGGTTTATTTTCGATTATTTTTTTCCTTTTATTTTTTCATGTTCTAAATTTTACTATTTGATAGAATATATGATTGATTTTAATCAACTTCATATTTGATGTGGAGCTTAATTTCATCACCAACTTTGATTGCCAAGTCAAAAGTTGCTATATGTACTTGTTACATTTTTCCTTTATGTATTCCTAAAAACTCTACTAAGCATTTACAAGTATAATAACTACCGCATGAAGTCATCCACCCAACTCTTACAACCTGGTTATCTATTACCTTTAAGCATTACATAAGAAGATGGCTACATGGTGTTGAAAAATATCACTCATCATTCTCCGTCATTCAAGTAGGTGCAGAGGTGGTGATTGGAGAGTTTGCAGATGGAGTGATCAAAGGCTAGTGGCTAGCTTGGTCAGTCATGTAGAGGAATTTGTCTGTCAGGTAGCTAGTAATGACCGCTGAATGCTTGGAGGTTGTGTTTAGAATTTTTGAGACTTTATAAGGGAAAATCAATTGCTATTGCTAAGTTTAGCGGCCATTGAGATGGTCCAACATTAGATGTACTTCTTTTTTTAAATTTTCTTTATCACGAACATCGACAATAGAGAAAGCTCAGATTTAGAAAGAACATAGGAGGAAGTGGAGAATACTAGTGCGATGAAAGTAAAAAAGTGTATATATTTTTTGATGAGTAATTAAATGAGATGATAGTTGACAAGTTGGTGGTCCGACTAGTGGGCTTTATGTAGTTTTCACTGGTAATCATTGTAGTCATTAAGTAGAGGATGCCATCTTAACCTTTGCTACCATTCAATAAAGAGGGATTCAATTATGGAAGATATCCAAATGAAAATGATGAACTTGAGACTTGAACATCAATCTTACATTAAATGTTGGCTGGTTATGATCAACTAAAATTAATGTAATTTATTGATGAAATATTTGAGGGAAATGAAGAGGTTTGAGTGGATGAGTAATAATTCAAGTGCAGCATATGAAGTTTGACTTGGAATATGTGAATTTTGAGTTGAAATTTCTTGGCCAAAGTGCTTGTAATGGTAAAGTGCTTGTGGATGGCTTCATTATGATGATTGAATTTGATACTAACTAATGATAAAGTCGTCGCCATGAGACCACACATCATCAAGTAGTGAAGACGATAACAAACTCATCTTGCACTGGCAAAGCTAAAGGATTATGTCTTCGGGAAATATAAATAGTTGGACATTTTATCAGTTTATGAATTTTTGGCAGCTTTTTAAACCCTAATAGTTTATTATAGGGAGTGACAAATAAGTATCATGATTTTATTGATATTGTTTAGGACATTAGTCAGAGCCATGGACGCATGCCAGATTCTGCTCTAATAATGATTCCAAGAGCATTTGAGAAAAGAAGAGCATATGTGGCTCAAGGCCAAGGCTTGTAGAATTTTTAATGGGTATTGAAGACCTTTCTCTTCTATTATTTTACCATTTTATCTAATTTTCCCCCTTCTATCACTAAACGAAGTCCAATTTCATCAGTAATTACTTCCTCGTAAGCTTGAACTTTTTATGTAGTGTATCATTTTGGTGCTTTGCTGCCTGTTGCTCTACCGTAATGGTGAATGACACCTATTATTTAGCCCGAATCAAAAATAGATTTTTTAGACTAGTGAGAAAAAATTCATGGAAATTTATGAAACATTGTTGAATATGCATCTTTGTGTTACTTGGTTGGACAACAAGCACCCGCCTTTTTCACTGAAATCTAAATCCGTCGAAAATTAAAAGAGTAGATGGGAAGTTCACCATTCAAACCACTGCGTATGACAGTCTTGCGGTAAGCTAGTGGGAATCCTGATACTTGGATTCAAAAGATTTAATATTATTATGCATTTCATAAACTCTTTGTTGCTGATAGATTCATTCTTTACATCATTATACTTGGATGGACTAGCCGTGGAATTAATTTTATGGTTTTCAAAGTCTAAAAGGATCCTTTTGATCTGATTTTCTCATGTCACTTTGTAATTTCTTCGGCCCCTTTAAGTATCACAACCTTCTTGGTGAGCTCGCCATGTTATACAAAACCCTTTATTTTATGATTATCAACAAGAATTCAAGAATATATATATATATATATATATATATATATATATATATATATATATATATATATATATATATATAGATATGTTGTTTTGAGTTAGGGTTGCAACTGGTAGTTCAGAAGGAGGTATGAATTCATTGTTGAATGTCCCTTTGATCAAGCTATTGAGTTGGCTAAACTTTTCAAAAATGCATTTCAAGAAGGCTGCCCTTATTTAGCTTCACGATCCTCCAATAATATCCCTTTTTCCATCTATCTACAACCACCTCTTCCAAGCCTTCCTAAACAACCATCTTCTAAACCTTAGTTAGCCATAAAAAAGTTAAACCCTGCTCAAATTTGTAAACAAAAATGATAAGGTCTTTTGTTTTAATTGTGATGAAAAGTTCCATTGAGAGCACATTACATAAGCAAGATGTTCATTCTTTTGCTTGATCCAAACTCCAAAGTCTCATTTGTAATTTCTTCCATGCAAATCAATTTTTAAGAATTACTCATTTCTTAGGACCATCACTCCACTAGCCCAACCTAACACACTACATACTTTTTACATTGATGCAACTCTTTGTAATTTCAAAATTCAAAGTCTTAATTAACAGTGGTTCAACCCGCAATTTTATTCATGAATGGTTGAATTCCTCTATTCGCTCATCATGCCAACATCCTCCTTTCAAATCCTTATAGTCTAGGGTGACAAACTTAGATATACCTAGAAATGTTGTGGTCTAATACTCCACCTTCTAGGTGACTAATTCAAACTTAAATAATACTCATCATGCCAACCTATCCGTTTCAAGTCAATGTACTTTATGGTGACAATGTTTGATATACCTATAAATACTGTGGTCTAATACTCCACCTTCTAGGTAACTAATTTGAACTAGACTGTTACATCTTTCCAATTTAGGGTGTGGACATTGTTCTTGATGTTCAATGACTACATTAAATGGGTAACACCATAACTAATTATTTTTCTCTAACTCTAAGTTTTCTCATTTGGATTCTTTTGTTCTGCTTCTAGACCGTAAGCCTCTTCATCTCAAACAAATTCATTTAAGCAATTACTCAAATTATCTTTTAAGAATCAATAGCATCTTATTTTCACCTAATTGTTACCTCTTGTTGATATAGGGTGTGGACATTGTTCTTGGTGCTGAAACACAGGAGAAAATGAATAACATTATAACCGACTATTTTTCTCTAACTATAAGTTTTCTTATTTTGATTCCTTTTTTTTTTTTTTTGGCTTCTAGATTATAAGCCTCTTCCAATTTCTCATATTATCTGTCTAGGAATCAACAGCATCTCACTTTCACCCAGTTATCATTTTACTTGCTAATCCAAACACTATCAAGGCACCGTCGGTATACTATCCTCTTTTACAACATTTGTTAGTGACCCACACTTTTTTATTCATTGAGCCTAATTTATGCCCTTACATTTCCTCCATGACCATGAAATTCACTGGAACCTAATTCTTTTTCGATTCATATTCGTCTGTTTCACCCATTTTTTAGAAAATAACAATCAAGCCATTAGTAGAGGAAATGCTACAATTAGTTCTTAATTCAACACTATCAATTCTCTTTCTCATTGCCGATTTTTTTGGTAAAAAAAGATGATACATGACACTTTTATGTGCATTATTGTGCACTAAATCAATCCAACTACTTTTATAAGTCTTTTCTTCCAACTCTCAACAAAAATGCTCGACAAGTTTCATGGCATGTCATCATACGCAACATTAGATCTGCTTGTGTTATCATGAAATTTATTTGCAATCATGGACATACAAAATACAGCATTTCATGCTCACAACAATGATTTTGAGTTCCCTGTGATGCTATTGTTGACCTCACTTTTGTCGAGGTTTAGTTTTCCTCCTAGGATCTAGGGTTCTAGCTTTAGGAGCTTCCCCGACGATCTTAGATTCCTAGCACTGGACCCACTTCGTCTTAGAATGCTTGAAACCACTTCGACACTCTTTTGGAATCCCGGACGGAATTCCTGACCTCTTGCTCACAGCTGGTAGGTTGGAATTAGCGTTAGGACTCCAAATTGAGTTCCTATAGGACCACTGGACCTTAGGGTAGCCTTGTGCACACTTTCTGCACCACCGAGCACAAATTCCTCGAGCCCCAGCCTCGACGTCTTCAAATTCTCCGCGACGGATCAAGATCAGAAGTCAGAATGCCAGAACGAGCGCCATCAAGGTCAGAATTTCAACGAAATCGAATTTGACGCACTTTCGACTCGACCGGTGACGAGGTTCTCCGAACGACCTCAGATCGCGAAAAGGACTGCGCCATTGCGTCCGGGACGTCGAATTTGCTAGGAAGAGGCATATAACTTGTCGTGTTTGGAGCGCGGACCCGCGACGCGAAATTTTACCGATTTTTATTAAATAAGTCCTTATTTTTCCTATTTAAAAATCCTATTTTAAACCCTAATTTTCTCCCCTCTCTTCCCTTACCCGCGTGGACCTCGCCTTTTTTCTCCCGGTCCCGATCCCGTTTCTCTGGCTCCTGCGCGAGCTCCGACCTTGGTCCCTGTACCTTCTCGCCACTTCCCCCGGCGACCTCGCTCACGACGAGCCCCTTTCGGCCTTCCCCGCCTCTACGGTCGGCCTTTTCCGGCCGACTTTGTCGCCACTCTCTCCCGCCTCTTTTCCTCTAGCCGACGTCCGGGTAAGTGGCTTCTTCTCCTCCTTCTTCTGAGGCCGGCTATATAAGCCTCATCTTCGAGGGAAGTCTAGGGTTGGTTGTTGCTTGTGGGTGGCCGGTTCCGAGGGTGCTACCGTCGCTTTTCTCCTTCCCTCTCTTCACTCTTCTTCTTCTCTGTTGCTCACGGATCCTCCTGAGTTTTAGCTTGAGTGAGGTAGAGTGTTGTTGGCTTGACTCCCTGAACTTCTTGGGACTTGGCTGCTCGATTTTAGCCTGGTTTGCGCCGTTCGGTCCCTGCTGTTGGATCTCTTGGTGTGTTTTGCTTGGACATACACCGAGGTATGGACTTTTAGTTCGATTGCTATGCTTCGAGTTGGACGTGGTTATACATTCAAAATGGCATGGAGTTGCTTCTTGCTCTTCTTTACTTATTTTGCATACTTGTCCTAATCTAATGTGAAGCATAGAGTGGTTTGCTTAATCTATATGCACGTGGAGCTTGCTCTTTTGCTCCGCCTACTTCTTCTTTGTTTTAAAAAAAAAAAAGAAAAGAAAGCATGTTAGGGAGACTTTAAGTTGATTTGGAGAACCCTTATGTCTACTTTCGTTTGAAATATGTTGAAGGCTTATCTTTGATATGTTGGATGAATGGAAATGCTTGTTTAAGCTTCATGCTTAGCTATATTCTAAGTCTTATTTTGGCTCATGGTGAGCCTGATTGAAAGTAAATTTTATTTCATATTAAAAGAGAGCTTGGAGGGGCTGTTCTTGCTGGTTTTGTTTTCTCGGTTTTAACCTTTTCCCCCACTGCTGTCTCCCGATTTTGCCCCTGTGGCTGGACTGTTTTCCCTGTTTGCGGTTTTCCTCGATTTTGAATGATGTGAGCCCTAGTTTGGCTCATGGTGAGCTTGGTTAAGAGCATCTTTTTATTTCGTGTTGAAAGAAAATTTGGAGGGGCTGTCTTGGTGGCTTTGTGTTCTCGGTCCTGCCCTCCCCCTGCTGCTCTCGATTTTGGGCTTCTGTGAGTCCTGCTGCTGCTCGGTTTCTTGTGTTTTGCTGCTCTTGCAGCTAGCCCCATTGCACATTTGGGGGCTCGTTTTTCCTGTTTGCTGCTCTTGCAGCTGCTCCCTTTGCTCTTGGTTTGGGGGCTCGGTTTTGGTTCCTGCTGTTCCCGCAGCTTCCCCCGGTGCAGCCTTTGAACGGCTCGGGTTTGGGTCTTTACTGGGCTCGGTTTGTGCTTCTTTTAAGCTGTAGGTGGGCTGAATTATTTGGTTACCTAGTGAATTTGATCTTGAGCACTTGTGGTGAGCTAGACTTGATGTAATTGGCTCCATAGGTCTAGCCGTGAGCTTCCTTGTGGAAATTTGGCATTTGGTGGAGGCTTTACCTCTTGTAGCTTCCATTTTTTTTGTGATTCTT
The DNA here is from genome assembly GCA_022702705.1 of Papilionanthe hookeriana x Papilionanthe teres. Classification (NCBI taxonomy): domain Eukaryota; kingdom Viridiplantae; phylum Streptophyta; class Magnoliopsida; order Asparagales; family Orchidaceae; genus Papilionanthe; species Papilionanthe hookeriana x Papilionanthe teres. The sequence continues at coordinate 37,898,233 of CM040426.1, read as the reverse complement.
GGCCGTGAGCTTTATGGTGGTAGTTTGAGTTTGCTGGGGGCTTTAGCTGCTTCCCCTGTTGTGACTTAGGCCGTGAGCCTTTGTTCTTTTGTTAGCCCTGACCGAGAGCCTTATTGGGGTGATTGTTGTGATGGAGGCTTTGTTCCTTGCTACATTTGCTTATGAAATTGATTTAATGAAATTTGGAAGAGCTTCCTAGCTTACTTGTGGGAAATAAATTGAGCACGATATTTGAAATATGTCTTGGAAGATTTATTCGGTGAAATTGATGCTATTTTGGTGGCTTATGGCTTGTCCATTCTCTTTCTTATGTATTAAAAGATTACTGATTCTCCTATTACTATAGCTTGAGTCCCGAGCCCGTAAGAGAACGTACCGGGGAAGTTTGTGTTCCAGGAATTGAAAATCAATGTGGCCTAAAGTCTAGGACCCGAGCAGTGGCTTTCTTTTTATGTTTTTAATGATTTTACAAGTTATTTGGGAAAAGGGAGTGCGTTCTTAGGGGTCTAGTCTTCACCTTCTCCGAGAGCGTCGAGGTGCCTTTAGTCCTTTTCTCAGGACATGCGAGGTCGGTCGGGAGTCCAGGGTGATTTACTTGCTTTTGATTATTGGAAATCGACTCACTTCTTTTCGAAATTGTGTTAAGTGAGCCGCTTTCCGTCCTCCTTTCCTTGACCTCTCGTCCCTAGTTTCACCTTGTTTCTTGGCTCAAAGCACACACCTACAGGGGACATGTAGGTGTGCATATATAAACTCATTGGGTTATATATGGGGCCATCAAGCAAGGCTGTAAGTGCGGTGGGGACAGTGATGCGGTTGCAAAACGAGAAAAATTACGAGAGCCATAGAATGGGGCCGCCTGTCTCAGAGACTCTGTAGAGAGTAGAGCAGGAGTCACGGAACCATTCGGCCGTCCTTGGGGTTTCTACTGCCGACAGTCTAAAGTTCGTAGTCCTAGTCCTATTAGGTAGTCAACCTGTGGACTGAAATACTTTAAAACAAAAATACATATGTTTGAAAAATACAAAATTACCTCTACTACTACACAGCCTACCTACCTACAGCTTTTTGCTTGCATGAAAAAAAAAAAAAAATGAAATGTGTGAAAACTCATAAAAGTCCACGGTTGGCTATTCGAGTAGGATTAGGACTGCTTTCTGCAGAAAGTTGGGATAGTAGTCAGCACTCAAGTCCGGATATTAGCACAGCTCTGAGTCCGAAACACCACCGTGCTTACGGGACACTTGTAGGCTTTACTTGTAGGTTTCTTTCAGTATTTTCTCGTGGTTTCCTACGGTTTTACTTTGTTTCCTTTTTCTTCGCGATTTTTCCTCGCGTTTTCCTTCGTTTTTACTGTTGAGTTTTCAGACTTTACTTTCTTTCTACTCCGTAAGCACTTTGTTTAGCTAGGTTGTTTTCACTTACTACTTCTACTCCTGCTCTTTTAGTACTGACAAGTCTGCTGCAGGAGATAAAAAAATAAAAAAAAATAACAATAAATAAGCAGCAGCGCACCAAGGATAAGCAGGACATACGGTACTCCTACTGACACGATCTCTACCTCTTTTCTTTATCTTGTCGTACACGCTCTACTTTTAGTATGCACTCCGCTAGCTTAGTTTGCTTACTTTCGTTTATACTGCTTGGCATATTTAACATTTCCAAGTATTTACTTCGCTTAGCATGCTTTACTTTCTTCGCACTTTTTCTCGCTAGTATAGCTTGCTTACTTTCGATATACACTGTTATAAGCATGTTATTTCCCGCATAGATTAGCATGTTCTCGTTCTATCGCTTTCTTTTTGCCACTTATGTCACTGTTGCACACACTCACTGTTGCAATAAAAATAAATAAATGACTTGCATGTTCACTTGAACTTAAATCCTAAACTTAAATCGCGATTCCTGCTACGACGTGGAGCTTGGAGCACGGTGGGCAGCACGGCCATCTTCTTCAGCAAAACCTGTGTCGACATCAGCAAAACCCATTCCTTAGTTTAAACAACAAGCCTTAGGTTTCGAGGTAGTCCGCCCCGTGCGACATAAACCCTCACACTTCTCTTTTAGGCCTTTGCACACCCCTTCTGTGCAATATAAGCCCTAATCTGCTTAGGTTTCCGAGGTTGTCGCCTTATACGACGTAAACCCTCCTGTCTTTCAGGTAGTTTGCATAGTCAGGCATTATGCAAACGTAATCCCTATAATTAATTTGCAGGATTGAAATCAAAATAAAATCTCTTTCCAAAATTTAAAACCTAACCTTAGGATAGTCTGGGACGTCCTCGAGGTCCTCCTCGAGATCTATGACATCCCCTACCCTTCTTTCCTTTGACTCTGAAATAATCGTTCCTCCTCGCGCCCTTCACCTATTGGATTCCCTACTCTCGAATTTCGTTGGAAAACCCTACCTTTCGACTTCGTGAAGATAGAAACCCGAGATCTAAATCGAGAGTTCTCTCGGATGATTTCGGTCGTCCGAGGGGTAATTAACTATGAGGGCTTGCCTCTATAGGGAGTTTTAAAGACCCGAGATAATATAAACCCTATTTAATTCTTTTGTATTAAATAGGGAATTTGTCGGTCCACATAAAGGTTCGCGAGCTCGTAACGGATGTCGTGAATTTTGTGGTTTATTTGATCGAACGATATTGTCGAGTAGGGTGTACTATTCTTCGGAATAGATGCGTTACTCGCGATATTACGCTCGTTCATTCAAACTGCCAAACGAATGAGATTCGTCCTTTCTCACTCTCATATTTTAAAACTTAAAATGTTATTTTCAAAAATCAATACATATATATAAATTAAATTAAATCCTCAAGCTCAAAGCAGCGCAGCTCCTTAAAGCGGCCGACAGCTATTGGGCCTCACAAATGCACTTGGAACATTTTAAAATATTATGAGTATAATTTGAAATCTTATGCGCTCAATTTTGTCATCTTATTTTTTTACAATATTTTATTTATAATTTTCTAATTCATACAACTTTGAACTTCTAAATCTGGTTTTTAATTGTCTACAAGTCAATTTATTCCATCTACAAAAATTAAAATTGTCATTTGATCAACCATCAATTTAATACTTAGGTCATGAAGTGTCCATGGAAGCCGTCTACCCCACATCGAGCGAGATTGCTATCATTCTCTAGTGTCAATCTGAATAAAAGAAATGCTCAACATGGATTTTTGGGTATGGCCGATTACTACTGAAATTGTTAAAAAATTTTGTTGATATCAGTGGACAATTGATTGCCTTGCTGCAATGGGATGCATTCAAATGGTCTATCTTTGCCCAGTACACCTTCAGTTTTCTAAAAGAGAACTTTATTCCATCAATGCTGTATTTTCTTGATTTTTCCAAATCATTGACTATCGAGACTGGATCTTTTGGCATTGATATAGGCGTTGTTCTATGCCTAGGGAACCACCCCATAATATTTTACAATGAAAAAAATAAGTCCAAAAATGAAGCAAGCTACCAGATTTGCTAGGGAGATACTGCCATCACTAAAATTGTGATAAATGGCATCAATAACTATTGGCCTGTAAATTTAGTATTTGTATCCACCAGAAATCATCCTTGATCTAATGACCATAGTCATCTAAACACCGGAACAATGATAATTTCTATTAAACTGCTTTGTCATGACTTCTCCATTTAATGAAAGCCAAGTTCGATAAACAAAGTTGCAGGCACATTTTCTTCTATCCCGAAGATTATTTTTGTGCTACATTCCTCTCCACAACTCTTGAATTTCATAAACACACCAATTTCAATTCAGCCGCAACATTAAAATGGAAAATAATGTCTAGTCTTAGAATTGTTTAAACTCTAGTCGCTGATTGAAGCCAACCTAATCAGTTCCCAGCTTATTCAATTCAACATGGGCTTATAAACTACATTCAAGAGTTTATAAAAAATTTCCTAATTTATCAAGCAACAAAACTTAGCTATTAGCTCTAATTGATCTCCTACAACCCCCACAATTTCCATCACAGGTTGGGACGAAATCACCATGGATTTATCATTCGTCTTCCACCATCCAATGATAACTCTAACATTCTGACAGTTTAACAAATTGACTAAATATATGCTCATTTTATATCTTTATCACCTCACATTGCCGCTCTTAAAATTGCTATCTTGTTTATACAAAATGTCTATCAACTTCATATCATTCCCAAGACAATAATTTTTGATAGTGATGGAACTTTAGTGGGCAATTTTTGTTGGTATCATTCAAGGAAATGGGTTCTAGTCTTCATTACAATATTTCTCATTGCTCAGAAATCCATGGTCAAAGCAAACTGACAAATCGGGGCCTTTAATAATATTTTTAAATCACTCGCATACCCATATGTGCTAGGTATTGAACTCGAGACTTTATGTTTGGAGACAAAACACCCTACCATTAGGCTTAGTGGGCTGCACAAGCTTTAAATATTTTTATTTCCATGTAATGGAGAACCCACAAAATTTGACCAAATTTCTTCTTGGGGCTGAATACTCATATAAGACTTTTCACTTGTCTATAAGCATGTCTAACTTTTGGGCGCGATATGGCACATTGGTCATTTATCTTCCCTGGACTCTGCCAATGGTGTTTGCAACACGGTGATCCTTTTTAACAATATCTGCGAGCAGTTAATTTGGACCCAACAACATATCAAACTACTGGCTTAAAAGTAATGACAAGACCTCTAGCTTGGCATTAGTTTCACCAAGTTTTGTTAATTACAGCCTTGCAGACGAATATCAATGTGTGATTATCACTTCTCTAAACTAACTCATCATTATTAGACTAGTTTTGGTGTTTGAACATATTGTTCAGGCCTATGACTTATAACCTTCAACTTCCACAACATTCCCAAAGCCATTCCGTCTTCTACTTCTCCCTTCTTAAATCATTTATTGAAAATACGAAATAACATGATGTTTGGTTAAACCAAGTTTTTATTCTACCAACTGCAATTATCAGTTCAAGGCAAATACTCCAAGGGATCACTTCACAATGACTACTTCTCATCTAATGGCCTGTCCTGCCCACTGATATCACGTGGATCAACGTTGAAGACTTCCAAATGATCTACTCGTACTTTAACCTTGAGGAAAAAGTTAATTTTCAAAGGAGGGATAGAATTAATATGACCAATGATGATTTCATTGACAATGAAACTAGCATGTTACTATGCTATGAATGAATACAATGAGCTCATCATTCACTGGCAAAGTAAAGGATTATTTCCTAGGGAATCATAAAAAGCTTGTTTTATGGGTGTATAAAATAGTGGTCACTTTTTAATTTTGAAAAGTCTGTTAGTGGGAAGGACCATTGTTATGATTTCATTGGGTTTCTTTTTGCAGTTAGTTAGAGGCATGGACACATGTGAGGACTTGCTCAAACAATGCTTGTAGAGCTTGTGATGAAAGAGGAGCCTGAGTGGCTCAAGACAAGGATCTGGAGAATTTTTAATGTATATTCAATATCTTATTCCTGAATTGCTTCTCTGTTTTTTCCATTCTTCTTCCCCGAGCCATTGAAATCCAATCCAATTCTGCCCTTCAGTACTCCTGAGCCTTTTGGTGAATTTGAATTTGCCGTTTATCGTATTAAAATTTGCATTTGATTTACAGTTATTTTGTTGTCCAAGTGTTAGTCATGTTTTTTTTTTTTTTCTTTGTGAAATCTTTTTATCCTTTAAAATTTATTATGGATTTATCGTGTGATTTATTTCATTCAAATTTGATGCAATCCGATTTTCATCTAGTGCGTAGATTTCAACTTTTTCTGTTTTCAGTGAAATCAACAAATAATTATTGAAGATTGGAAGTTTGTTGTGAATTTTGTGTGCGCTTTTTATGATATTCTACATCTCATAATAGGCCTGTATTAGTAACCCTAGAGTCCTAACATGTCTTACGGTATAAGTCATCTAATCAACAAATCATCTCTGTAAATTTATATTATATCAACTTGTCAATGGCTTTGTTGTTCTATAGGGAGTGCAAATGGTGGCCTTCGATCATAGTCCAGGGTTATTGATGAATTATATTTATCTTAAACTTATATTTTGGCTGACTCTCCAAGGCACACAGGAAGGAAGAGTTATTTTATGACTAGGTGGTGGATTGTGGTTTGAGAATGCTGCTTGAAACTTTTTACAATTGTTCTTGGCTGGATTATTTGAGTAGAGGGAGAGAGCCAACCTTCTAGAGGAAGCAAGAAATAAATACTTCTTTTTCCCATTCTTGCTTGTGCATTCACTATCCAGCTATGAACAAATTGGAAAGAAGTGCCACTTGTTATAGTTCAAAATTTTATATCTTGTTCTAATTCTAATTATAGTTTATTTTCTCTTGTAAAAGCTCGGGTCTATCCATCTTTCTGACCAAATTTCTATTTTCTTCTTAATTTATATCCTTGGTAATTTTATTTTGTAAAACCTCATGCCTTCTTGAATTGCAGAGTGAGTTTCATTCTCAAAGCTTCATACCAGGGAAGTCGATTTTGTCGGCCAAAGGGCATCTAGAAGATCTGAGAAATGCTCTATCAACATCAAAAGAACTTCTCAAAATTCTTAGCCGCTTCTGGGAACCAGCTGAGCAGCATAACTTGTCCTTCACTGTTTTCTCAGCTATTCGTACTGAACTAGAGCAGGCCATTTTGAAGGTCGATCAACTTTTCCAAGAACAGAGATCTATATACAGTGAACTTAACTGCTTGAAGGAGAAACTTGTTTTCGAAATCCAAATGTTTAAGAACAAGGAACGAGAACGACTCAGCTTTTCCTTCCAATCCATCATGAAGGAACTCCAGTCTGAGAAAAAACTAAGGAGAAGAGTGAAGAGACTGAATAAAAAGCTTGGATTGGAGTTGGCTGAGAAGAGGGCTTCTTTACTGCAGGCAGGTAATGAACTTGCAAGTGAGAGGAGATCAAGAGAGATATTAGAACATATTTGTGATGAGCTTGCAAAGGGGATCGGTGGGGAAAAGGCAGAAGTTGAAGAAATGAGAAGGGAGTCAGCTAAGGTCCTAGAAAATTTAGAGAAAGAAAGGGAGATGCTTCAGCTTGCAGATGAGTGGCGTGAGGAAAGGGTGCAGATGAAACCGTCCGAAGCTAAACATCAATTGGAGGAGAAGAATGCAGCCGTTTATCAGTTAAGGAACGAGCTTGAAGCATTCCTAACCAATGGAATGGGAAGTAGGGTTGGAAAAGGACATGGTGCTCCTGCAATAGATTTGGAGCATGAGGAAGAAAGTACAGTTTGTCCAAGCAAGGTTGATGAAACAGTAGAGAATGAACAAAAACAAAGTGCCGGGGAATTTTCAGAGGACTGCGATCTCCACTCAATAGAGCTCAACATGGACAGCGAAAGCAGAAGTTTTAATTGGAGTTATGCTACTGGTTCTGCTGTCTTTGGCAGAAGTTTTGAAGAAAGTAATGAGGGTGGAAGTGAAAATTGCAATAAGGAATTGAAGAGCAATGGAGATGTGAAAGAAGAAAGCTCCAGAAAGAACTCTCAAGTTTTTTCTCATGATTGGCAGCAAGGAAGGCTCTCTAGGAGCAATGCTAACATTGATGAGGATGCTGAGAGATACATTTCTGTGAAGGAGCTAAGAGATCACCTATTAGCTGGTTCGAGGATTAATCTGCCTCCAGGCATGAGAAGTCCATGCCGGCAATGGAGCAGAAGCACAAACGAGCAACGGGAAAGGCTGAAATGTTTCCATGGTTCAGAGGAACGACTTTGTGAAGGATTAAAGGTTGCTGATTTGGTCAAGAAGCTAGAAAGAGTAGATCAGAAATGAATTCTGTAAGCTTTAATTATTAGTAAAGTGCCAAAATGGTCTCTCGACTGTTTACATGATTCATTTTAGTGCCAGAGTCTATGAAAGTGCCAAATTAGTTTTGGGACTCTTTTGATATGGGCTGAAATAATGCCCATGTAGGACTATTTTAACCCCTCATTAAGATATTCTAGGACTAAATTGACACTTTTATATATTCGGGGACTAAAATGAACACCGATAAAAGTTAGGGGATTATTTTGACACTTATCTCCTTTAATGATACTACCTCCCAACAATTTTTTCTGGGTAATTGCAAGTTTCACAATGTCTGAGCTGTTGTTCGTTCTTCAAAGCTCAGGTCATTAAGCTATTCTCGTTTCTCTCTGCCGTGTGAGGTCATGATCTTATGTTTTTTGTTGGACTAGGTAAAATTATCTTGTACAGAACTCTTGTGCTTTGAGCCACTCCACTCAACATAAGTTTTATTCGACTTCTGTTTTGATGTTTGCTTGGTGCATCGCTATGATGGATATTTTTGTTTTTGCTGATAAAAATGAATATTTTGTGTTCCTAAAACATGTAAATATAAGAAGGGACGAGTTTTTTAAGTAATCTAGACTTCTTGCATAAACAGCTGACTTTTGTTTCTCATACCCCAAGCTCTGACACCACCTTTTCATTTTACATGGAGGTGGTTTTCAACTCAGGGTGTGAGTTTTTTATTTCATATCATATACAGTGCTGTGGAATGAAATTCATGACTTTTCTTGGTAAGCATAATAACATTCTTTAGAATCTCACCTGTAGGTGTGCTCTATTGTCATTAAAACTCTATTCTTATCTCTTTTAGGGTTTGTTTGGGGCAGTTTTTGTTAAATATATGGAGCCTGAGAGTCACCTACCTTTCTCCACCTACCTCTCTCCACCTACCTTTCTCCCTTTTCTTTAAATAACCTCTTTTGGCCTGTCATAAAGAGTTAAGCCAAGCCTTAATAACCTCCTCTCAAGCAATCCCCTAATCACTCCACTTGGTTAGACTTACGAAAAGAAAAAAAGAAAAGTTGCTTGTCTTTTTTTTTGCATGGAAGAGAATCTTTTTTCTGGTATGGAAGAGGATCTTTTTTCTTTTATTTTTTCACCTCTTCACGTGGCTTTGGAGAGAGAGAAAGTAAGGTGAAAAGAAAGAGAGAAAAAAGAGAATTTTTTTGAAACGTCGAAGTGATTGATGGGTGTAATTTCTCTAGTAATAAAATCTTCTACACTTCCGTGGATGTAGGAAATTTGTCGAACCACATAAATCTGTGTTCTTTTCTGATTGTAAATTTTTCTATATCCGGTTTTTCACTTTATTGTCGTTGTTTTATTCCACAACAATTGGTATCAGAGTTCCTGTTCGAATCTAAGGAAGAACGATGGCCGGAGAGGAAGTGAAGGTTTCGGGGATCGAGAAGTCCGACAACACAGATTTTGATTACTCGATGATGCGGATAGAGGACTACTTCTATGTGAAAAAACTTCATCTTCCATTACTGGGAAAGCGACCTTAGAAGATGGATGAGGTCGATTGGAATTTGTTGGATCAACAGTTTCTAGCGGTTATTTGATTAACCCTATTGAGATTCGTTGCCCACAACGTCATCAAGGAGAGGACGATTGCAGATCTCATGACAGTTTTAGCTGGTATGTACGAAAAATCATCGGCGAATAACAATGTGCACTTGATGAAAAAGTTATTCAACTTAAAGTTGGCAGAATGTGTGTCCGTCACTCAGCATCTGAATGATTTCAACACTATCAGAAATTAGTTATCGTCTGTTGAAATTGATTTTGCAATGAGATACATACATTGATATTGTTGGCTTCATTGCCAAATAGCTGAGAAGCTATGAGGATGACAGTTAGCAACTCTGCGGGTAAAATTAAGTTGAAATATGAAGATATTCGTGATTTCATTTTGGTTAATATTCGTGATTTGATTTTGGCTGAGGAGGTGTGCAGGAAGAATTCTGGTGAGGTCTCGTGTTCGAGTTCGGCACTAAATGTTGATTCCAGAGGGAGATCACATGACAGGGACTCAAACAGAAGAAGATCAAAATCAAAGCATGGAGGAAAGTGCAAGCCAAAGCCTGGTAAGCAAGCAACCTGCTGGAATTGTGGCAAAACTGACCACATTAAAAACTACAAAAATCCTAAGAAGATGGAGAACGTCAGTGCTAATGTAACTGAAGAAGTGCTATTGCTTGCAGTTCACAGCTTTGTTAACGATTGGAGACTAGACTCGGGGGCTTCTTACCATACTTCTTTCCACCGGGAGTTAATGCAAAACTATGTTGCAGGTGACTTTGGGAAGGTGTACTTGGCTAATGGAGTAGCTTTGAACGTGATGGGGATGGGAGATATAGAAATTACACCCCCTAACAAAAACAAATGAGTCATGCAAAAGGTTAGGCACATTCCTGAGCTGAAAAAGAATATAATTTCTATTGGGCAGCTCGATGAAGGAGGACATTCAGTCGTGTTCTCAGATAGCACTTGGAAGGTCTCTGAAGGAGCACTGGTGCCGGATCGGGGTAAGAAAACTGTTAAATTATATATGACTACAGTTTAATTAACAGTGTTGATACTACAGTTGCAGAGAGCACAACAGACATGTGACATTGTAAGTTGGACACATGAGTCAAAAAAGCATGAATGAACTTCAGTCCAGAGGTAAGCTACCTGAACTGAAGTCGGTTGATCTTGGCATGTGTGAGAGTTACATTATAAGAAAGCAGAGTAGTTTTCTGAAAAGTGGCAGAACACCAAAGGCAGGAAATCTAGAATTTGTACACACCGATGTGAGGGGACCTTCCCCGGTGGCATTTCTTGAAGTTTCTCGTTACTACATCATATTCATAAATGACCACAATAGAAAGGCATGGGTTTACTTTCTGAAGCATAAATCTTATTTATTTACTATGTTCAAAACTTAGAAGTCCATGGTTGAGATAGAGACAAATCTAAAACTGAAATATTTTAGGTTTGACAATGGTGGTGAGTACATCGATTGTGGGTTCAAAGAGTATTGTGCAGCTCAGGGTATCAGAATGGAGAAAATCATTCCGTGAACACCACAACAAAATGGAGTTGCATAACTTATGAACAGAACCATCAATGAGCGTGCCAGAAGCATGAGATTGCAGGCCGGACTACCACCAAATTTCTGGGCAAATGCGATCAACACTGTAGTTTACTTGATCAACAAGGAGTCATCTGTCCTATTAGACTGTGAATTACCTGAGGAGGTCTGGAGCGGTAAATAGGTCAAATTTTCTCATCTTAAGACTTCTGGCTGTCTTTCTTATTTTCTAATCAATCCTGATGCTCGTTGCAAGCTTGAGGCTAAGTTAAATAAATGTTATTTCATTGGCTATGGAGACGAAGCATTTTTTTACTATCGTTTCTGGGATGTTTAGGATCAGAAGATTATCAGAAGCAGAAATGTGATCTTTAATGAGAAGATGATGTACAAAGACAAGACTAGTACAAATTCTAAAGTAGATTCTCAGGAATCGGAGTTCATGAGGTTTGAAGATCTACCAGAGGTCACAGTACATGACAAAAATGTGGATGACGAGGAGAGGAGAGTGGGTCCGGAGCACCCATTCCTATTATTCTGCAGTCAGGTTCAGAGTCATTTACTATTACAGCTATCATTCGCAGGTCTGTCAGAAGCAGGCGCTCTCCACAGCGTTACTCACAAACCTTAAATTTCATCCTCTTGAAAGATAGTGGAGAACCACAGAGCTACGGAAAGACCTTGGCAGATGAAACTTCTAGTAAGTGAGAGCTGGCCATGAAGCAGGCGTTCTGCACAGCGTTACTTGCCAACCTGAAATTACATCCTCTTGACAGATAGTTGAGAACCACAGAGCTACGAAGAAACCTTGGCAGATGAAACTTCTAGTAAGTGGGAATTGTTTATGAAGGAAGAGATGAATTCCCTGCTGGGAAATCAGACATGTTGTAAAAGGCTTTCAGCAGAGACAGTGCATTGACTATTCTGAGATATATTCTCTTGTGGTTAAGCTCACAACCATCAGAATGGTGCTGGCTATGGTTGCTACTGAAGATCTATTTCTTGAGCAGTTAGATGTGAATGCAGTTTTTCTTCATGGAGATATTGAAGAAGACATCTACATGCACCAGCCTGAGAGGTTTGTGGTACAAGAAAAAGAAAATTCAGTTTGCAAACTGAAGAAGAGCTTGTATGGCCTAAGGCAAGCTCCTAGACAGTGGTACAAGAAGTTTGATAAATTCATGCTCAATGCAGGGTACAACAGATGTCAGACAAATCTCTGTTGCTATGTCAGGTACTTTGACAACTATTTTATCATCCTGCTGCTGTATGTGGATGATATACTAATTGCATAGGCCAGCATTGATGAGATCAATAATCTGAAGAAGCTGATGTTAGATCACTTTGTAATGAAGGATTTGGGAACGGTAAAGCAAATCCTTGGCATGAGGATTGTCAGAGACTGAGTTAGAGGCACGTTAAGGCTTTCACAGGCTGAATATGTGAAAAAGGTGTTTAACAGGTTCAATATGGATCAGGCAATGTGGATCAGGCCAAACCAGTTGGCACACCTTTTGGCAGTCATTTCAAACTCAAGAAAATCAAGCTCCCAAGTCAGAGGAGTGTTTGGTTTAGAATAGATTTAATTAAGTTTTAAGTCTTGTTTAAATAGGACTTAAAGGTTAATCCAGTCTAATAAATTAGACTCGATTAGATTTGCAGACCATCTAAGTCCCTTTTAGATAAGACTTAAGTTTTAATTAAGTCTATTTAAAGTTAGACCTAGACTTAGGATTGAACTTAAGCTCGAGCTTTAGCTTTAGATTCAAGTTAGGTTGAATCTAAGAATTAAATTAGACTTAGGTTTATATCGTGTTAAACCTAAGTATAGTTTGACTTAAGTCTAATATGGGTTAGACTTAAGTTAAATTTCGAGTTTAGATTAAGTTCAAGTCAGGTTGAACCTAGACTTAAGGTCGATTTAAGTTCAATATGGATTGAACTTAAGTTAAGATTTGACTTGGATTAAATTAGGTTCTAGTTGGATTGAACTTTAAGTTTAGTTCAATTTAGGTTAGGTTCAATATGGGTTGAACTTAAGGTTTCAAGTTAAGTTAGGTTCGGTGTGGGTTGAACCTAAGATTTAGGTTAACTTGAGTTCAAGTTAAGTTGGACTCAAGTTAGATTAGGTTTAAGTTAGGTTCAATGTGGATTGAACCTAAGGTTTAGGTTAACTTGGGTTCAAGTTAGTTTGGACTCAAGTTAGGTTAGGTTTAGGTTAGGTTCAATGTGGGTTGAACCTAAGGTTTAGGTTAACTTGAGTTCAAGTTAGGTTAGACTCAAGTTAGATTAGGTTTAGGTTAGGTTCAATGTGGGTTGAACCTAAGGTTTCAAGTTAAGTTAGGTTCGGTGTGGGTTGAACCTAAGATTTAGGTTAACTCGAGTTCAGGTTAAGTTGGACTCGAGTTAGATTAGGTTTAAGTTAGCTTCAATGTGGTCTGAACCTGAGGTTTAGGTTAACTCGAGTTCGAAGTTAGGTTGGACTCAAGTTAGGTTAGGTTTAAATTAGGTTCAATGTGGGTTGAACCTAAGGTTTAGGTTAACTTCAGTTCAAGTTAGGTTGGACTCAAGTTATGTTAGGTTTAAGTTAGGTTCAATGTGGGTTGAACCTAAGGTTTAGGTTAACTTGAGTTCAAGTTAGGTTGAACTCAAGTTAGGTTAGGTTTAGGTTAGGTTCAATGTGGGTTGAACCTAAGATTTAGGTTAACTTGAGTTCAAGTTAGGTTGGACTCAAGTTAGGTTTAAGTTAGGTTCGATGTTGGTTGAACCTAAGGTTTAGGTTATCTTGAGTTCAAGTTAGGTTGAACTCAAGTTAGGTTAGGTTTAGGTTAGGTTCAATGTGGGTTGAACCTAAGGTTTATGTTAACTTGAGTTCAAGTTAGGTTGAACTCAAGTTAGATTAGGTTTAAGTTAGGTTCGATGTAGGTTGAACCTAAGGTTTAGGTTAACTTGAGTTCAAGTTAGTTTGGACTTAAGTTAGATTAGGTTTAAATTAGGTTCAATGTAGGTCGAACCTAAGGTTTAGGTTAACTCGAGTTCGAGTTAGGTTGACTCGAGTTAGGTTAGGTTTAAGTTAGGTTCAATGTGGGTTGAACCTAAGGTTTAGGTTAACTCGAGTTCGAGTTAGGTTGGACTCGAGTTAGATTGAGTTTAAGTTAGGTTCGATGTGGGTTGAACCTAAGGTTTAGAGTTAACTCGAGTTCGAGTTAGGTTGGACTCAAGTTAGGTTAGGTTTAAATTATGTTGGACTTGGACTAAAAGGCTGGATTTGGGTCTAATTAAACCTTAGTTGATTAAGGTTTAATAATTAATTAAGTCTAATGCAGTAGACTTAATTAGGATTTGTGTTTGATTAAGTCTTACTTAGTTAAGACTTAATGGTTTAACTAGATCTAATGAGTTAGACTTAATTAAGATTTATGTTTGATTAAACCTTAGTTAGTTAATGTCTAATGGTTTAATTAGTTCAATGGGTTGCACTCTAATTAAGGTTTAGGTTCGATTAAGTCTAATTTAGTTAAGACTTAATGATTTAATTAGTTCAGTGGTTAGACCTAATTAGGGTTTAAGTTCGATTAAACCTTAGTTGAGTTAAGGTCTAATGGTTTAATTGAGTCTAATGGATTGAGACTCTATTGGTGGTTTATGTTCGATTAAGTCTAATTTAGTTAAGACTTAATGGTTTAATTAGTGTCAAGTGTTGAACTCAATTGTGGTTTATGTTCGATCAAACCTTAGTTAGTTAAGGTTTAATGGTTTAATTTGGTCCGATGGGTTATACCTAATTAGGGTTTATGTTCGATTAAACCTTAGTTAGTTAAGGTTTAATGGTTTAATTAGTTCAATTGATTAGACCTAATTAGTGGTTTATGTTCGATTAAGTCTAATTTAGTTAAGACTTAATGGTTTAATTAGGTCTAAGGGTTAGACCTAATTAGGATTTATGTTCGATTAAACCTTAGTTAGTTAAGATTTAATGGTTTAATTGGAGTCTAATGGGTTAGACCTAATTAGTAGTTTATGTTCGATTAAGTCTAATTTAGTTAAGACTTAATGGTTTAATTAGGTCTAAGGGTTAGACCTAATTAGTGGTTTATGTTTGATTAAACCTTAGTTAGTTAAGGTTTAATGGTTTAATTAGTCTGATGGGTTATACCTAATTAGGGTTTATGTTCGATTAAACCTTAGTTAGTTAAGGTTTAATGGTTTAATTAGTGTCCGATGGGTTAGACCTAATTAGGGTTTATGTTTGATTAAACCTTAGTTAGTTAAGGTCTATTGGTTTAATTCAGGTCCAATGGGTTAGACCTAATTAGTGGTTTATGTTCGATTAAACCTTTGTTAGTTAAGGTTTAATGGTTTAATTAGGTCTAATGGATTAGACTAATTAGGATTTATGTTTGATTAAGTCTAATTTAGTTAAGACTTAATGGTTTAATTAGGTCTAAGGGTTAGACCTAATTAGGGTTTATGTTTGATTAAACCTTAGTTAGTTAAGGTTTAATGGTTTAATTAGGTCTGATGGGTTATACCTAATTAAGGTTTAAGTTTGATTAAACCTAATGTG
The DNA here is from genome assembly GCA_022702705.1 of Papilionanthe hookeriana x Papilionanthe teres. Taxonomy (NCBI): domain Eukaryota; kingdom Viridiplantae; phylum Streptophyta; class Magnoliopsida; order Asparagales; family Orchidaceae; genus Papilionanthe; species Papilionanthe hookeriana x Papilionanthe teres. The sequence continues at coordinate 37,882,756 of CM040426.1, read as the reverse complement.
TAAGGAGGTTAATTAAGTTTAATATGTCTTTAAACTTAATTAAAGGTTTGATTTTGATTAATTAAGTTTAACATATTCTTAAACTTAATTAAAAGTGTTGATTTTTGTATTTAAACCTAATTTAGGCAAGGTTTAATGGGTTAATTAAGTTTATTATGTCTTTAAACTTAATTAAAAAGTTTGATTTTTGATTAATTAAGTTTAATATATCTTTAAACTTAATTAAGACTTAATTTTTATATTAAACTTAATTTAAGTAAGGTTTAATGAGTTAATTAAGTTCATTATGTCTTTAAACTTAATTAAAAGATTTAATTTAAGTTTAATATGTCTTTAAACTTAATTAAGATTTACTTTTTATATTAAACCTAATTTAAGTAAGGTTTAATGAGTTAATTAAGTTTATTATGTCTTTAAACTTAATTAAAAAAAATTAATTTTGTTTAATTAAGTTTAATATGTCTTTAAACTTAATTAAGATTTAATTTTTATTTTAAACCTAATTTAAGTAAAGTTTAATGAGTTAATTAAGTTTATTATGTCTTTAAACTTAATTAAAAGGTTTAATTTTTGATTAATTAAGTTTAATATGTCTTTGATTGTTGATGAAAATATGTTAAATTTATAAAGGGTTATTTTTAGGATTAAAATTATTTAATTAATAAAGGATTTTAATCCTAAATTTCAAAATACTATTCAAAATGATTTCTATGACTTAGAAATAATTTTCTTAGGGTTATTGTCTGTTACCCTATCATTCCTAGCAATTTGCATTTTTATTTTCCTTAATTTTCAATTTTTATAATTATTATTTGAAATAATTGTAAAGAAACTTGAAAATTAAAGAAAAGTGTTCTAGGCATGTTTTCTGTCTTTGGAAAAGTTATGGAAGGTCCTAAGAACATAAAGATAAATGCCTCAAAGTTTCATAATTTTTTGATTTATAAATAATTTTTAATAATTAAAATACTCCAGAAAGTATTTAATTAATTAAAAATTAAATACTGAGAAGAAAATTATGATTTTGATCTCATAATTTTCTCCTCTTCAAGAGCTTTCCAGAGGTATTTTTATTTTATTTTTATGACCTCTGGATAAAAAGATATGAATATTTGAATTTTTTAAGGATTTAATGGATTTTTTTTTTTTTAAAACAGCGCCGCCAAACTCACGGCCGTTCGACGCGTGTCCTCGTACTCATCGAACTGGTGGGAGGATCCGCTGCGGGCAGCCGAAGAGTGGACACCGCGAGCGCAGATCAGCGCCGTCCGTTCTAAAACACGGGAACGGACAGCTGAGATAATTCGCCGGTTTAATTCGAAAAATCCTGAACCATTAAACTTCAAATGATAATATCTCACTCATTTCTTGATCAAATTGAGTGATTTTTTTTTTAAATGATCATCTGGATGAGAAGTATCCATCCATACGGTGATGATACACTCATGGACTAGTGTAACACATGATATGTCGAAAACATGATTTATTTTGTAAAGAAAAATTCCATACCTTTGCCACAAGCAAATCAAGCTAGATCAGACCTTATGGTTGCCTTCTATGATTCCAATGGAAGGTTATTGCTGCAGCAATTTGATCCAGAAGTCGGGCTTGGGGAGGAATTTTGAAGAAGTGCCTAAATTGGGGCTGTTTTTGAAATTTGGTTAAATTGGCTCAAATAGGCTCAAACTATGGCTTGGATTTGATCCTAAAAGATTGTTGGGACTCTTAGGAAGACTTTTTATGTTGGGAGTAGGTGGATTTGGGCAGTCTATAGTTCTCCCTAATTTTTTTCTTCTTCTTGCTATTTTCGGCCATGGGGTCTTATTTATAGCAAGGGGAGGTTATGGCTTAGCTTAGGATGTTCTAGGGGAGTAGTTACCTCTTCTATCAGCTCATTAGATGAAGGAATTGACTGAAGATAGGCATTGATGCTTCTCCCTAAGTTTTTCATGATGATCTTCATTATTTTGTCTCTCATCCATTGGCTCATGTGAGAGGTGCATGGTGAGCTGCCTCTACTCTTCTTAGAGAGCTTACACCACATTTCTTAAGCTTGGCAAATGGTGAAACACAAGCTTATCTCTCATCATTGCTTCTAACCATGGTAAGGGGGGGTTTCATGCATGGTTTTCCTTTCATTGGGTGGCTTGGGAGGTGGGTGGTGAGGCCTCATGTTGGCCGACCACCTCATGGATAAATGAGGGTTAGGGTGAAGGAGAGAGTGACACCTCACCCTATGCATGATGATGGGTATTAACCCATGGCTAAGTGGTCTTAATGTGGGCTTAATTAAGCCTTAAGATGAGTTTATCCTAATTAATTATGAGGAGGTTGTATGCCATTTCATTTCTTTTTAATTTCCCATTTTAATTAATTATTTTATTAATTAAAACGGTTGGAAAATATTTTATTAACCAATTTATTAATTGAAAATAATTTCAATTTAATTAATTGATTAATTTTATCATTTTTATGATTTTATGATTTTAATTTAATTTTCATTTTAATTAATTATGTCATTTATTAAAATATTGAAAATTTAATCATTAATCATTTTAATTAATCAAAATAATTTTGAAATTAATTATTTGATTAATTTTGTTGTTTTTATTCCATTTTTATCTATTTTAATCAAAATAGATAGGTGTTGACCAATTTTGACCTGAGTTGACCCAAGTCAGCCCAGATTGATCAATTTAATTTTAAAATGTCCAATACTTGTGATTTTGTCATTGTGGGGCTTTAAATGTGTCATTGGGTGAAAGGGTTGACTTATGGGTCAACAGGGTAGGTCATTAGGTCTGGTTTGACCAATTTGACCAAAGTTGACTTTTTAGGTCATAAGGTTGACCTATGGGGTCAACAGGGTAGGTCATTAGGTCTGGTTTGACCAATTTGACCAAAGTTGACTTTTTAGGTTATAAGGTTGACCTATGGGGTCAACAGGGTAGGTCATTAGGTCTGGTTTGACCATTTTGACCAATGTTGACTTTTTAGGTCATAAGGTTGACCTATGGGGTCAACAGGGTAGGTCATTAGGTCTGGTTTGACCAATTTGACCAAAGTTGACTTTTTAGGTCATAAGACTGACCTATGGGGTCAACAGGGTTGGTTACTAGGTCTGATTTGACCAATTTGGCCAAAGTTGACTTTTTAGGTCATAAGGTTGACCTATGGGGTCAACAGGGTAGGTCATTAGGTATGGTTTGACCATTTTGACCAAAGTTGACTTTTTAGGTCAAAAGGGTAACCTATGGGGTCAACAGGGTTGGTCAGTGGGTCTGGTTTGACCAATTTGACCAAAGTTGACTTTTTAAGTCAAAAGGTTGACCTATGGGGTCAACAGGGTTGGTCATTAGGTCCGGTTTGACCGGTTCGACCAATGTTGACTTTTTAGGTCATAAGGTTGACCTATGGGGTCAACAGGGTAGGTCATGAGGTCTATTTTAACCTATTTGACCAAAGTTGACTTTTTAGGTCATAAGGTTGACTTATTGGGTCAACAGGGTAGGTCATTGGGTATGGTTTGACCATTTTGACCAATGTTGACTTTTTAGGTCAAAAGGGTGACCTATTGGGTCAACATGGTTGGTCACTGGGTCTGGTTTGACCATTTTGACCAATGTTGACTTTTTAGGTCATAAGGTTATTGACTCATTGTAAAATGAGGTCAACAAGGAGGAACAAAACTACATGAGTAAGGTTCCTTATGCTTCAGCTATTAGTTCACTTATATATATTATGGTCTACACCAGACCGGATATTGCCCATACAGTGGGAGTTGTAAGCAGATACATGAGTAATCCAGAGAAGAAACATTTGGAAGCTGTGAAGTTGGTCTTGAGATACCTAAGAGGCTCCTCAGAAACCTTTTGTGTTTTCAGGAAAGAGCTTGGAGGTACAAGACTATTTTAATGTAAATTTAGCTGAATACATTGACAGTAGGAAGAGTACTACAGGTTATGTTTATACTCTTAGTGGTACTGCAGTGTCATGGGGCTCAAATCTACAGAAGATGGTTTCGTTGTCCACTACAAAAGCTGACTACATTGTAGTGTCGGAGGCTGCAAAGGAGATGATATGGCTACAAATTTTCTTAGAAGAGTAGGGTAAGAAGGTTCAAAGGGGCACTCTCTGCAGTGACAGTTCGAGCACTATATTTCTTGCCAGGAATCTAGCATTTCGATGCAGGACTAAACACATTCAGATCAGGTATCACTTCATACGGTCATTGTTAGATGGCGGACAGTTCTACTTGAGAAAATTTATGGAAGCAAGAACTCTGTTGATATGTTGACTAAGGGTGTTACTCTTGAGAAACTGAAGTTGTTCTCGACTTCAGTTGGTCTTCAAGCATGAAGATATGGGCTTTGAGTTGCGGAGGTGGAGAAAATCATGTTTGAGAAAAAAAGATTAGTACAGCCAGCAGATGATGCATCCTATAGGTGGTGAGTGTCTCAGTCTACAAGTGGAAGAACTGTTAAACATATGGAATCTGTGACTCACCTACCTCACCTACCTCACCTACCTCACCTACCTCACCTACCATGTCTCACCTACCTCCCTCTCACCTACCTCTCTCCCACCTGCCTCTCTACACCTACCTTTCTCCCGTTTTCTTTAAATAGTCTCTTTTGGACTGTCATAAAGAGTTAAGCTACGTCGTCTTAACCTTCTCTCAAGCAATCCCTTAATCCCTCCACTTGGTTAGGCTTGCGAAAAGAAAAAGAAAAGCCGCTTGCCTTTTTTTTTTCTTTCCTCGGTTCTCTGGCAGAGAAGAGAATCTTTTTCCTTTTTTTTCACCTTTTCACGTGATTTTGAAGAGAGAGAGAGATGAAGGTGAAAAGTGAGGGAGACAAAATAGAGAGTTTTCTGAAACATCGAGGCGATCGACGGGTATAATTTCTCAAGAAATAAAATTTTTTGCACCTCCGTGGACTTGGGCAATTTGCTGAACCACGTAAATCTGTGTGTTCTTTTCTGATTGTGAATTTTTATCGATCCGATTTTTCGCTTTATTGTCGTCGTTTTCTCCCTACTTTGCTTTTGCCACATATCAATGTGGCTATTATGTTGTTGCTATTTTTCTGAAAGTTTATTGATCGAAAGCTGCTGTTAAGAACTAGATTTGTTAAAACAAAATAGCTGTAATAAAATTATTGTCCTACTTAAAAAGAAGAAAAATAGTAATTTTAATACCCATGACAGCTTTCGAAAAAAAATGCTTTCCCTGTTGTATTTATAGAACCATCTTTACCAAAAATTGCATTCCCCCAAACTGACCTTAATTATTATTATAATTTTTGAACTGAGCCATCACGAGTCATAGTTTCAGAAAGCAGGACTCAAAAGTAATATAATGCTTGATGATATATGAACTACAAATATTATTGCATTGAGATGAAAGATGATTACACAAATTGTGAGAAGAAAAATAAAAGAACCTTTCTAAAAACATACATGATAACAAGTAATGCTGATGGGAACATACACTGACAGACCATCATGCATCACTTTAGAACAACTATTAAATCATCATGACATTCTTATTCTATCATTTTATTTTATTTTATTTTTTTATTTCTGCATACTAAAAGAAACGATCTACAGCTTCCCTTGAATTGTTTAAACTTTCAAAGGAAAAAAAGTCTGGAGACAGCAAAGTGATGATAATGATGATGAAGTTCATGTTAGATCTACAGGCATTAGCAGCAGAACCATGCACTCGATTATATGAAGTGTGTCAAATGCAATATGACTTCTCAAATGATGGCATTCAAGAGTACATATTGTTAGACACCTCTTGCTAGCATCTCCCTGTACCTCTTGAAAGACTCCTGCTTCTGTATCTTCATCTGCCTGTGGAACCTTCTGATGAACACATCAGCAACAAGGTCAATCTCATCTTCAAGTTTGAACTCCTTGCCATCCTCCCTCGAATTCCTTACTAGATCTATAACAGATCCAGTTCCATTCATCAGCTCATCATCATCATCATCATCTTCCAAATCAAAGAGTGAGTGACGAAGGTCTGGATAGTCATCATCTTCATCTTCGATCTCCCTCTGTTCCAAAATTTCCATGTGACTGGCATTCGAAGTCTCACCCTTCTCTGCATTATTGTACAGCACAATTGCCTTGCTGTAGTCCTCTTCATTCTGGGTATGCTTTCCTTTCTCCTGTCTCATAAGAGCATGTATCCTATGGTTTATTGCACTCATCAGAAGTTTTTTGTTGCATAGGAGCTCAAAGATGAGGAGCCTGGCCTTAATGGCACTGCTTCGGCTCTTTGCTATAATGGACTTCACCTTGACCATGGTTGCTATGAAGGAGAACGTCTGCTTCATGATGGCTGAGGCTTTGCCTTTCATCTTAGAAGCTCGGTGGTTTGACAGTACCCAGCAAGGAATGGAGGAAGGAAGAGGACTCAACAGCTGAGAATCAAAGTTCTCTGCCATTAAACTCGCTTAAAACTATGCTGAACACAAAGAATGAGAATACCCTTTCAATCAAGGAAGCAAATGGTGAGATCAGTTTGGTTACCAGAACTTTGGATCTGGACTGAAGAGATGGATTGTGGATGAGTATTATCAGCAGCAAGAGACATGGAGTTGCTCTTGGATATACTGAAGGGTATTTATAGAAGTCCCAACTTGAGATGCCCCATTTTGAGAGATATTTTAGAGGGTTTGGAAGAGTGGGCGTTAAGAAAAGTTGTTAAGAGTTCAAAGTGATTGTGAAAAAGAAAAGAGGACGGCAAAAGCAGCCATGAGAAGAGCACCATAGCTGGTTTTCTTCGTTTGGTGGGGTTCCTCTTGGTTTGGTGTTCTCTTTATGGGATACCTTGCCGTGATGACAGATGTCATGGACCCCATGTTCAAGTCCCCTTTAGATGTCATGGACCTCATGTTCAAGTCCCTTTTTGTAAACTATCTTAAATTTTAGGGGCATTTACATAGCACACAATTCTTATTTAATATGAAAAAAAAAAAAAAATAGCACTATTATGACTTTTTAAAAATGAAATACACATTTGCATGCATATGTTTGAAGCACCAAAATGTTATGTGTGTAAATATGAAAGTTTAGGTGATGACAACATATAAACTGTGTGCTACGTTGTAATAGCATTTCAATATGTATTAGCTCCAGCGAACTTTAAAAATGAGGAGATTGTTGATTTTGTATAATATTGAGAACTAAATGTATTGTGCTACGTTGTAAGTTTGTTAGAAGACTAAATGTTACACGTGTGAAAAATATGGTTGCGAAAAATTTGACATTGACTTCATGTATTGTGCTCTTTAGGCGCTTCATGCATAGTTCATAACCTTATTATGTTTGGATCTTACTCACATGTTTCAGATGTATAGCTCCTCACGATCTTAAGAAATTATTAGATGTGTAGGTTAACTGTGAATATATACTATTTATTTGTTTAATTGAAGTGAGCAGCCATGAACTCTTTTGTTCTGGTAAAATTATATATGTAGTTTGAACTTTAGAATTTTTTTTCCTTATATCATTATGTTGATGGCTTTGTTGCCCATTGTTTTAATAATAACAATGATATTAGGGTATGTCAGTTTTTAACATCAATATATGAGACACTTGTATCCAATCTAAGTTTAAAGAATATCATTTATACCTTATTAGTGTAAGGGAGTCAGTCAAAATTTGGATGAAAAATCTAAGTGAAATAGCAATATATTCTATTAATAGTATATGTGAGCCCTTCTAATGGATATTAAATTTGCCTCGTGAAGAACTCCAATGCCGCACTTTGCTTTTTCTCTTCTATAATATTTTAATTAAAGTTTTATTATATTATAGTTATGCGTATCATTGATGAATTTTATCATTCCAAGTAATCTACGTATAGGATAGTTTATCTATCTTTACAAGTGCAATAAAAGCTTATTATTGTCTATGAAACAACCCAAACAAAATTTACTAACGTAACCTTAATCTATCTAACAGCCTAACATCAAACTTAGTGATAATTTTTTATTAGGAAATTTACATACATATCAAACTATTTTTATGTATTTACTTAGATATCTAACATCCAAACTTTAATATTTACACTTACAACATATTGGTGTCATAAACTTATGCTTGAAAGATGTATGTTATATTAAAAAATAGTGATGGCCGTATTTTTGATATTGTACATCCAAAAGCTGCCAGTATTCATTTCATAGAAATCTAACTGTCCATAACAAGGAAGCATGATGAAGTATGAACTCTTGTAAGAAGATCAGGGGATCGATCAAACCAACCAAGCCAAGCCAACTGACTCAAAAACTAATGCAAGGATGGCAGACTTGTACTAACCAAGCAGCTCACCTGAATATCGAGCATTTGGATCTCTAACCAAGAGAAAGCCAACTTGATGCAGAAGTTTATCTTGCAAGTGAGGCACGAAGCATCCTCGACCATCCAGTGGAGACCAAAAGACTTCTCACCAGAAGCAGAATCTTTGAGCCCATGTTTGAGTGTACTAGCCAAGACGATCGATTCCTACCAAGCAAGATAATCGACCTAGCTGAGTTGACCAATCTTAGCCAACTGAGTCGGGATAATCGAGTCATACTAGATATTGTGTCTTCATTCATGAAAGATTTAAAACACTTAGTGTAAACTCCATCCAGATTGGGGAAAAAACACAATATCATAATTATACTAAATCATCTTTAAATAGAGATAGTATTTAATGAAGAATGTTACATGATTTTTACTATTCATTCAAGAGATTATAGCTCCTCTCTCTCTCTTTATCTCTCTCCTTCTATCTTTCCACTCTCCTTTCACGCTCTATTTCTTGGGTATAATTCACGTACAATTTTGAATTCAACATCCTAAAAGATGCGGTGAGCGAGGATCATGACACAAATAAAAAGAGTAAATCAAAGAGGAGAACCTTACGATAGGAAGAACAACAACAGTGAGTGCATCCAAAAATTCATAGCCCAGTTGATATAATATATGAATGATCAAAGGATGGAAATGAGCAGAGGCTCGCTGACTCGGGAGAGGGATCCACCATCTCGACATGACGTGACAACGTTGGATGATAAGAGAGTCCCCCAAGCCTTGGAGGAGGAGGATTAAACTTATTATTTTGATAGTTTTAGGTCGACATTATTTGATCACGATTAATTAGAGCATATTGAAGTGTCGTGTCAGCCAAAAAATACATTATCCCGACAAATCCATGATGTTGAACCCTCAGAATGATTTATGATTATGAAACTTAAATCTTATAAAGGACGGACGAAGCTGACCGACCGCATCGCTTCTTTTGAGTCGATTATGTCTTCTCAGAATTAAGAATGCACTGAAGAGCTGATTTTTTTTTATCATGTTGATGTACTTGAGCCTCAGGTGGCTCAATGGATTACCTTCAGGGGTAATCACATCATTAGTAGATTTCAAATGGATGTTTGTCATGCAGTTCGCTACTGCATAAAAACCTCAGAAGGGCTTACCAGCTCTCTTACAGCTTTGCCAATGGTAAAATGAAACCCTTCGTGCCTTCATATGTGATGGGATTAGAATGCTTAAATACACTAGACGAGTTCTTGGAACTAACCAACAATCACATATCAGTAGAATAGTACAACTCTCCCTTGCTTCATTTAGAGCCAAACAAACCAATCGTCACTTGTCGAAGAGAACCACCCACAAAGAAAATTGGAGACCGAGACACAATCCTCGCCCTCCTATCCGAGCCCACTTTGAAAACTCACAATCACTCTTAGATGAATGGGTGGTTGAACGAACTCATCATCGAGGAAGTTAAATTCAGTTCGCTAAACATTAGCCAGCTTGCTATATGCAGAGTCACCACTACCTATTTATGAGTTCCCCAAGTAGACCCTTCTAAGAGACTCAATGGCTGACATAGTGGAGACTAACCAAAACGAGAACTATAAAATTGTGCACTTTTGAATACACTAAAAATAAACAAAAGAGTGATCAACAAATTATTTGCATTGTTCTTTCATCCTACTAATTATCTAAATTCTAAAAACACTTATGTTTTACTTGCACTACATATAGAGTAGTTCAAATAAAAACACCTAAATATTAGGGGAATAACATTATCTAAGTGGACTCATTACCAAAATATGACACAATGGTATCCAATCTAAGTTTATGGAACATTAAGTGCACCTTACTAGTGCAAGGAATCGAGCAAAATTGAATAAAAAATCCAAGTGAAATAGCAATATATTGTATTAATAGTATGTGTTAGCTCTTCTAATTGAAAAATATTTTGAAAGCAACTATAAAATCATATAAATATTCAATTTATTTTTTGGCCATCAACAAATAAATAAAAGAATTAAGTCCATTTAATACTTCTCATCCAAGTCAAATTAATAAGAGAAAATTAAAACAAATCCAGTTGAACTTAGTTTTAATCCACTTTTTTCTTGACGTATGTCGGTTAAATTTGCCACGTGAATAATTCTTATGTCGCACTTTTTCTTTTTATCATATTTTAATAAAAGTTTTATTATATTATAATTATGTATATCTGTGCTGACTTTTATCATTATAAGTAACATACGTGTAGAATAGTTTATCTATCTTTTCGAGTTCAATAAAAGCTTAATAATGTATCAAACATCTCAAACAAAATTTACCAACATAACCATAACATCAAATTTAGGCATAATTTTTTATTAGGAAAATTACATAAATATCACACAATTTTTATGTATTTACTTGGATATCTAACATGCAAAGTTTGACATTTACACTTAGAACATGTCAGTGTTATGAACCTATGCATGAAGGATGTACTTCACTTTTAAAGATAGTGATGGTAGTATTTTTAATATTGTACATGAGAAGGGTGCTAGTGCTGATCTCACAGAGATCTGAAAGTTCAGAATAGGAAAACATTATGAAAGATGATCTTATGCTAAGAGATCATGGGACCAATCGATGAAAAAACCAACGTGAGGATGGTCGATCGATACCAAACAAGCAGCTCACCCGGAAGCTTACCAGGAGAGCGTTCGTATCTCTAACCAAAAGAAAGTAGAGTCAATGTGGAAGTTTAACTTGAAGGGTTGTTTTGAGAAGCATCTTCGACCATCTAGCGGAGACCAATAGAATTCTAGTTAGAAACAGGACCTTGGTGCCTGCCAAGTTCGATTGAGTGAGCCAAGCGAATCAAGTGTTACCAACCAAGATAGTAAACTGAGTTGAGCCGACCAAACTACGATGCTGAGCCATAAGCGATTAGATAATGAGTCGCCATTTATAAAATAACTTAAATATCTTGTGCTAACTCCATCCAAATGAGGGCCAAAATGTAATATCATTATTGTACTAAACCATCTTACATAATCATGAAAAAGTGATTCATGTTTAAAAGTTGAAAATAATGATATTTTTTATAATATATAAACCAAAGCGTAGGCGTTAGGAAATGTAAATGCACAGGAATTGGGTGGTATTTATGTAAATGACCCAACCTTTTAATTAATTTAGAGTTTACTAGAAACGGCAATTAAGCTCATGATTTTGCTTGCAATTGCAGCCTATTGATTAGACAAAGTAAAGAATCCTCTACTAGTCGTTGCAAGGCTCTTTCATTCAAAAGCAGCAGCTGGCCTATTTAAACAGAGCTCTACCAACCGCTTTAAAGCCTGCAGCAGTCAAAAAATCAAAAGCCTGTGCCATTAATAAAGTTCATATGCCTTGCTTATCCACTAAGAATGCAAGATATTTCAGAATTGCTTTCATCGATTTGGCGAATGCTTTAAGATGCGTGCAGTCCCCACTTAAGGTATTAGGTTCGAGAAATTATGGTTTGGGTGTCGGCTAATTTAATTTTTAGGGGATAAATAGACGACCTAAAATATTGATATTTATAGATTAATCATCGAGTATTTTATAAGAGTTAAAAATATGGTTTGGGATTTTGCGTTGAATTTTGATATTTGCGTGAGAAATTGAAAAATGGATGAAAGAGGGTGGTTGATTTGTAAATAATAAGTTTTAAGTTGAATTGTATGTAATTATCCTAATTTTTAAAATTCATAAAATTACTATTTAGTGGTTGGAATTAAACCTTTAATATAGTAAATTTGTGCTACTATACCAAACTCTTAAGAAAATATTATTGTAAAATGAGCTATAGTTTTGTTGGGAAGTTGCCTGTTTAATGACAATGCTAATTAATTTTAAGAAAGATTAAAACTATAATTAAGAAGCATTTACTTATTCCATGACCCCAATTGGAGGTTCAAATTAATGTCTAATGACTGATCACATCTCACATCTTAAAATTTTTTAAAATAAAACTTATGCTCAATACATTTTTGGATGATATATATTTTATGTTTACAAATAAGGGCAATTGATGTATCTATAAAAAAATTAATTGATCATTCAAGCAAGAATCTCATTGAATTACTTGAATTATAATTTTTGGACTTACATCCAAAATCACTCAAGTTATAATTTTAATAAACTTAAAATCAAATTTATCTCATTGATGAGACTGACCCAACAACACTAAATGTGATATGATCCTTAACTAAATAATTTCAAATCAAGTATTTATAAAAATATAATTAATATTCTTTAATCTTTAAATATTTAGAATCAAAATGTTCATTTTGATGAAATGAAACCAACAAGCCTAGAAGCACTTAATTATAATGTTATTAAAATAGTTAAATACTAAAAGAATGAGTCTAATTAAGGAAATTAGCATAAGTCATTTAATAGTGTTTTAAAAATTTTGGAAAATTTATCAAAGTATTACTCTTTAAATTATAAATAGATTTTCCCTTTTTTTTCTTTATATGAAGGATATATTGAGCTGAATTTTGGAAGAACTTGCCGATCTAAGGAATTCTGAAATCATGTCTAAAAATCATTGCTAATGTTCATTACAAACAACCATTGTCGCCCGATCACTACAATTTGCATCCGACCTATTGTGTGATAAAAAATAATGCTTAGAATTAAAAGAAAAATTTTATAAGATAGTGGTGAGACCTACAATATTCTATGGAACAGAATGTTAGACTTTAGAGTAAACAGTCTAACATTCTGTTTGGTTGAGGGCAAAATTTGGTTTGAGAGAGTTTTAATGAATCATGCAAATTCATAATTATCAAATTCTGTGGTATGTGCCAAATCTGAAATAGAATTTAGTTAGAAAAACTATAATTGCTCGAAAATTGATTCTAAGTTTGAAAAGCACATGAAACTCAAGTTGAAATAAACATGTCGTGGTACGAGCCAAAATTTTAGATCAAATTTATTTGGAACCTACATCATCTTGGCTTGAAGTCAGATTGTTTACATCTTAGTATATTAGTTCTGTCGAAGATCATTAAACGGTCGAACAATGACTCGCAATTGATTATGGAGTGTCTCTCTAATACTTTATGTATTGTAGCTACACCAGCCCGCTCACAGATATATTTATTTCATATTTTTTCTCCATGTCAAAAGCCATCACAATCCACATTCGAATCATTGGCTTTACACTTGCAGAAAAATCTGAATGAAATATACTTTTGAATAAGTTGTGTAACTCGGGTGACAAACAGTATTAGAGATGAAAAATTGATAAATGTTCACCAATTATCGATCTTCGATAGCTCTAACAGTCTCAGTAAATTGTTAACATTCTGATTTCGAGCTTAACTGTTGTCAGCTCTAAAGAAATTCGAGTCAAAATTAAAATCATACAATTTTGGAACAGTAATTATTGTTTTGTATTATGAAAAAAGTAATTTTAATGGTTTATTTAGACTTCATAATGTCTCTTTATAATATTGTTTGCAACTGCAGCTACTTCAACTTTATCACATGCATAGTCGTTTCGTATTTTGTTCAATCATAGAACTAATCATGCACATAGCCCCAGTCCCTTACGCGATTGACTGAACACCTAGAAATATATTCTAATAAAAAAATATTTCATAAGATTTAAAAGTTTTTACCGCACCTTCCAGCGTACAGTCTAATTTTCACAACCAAAATGAAAATTTACTTCAAAATCTAATTTGTCAGTTCCATGATACATCAAAATCCAAATTCCAATACCTCAATTCTCATTTTGGCCATGAAAATTAAATTTCAAAGTGAATTTCCATTTTGAAACCGACAACTTAGATTTCAAAATGAACTTTTATTCTGACTGTGGAAATTCGACTACACACTTGATGATGTAGTGAAAACTCTTACATCATATGAAATATCTCCTTCTATGAACATATTTCCAAGTGTGCAGTCAATTGCGTTTTAGGTTTACAACAAATAGTATGCTTAGTGCTATTATTTACTTTCCACTTGGAGAATAAAATGTGAAACAAATAAAATCGTGGAAGGTTTACTGTAGCTATGATGACAGACAATATTATATTTAAAATTTAGATCTACTACAAGTCAAATCATTTGACATAATAGTTATGTTAGTTTCATCAAAGATTATTATTAGTTGAGCATTGATTCTCAGTCCATTAGGACGACTCCCTCTAATATTGTATGCTATTATATCTAGCCTTCGTACATATATATTTCTATCATATTTTGTCTCTAAGTGAAGGGCCAATCATAAACCTAAGCATTTTTGTCCCCACAACTTTTAACTAGACTCTTAGGGTCTGTTTGGTCTATTGCTGATTCTCGCTTTCCAGCTCGCATCCGCTCGCCTCAGAATCACTACGGGGAAGTTAGTCATTTGTTTGGCTTAACTTGCGTGAAACCGCCATGAATAGGCTTTTTCATGTAAAAATGACCAAACTGCCCATGTTTATTAAAACTGTTTTAAATTTTCGATTTATTTATGTAAATATGAGATTGATAGACATGATTTTTTTTTATAAATTTTATATATTAATTATAAATATGAATTAAATTGTTATTATATATTATTTTTATTGAAAATTTTAAAATTATTTTAAAAATATGTGAAGTTATAATATTTTGTGTATATATTTATTTAAATTAGATTTTTGAAATGAGAAGCAACTAATTTATTGCTGGGACATTAACTAACCTTTCACATTTACGTAGAAAATCCTGAAAGTCTAGCAAATTATCTATTCACAACTAGCAATGCAAGGAATCTATTAAAACATAAACAGTAGTAAAATT
Source organism: Papilionanthe hookeriana x Papilionanthe teres (assembly GCA_022702705.1). Lineage (NCBI taxonomy): Eukaryota > Viridiplantae > Streptophyta > Magnoliopsida > Asparagales > Orchidaceae > Papilionanthe > Papilionanthe hookeriana x Papilionanthe teres. The sequence goes on along the minus strand of CM040426.1, from coordinate 37,867,615 downwards.
TGAAGGCAGTATAAGAACATAAATCATGCTAAAGAAAATTTTGAACTTGCATAAAATAACGTAAACAAAATTATAAAAATTAATAGCTAAGGATGGCATGGAAGATAAGAATTAAAACGATTCCACCGGGTTGTATTTGCACCTCCTCGCGCTAGAGAGGTGATAAGAAAAACTTCGTTTTCACTCTTCTAGATGGCAACATCCCTGAAAACGATTCCGTCGGGTTGTAGCTCCCGATTGGCATCTGCACCTCCTCGCGCCAGAGAGGCGATAAGTGGCGAAGTGGTGGGATCATGACAGGGAAGAGGGAATTTCCGGTGAAGTTGAGATCGGAAGTCTGGGTGGCGTCGACTGGGATGGAGTGTGAGCGTGCCGGTGGTGGATCGCCGGGAGTGAAGAAACCTACCTGGCGGACCTTCGGATCGATTACAGTGCGTAGGAGATGATTCGATTCCATGGGGGATCCGGCGCGAGGGCAGCGATATAAGGATTCAATCTTTTCTCGGTCGAGGAAGAGGAGAGACCGTCGGCTTGCTAGAGAAGGCCTAGGGCAGAGGGAAATCGAGGGCGTGGCGGAGCGAGGGCAGCGATAGAAAAAAATGTTCAAAGCTGCGTCAAAGTCAGGACCGCGGGGGTTATCCCGCGGTCCGCTTTAAGGCCACTTCGAGGCAATCCTCCGCGAATCTGTCGGTTGCGCCTCCGCGTGGGACTCAACTTCGCGTCGACCGACCGCGCCGCAGGGGTTCGAAGCTGAACCAAACAGGCCCTTAATACATCATGTGAAAGTGGTCCAGTAAGAGTTATTGAGACAAGAATACATAGGTGGATAAGTTGTTTTACATTTGTAGAGAAAATGTAAAAAAATTATACTCATAAAAGGGTTATTGTAGCTACAGTGACAACCAATATTAGAAGAAAATATGGATAAATATTTGTCAACGAGCGATCTTTGACAACCCTAACAACATCAAAAAGCTGTTAACATTCACACTTCAAAGCTATCTAAAATGTTCACTATTTTTAAAATGCATTGATTATTGTCAGGTTCCATCACCTATTGTTACCAATCGGCTAGTAGATCTACTAAAATATATAAATAAATGTTTGCTGAATGCATTTTATAATGTGTATATTTTTATCATGTTTGAAGAAACACATAGATATTCATACATTGAGATCGTGGATGTACAACATACTTTATCCACATAAAAAATGGATCACTTAGGAGTTCTTGAACAACGTCAAGGAATTTGTGGTAGTTGCTTCTTATCTGTTGGTTTACCTATCTGAGGGTAGGTTTCAGTGTCTATGTTAGAAACACAGACATCTAGCACACCTAATGCTTGACGAAGTGAAATATGATCTATACCGTTGAGGATTTCATTCAGATTATTGGATTTAGACTTCACTTGAGGAGGTTGATCCTACAATAGCTCTACTCCTTTGACAAATTATGATCCTCCACTTGGATTTGACTCAAGCGGATTTGAAGAAATTATCTTTGATGGAACAAGACATCATTATGTGAGCCAAGTGCAACAGGAATAGGCACCAAATCCCGAGGCTCAAGCATTTTATGATTTATTAAATGCTGCTCAACGGTCACCGTGGGATGGTTGCACATAGCATTCTGTGTTATCTGTAACTCTTAGAATGCTAAAAACTAAAATAGAGTACAACATGCCTTAAGAGTGCTTTAATCAGTTTGTAGGCCTTTTGAAAGAACTAATTCACCTGAAAATTTTAGTCTCTAAAGATTTATACAAGAAAAAAAGTTGATCTCCAAGTAGGGCTTAAAGTAGAGAAGTTTGATTGTTGTGTAAAAGGATGTATGCTATATCTTAAGAGTAGCGCGAAGCATCATGGAGGTGCACATCAAGTTGCCTTAATGATCAGAAACTTCAAGCAATGACATATTATGTTCTTCTTAATTACGATGAAGTACAACCCTTTATTGAGTAAGACATCATTCATTATATTTCTAACTCTTTTATCTAAAAAGTGTCGCGATTAACTATTTCAGTGATAATATGTGAACAATTTATTCGTTGATTCGTTAAGTTTAATTGAAAATGATAACAGGAAGGTGGAGAATAACTTCCCCCAGTGGTTTACAATGCATCTGAGTTAAAATTGACATATTCATCCTCATGTGACACAAAGCTTTTCATTAACACAAGATTTCTTGTGTATATATTAATAGGTTTATGATTGGAGAAATGAAGTGATAGATCAATGGTTGATTGATCTTGCTTCGAAACCCAAGCACATTATGAAAATCTGGCAAATTTATGATGTAAATGGGTAAAGGTTTCATAAGAGATTCTAGTCCGAAGGAAAAAAAAGGTTTTTAATTCCAGTGTTTGTGTTAAAGCAGATTATAAGTCGGATGACAAGATAGACAATCATGAGATTCTAGAAGAATTTGTTGAACTATCTTATCCAGGCTTTATTGGTGGAAGTCTATTCATTTTCAATTGTACTTGGTTTGATGTTGTTTCCAATTATGGAATATGGGTAAACCAACTACATAATATCATAGAAGTGAAAGTAAATAGAAAATATGCTAAATTTGATTTGTTCATTCTAGCCCAACAGGTAAGTCATGTTTACTATCTTCGATTTCCATATAGAGCTAGAGTTAACTTTGATTGCGCAGTTATCATTTTGAGTAAACTAAGAGCTGTCATTAATATTCAAAATAACATTGAACCCTCCCATAAAGAAACTAAAATGATAGGTTTTGTTTTCCACTTGATGAGATCGATGAAGAGTTCAATCTAGAGGTTGTTAGTGTTAAATAGGAAGAAAATAAGCTAGGTGATCAGTATGACTATGACGATGCATTTGAAGAAAAAATCATGACACATCCTCAAGTCACTCTTTCAATGAGGTTGAGTAAGATGAGTAAGTTTATTACAACTTTCTTTAAATTTCGTATTTCAGTTTATTGTGTAGTTTGTGTTTTTTATTTTAGTAGTTATGTATATTACAATCTACACTTTCGTCTATCTATCCACTGCATACTTATGTCTTGTTTGTTTATTACGTACTATCTATTTTTATTTTATTACATAGTTTATGTTATATGCACTAATTAATAAAATTTATTCTTCTTAGATGTCGATTGGAGACAGGGACAACCCCAAACTTTGTGTGTGTGTGTGTGTGTGTGTGTGTGTGTGTGTGTGTGTGTGTGGGGAGGGGGGGGTGTGAACACAATACTATCTGATGAAGAAGAGCGTAAAGAGAAGCCACCAGACTTTGACACCAACCCCTACCCTCACCCTTACCTTGACCACCACCCCGACCCCTTACCTTCGCCCTCGCTTACGCACCTATCCCCGCCACCACCTCTGCCACCGTCTTGATCCCCACTTTCACACTTGCCCACCTATCCCTACCCCCACCACCACCCTCGCCCTAAAACTCACCCCACCTCCACCTCTGCCGCTACCCCAAAACCCACCCTCACTATTACACCCATCCCCACCCCTAACTCCAACCCGACTGCAACGAAGTTGAGTGCATTAGTGGCCCAAGCTGCCTCTACCGGCAAGAGTCGACAAGCAGCAGCTACTGCATCAAGCCTGTCGACCATACACAAGTTTTTTTAAGATATTGTTTGCAATCTTTTTATTTTTTCAGTTGAACATGAAACTAACAAATTGTTGTTATAAGATTCTATCCCCCAACCCATACTATTCATGCCATTCAAGATATCATTCGAAGCAAGCGACCCAGAATACTTTCGTGGAAGGAGCTCCCGATGGCCATTTGAGAGCTTTGGTTTCAAGAGTTTGCAGTATGTATCATTCACACATAACTTAATTTATTTTTATTTATTTATCAATCAAACATAATAACTATAATATTTGCATAAATAATTCTCCCGATAATCTAAACACGAGGCACATACATGCACAACTTCAAGCACAAAGGTAGAGATCGTCTCCAGAACATGTTTGAAGATATTTGAAAATCGCGAGAGTGTCCTCTATGGCTCAGAGATGTTTTTTTGTCGTGCTGCTTAAAGCTTGAGATTCTCTAGACTATCAGAAGAAAAAGGAGCAAGCAAAGAAGAATAAGCTATAGGACTGTGGAGGCATGGGGCCATCCAAGCACACTGATGAGCACTCCCACACATGGAATACATGGAGAGGTTGGTAAGATTTCATTTATTCTATAAGGTTTTTTATAGTTCGAACATGCATTCTAACAATTTCTTTTTATGGACATGCTTTGGAGACTAGACGAGAGCCCTTCGCCGCCGATGTGCATGAGTGCACCCACAGGAGGTGATCCGACCAGTCCTAGATTGATGGCAGACCGTATGCGGCCTAGGTAATTGACAAGCTGAACTTGTTCTATTTAATACATATTAGCTCTAACTGAATGTAACTAATTTTGTTTGCAGAAGAGGTTCCAACAATTGGATGAGAGCCGATCCAAGGCTTTGGGTGGAATTACGATCCACGAGTATGTTCCTTCTGAGTACGATCTATGGAGGGAGGCTGTTTGAGGGAAAAATAAGGGTCGAGTCTACTGGCATGGGTCGCAGGGATTTGCCTACGACGCTCGCCCTTCCACCAATGCATCTGTTGTTTTTTACCTCAACCACACAAGATGAGGAGATCTCTAGGTGTTGCGGCATTCTCTGCCGAGTTGAAAGCCCACTTCTCTCAAATGAGGTCAGACCCGGAGGCCAACATGGAGGCAAGCAGAAGGCTAAGTTAGGTTCTTTCTGGTAGCAAGTGAGAGAGTGTGGCAAGACAGCGACAGCATTGGTGGTGGAGAAAGCGGTGGAGGACGATGAGGATAAGCTTGATGAGATAGAGGAGGATGATTAGGAGAGGATTTTCTCTTTTTTTTTTAAATTTTTATGTATATTTGGACATATATTTTTTCTGTGAACAATAATGTACATATTTTAGAATAAATGCATTGTATTTATTTCATTATTTGTTTAAATAATTTACTGTTTGATATTTATTTCATTAAATACTTGGAACTTTGAATTAAATGTTGTGATAAGAGGCGTGGTAATGTAAATAAGAAAGAAAGAATTTGTGTTTTTCCTTGTACTATAGGTTTCCGACCACTACTTTTGGTTTTGCGACGGTTCCAAAATTATCCATAAGCAAAACCGAGGACTAGCCGATGGACATTTTTACGAACGCCTAACAAAGATAGTTATAAAAAATAAAGTATAAATGACAGTTTTGTCTGTTTCAAAAAACTGGCGTATGTCATACTTTTTCGATGTGTATGTTGTCGCTGTTACCGACGAAAGAACCGCCGGTTATACAAACCAATAATTACCAACGATTCAATTTTTCTTGTAAAAAGCTACGACATTAAATTGTTGGATAACCGTCAGTAAATTTGTCGCGTCAAAATATCAGTCGATTTTGGAATTACTGACAAGCATTTTATCTACGAGCATAAAACCGTCGGTAATATTAAAAGCGGAGGTTTTTCTTATCATAACCAACATATTGTGACCGTCGGAAAAAACTTAAATTCCTATAGTGAAATAAATATTAAAATATGATCGAATGTAAATTAATCATTGTAAGAAATGAATTGAATTTATGTCTTAACCATTATTGAATCATTATCCGATTACTCTTTGATCATTGTTTCATCGTTAAAATCTAGTAAAATTTATTATATTGTTATTTTCTTACTAACATTGCATATGCATGTTGAATTATTGTATGAACTCTCTTATAATCCCCCATATTCAAGTTTAGTTAGAATTATCGCGATGCTGACCCCATATTACGTTCTGTCTGAACATTCTTCGTAACATTGTTTGAATTTTGGTTCTATCTTCTTAGAACCCTCATCAAACATACTTAAGATTTTGTTCAAATCTGGTTTGATATTTTCCCAAACTATATATAGATCATACTCAAAACTTTTGAAGGGGCAAGCGAATCCTTGTTAAAGATGAAAACTTTTGCTCACACATGTATTAATACTATGAAATCGTTGCAGAAACCACAACGGAATTCATCAACCCCACAATTTCCTACACACATATATACACCAATCTCCTGCATTATCATCCCCAACACCACGGAAGAAGAAGACAAAAAACGAAGCTGTAATAGCTAGCTCTCCCACATGGGAAAAACTAGCGTAAGTAACACGCACACAGAATTACGTGCATAAGGAGGTATTCAGAGTTTATTGGGAGGTTCTATCTGTGTTATTGAGAGGTTATATCTGTATTATTGGGATGTTATTTTTCAATAACTTCACAATAATCCTCTAATAACTTATAAATATATGAAAACAGACGGCAAAAAGTTATTGAGAGATTACCGTGACATTCCAATAAGATAGATATAACCTCCCAATAATTTTTGAATATCCTCCTTACACACGTAATTCTGTGTGCGTGTTACGTACGCAAGTTTTTCCCCTCCCACATCGGTCGTCACTCTATCTCAATTTACAACCAACCGATCTTCTACATATTGGTCTGTCCTTCCCTTACGATGACAACTTCTGCTCTTCTCACCATTAACAGAGGACGAGAAAGATTCCACAAACTCCATGTCTTCCTCCTCAATAGTTTCAAGCCTTCTCGCAATCCTCTTCTTCTGTTGCTTGTCAGGGATGAGCTGAGATGGCGCTACCTCTGTTGCGAACCGCAGGAGTGTGTGGGCTCTCGCCATTTTTATCACGGCTCGATAGCTGAGATCAAAGACGATAGTTTGGAAGGAAGAGATATAGGTTGCGTTGGCTTTGATGGAGACATTTATAGAGCTTTTGGTAGGGGAAAATTTTCTAGAATGTGAGCAACGAAGGAATTAGGAAGGGGAGGTTATGACTTCTAGACGTTTGTTGTGTGAATTTGTGGTAGAGGTATTAATTGGTTGGGTGGGCTTAGCTTTGCTCGGAGACGTTTTCCTTTCAACATAATTAAATTATAAAATAATATAACTAAATTAAAAATTAAATAAACATTTTATTAAATTGTTTGAGATTTATAAAATTTATTCATTTCAGGATAAATATAACTGATTTATTAAATAATATAAATATAATAATGGTTATGCACAACTATTTTGACATAACATTAGAAAATACATCCAACCGAATTATAAGAACTTTGGCTTTAATAAACTTATAGCTAAACTGAATGTTTCAATCATATAAAACTAAAGATTCCAAAGGGAATTTGATATGAGCATAAGTAAGCTCAAATTATGCACTTGAAATATTTTTAATAATTTTAAGTATATAAATTGAGGAGTCAAATAGGATTTGAATCATGTATATTTATAGCTAAATTAAGAATCTCTAGAAGAGGAGTAAGAGGAATCCAATTAAACACCGTCCCTCGATTAGAAAAATCATCGAGTAATTTAAAAGATGAATGAACAATATATTATCAAAGGAATGATCACATAATGAAATGCTTGAAGGTTTTGCCAAAATAACTAAAATGAGATTTCTTTTGCAAAATCTATAACTACATCTTTTTTTCACATTAAGCCATGAAGGGGACAAGGACCAAAATTGAAGGAATTGAAGGAATTGAAGGGTTCTTGAATATTTAAGAAACCTTAGAGATTTGCTCGGCAATCACTATCAACCACCATCATCACTCAATCCTCATTATCCAATCATTAACATAAGACCAACATTGTTGGCGTACACCCATAATACGTTAGCTCGAATCTCGAAGAAGGATGTGACAACCAAGTAAGAGATCCTCCTATCTTTAATCTATTTATTAGTTCATTTATTTATTCATGTATTTACTGATGACCAAATTATCTTGCGATGTCCTTATTCAAGGAGGGGCAAGTATGTAATTAAGGAGTCATTTTTATAGTAAAGGCCAAATGAACTATTCAAACTAATATTGTAATTTACTTATGACCAAAATATTTATTCATGTATTTACTTATGACCAAAATATCTTGTGATGTTCTTATTCAAGGATGGGCAAGTAAGTAATTGTACACTTTATACCCCCCGAGTATATAAATAAGGAGTCATTTTTATAGTAAAGGCCAAATGAACTATTCAGATTAATATTGTATTTTTTCTCTCTCTCTCTCTCTCTCTCTCTCTCTCTCTCACTCTCTCACGCTCTATTCCTTGGTTGAGCTTCGTAAGATAATCTCAGATTCAACAATTGAACTATCATTATTTGATCAGTATCATACAATCACCTTCTTTCATATGTAGTTGTCTGATCATTATTTTTCAATGGCTATTATCCTTCTGATATCTCTTGATTATCGTAGCCTAAAAATCATTTGAATATTATTTTTGTCATCCACTATTTTCACTATAGTAACAAAAGATCTTGCTAATGTTTATGGTATCAACGTTCTAATGCATTCTTCTCAAATTAAAGGGAAAAATAGGTCTTTGTAATCTCAATCACATAGTATATTCTTCTGTCTGGACTATGCCTCATAATTTTCATAATCCTCAAAATATCCATTTAGCCATTAGTATCTCTATGCTCTTTCATGGATGGTTTTATATTAGATTCAAATTTACCAATAAACAATACTAAGACTTTTATTACAAATATAGATTGAGCTTAAGATTTAGATTGGAGAAACTTTTTTTAGGGATTTAATATTTATCAAAAACTTATTTTGACCACTAAAAAAGAGAAAGGGTGTGACAAATCAAGTAAAAAGTAAAAAGAAAAAGAGATTCTAAGGATTAATTTGAGACATTATTTTACAATTATATTTTCCAAAACATATCGAAAACCATTTTTATTGCGTTGTTTTTGAGCTAGGTTTGTAATGAGAAGCATGCCTTTATTTTTGGAAAATATTAAGGTTCAAATGCATGTAAATTTATATTTTATTATTCTTTAAAAAACCTAAGAGTATCAATATTGTGAGAAAAGAAAATATTATTTGTAAGAAAAACTTTAAACCAAGGAAATTGGAAAAGTAATTGAGATCATTGATTGAGAGTTTGGATTATAGTAGGTGACAATTTGTTAAATGATGGTTGATGTTTTACCTTTAATAACGAGATCATCCACTTATAATAATAGAAAAATTATGAAATTTTGGTTTTTGAGAATGAGCAAATATGTTTTTAATTATCTCATTGGCTAGTTAGAGTTGCTTATATTCATTGCACTACAATGTAGAGTAGAACTTGCTAAAGAACATAATAATCTTATGAATATATTATACATGGGTTTGGTTGATTTCGATTAATAAAACCAAACGAGTAGTTTAATTGATATCAAGAAAGATGGGTGGTTGGTTCAAAGATAAATTTTCTTTAAAATTCAAGTGGTGAAGTTTCTAATTAATGTCTAGTTTAATGATTCCAAGTAGCACCGACTTTCTAGGCGCTCAAGATGTTGATTCAATATGCAGCACTTTTGGGCGCCTAAGCGTTGCTGTTTGGCACCTAGGCGCCACAGGACTGACGTGTAAGCATTATGTTATGGGATCCTACTTTCCAGGTGCCTTTGTCTGTGCACATCTTTGGACGTGACCTAGCGTCTAGGCCCCAGAACAGAACTTTGCTCCCGTTAGCAGTGTTTCGAGCATTGTTCGATCCTCTATCATGTATCTTGCAAAATAACAATTAAATGTTCCTCAAAGCATAATATAAACATATAAAAATGGGAGAATTAAGATAAAAAATATGCTCAAATCATACACATATCAAAATCCCCAAACTTAAATGTTACTAGTTCTTAGATAACTTCAAATTTTAAAATTTGATGTAGTAGAAATCATAAAATAGTGGATTCTTATTAGTAACCACCTGTAATTTGAATTTCAAAGATATATACACAAGTGAAATTATGTTTCTATTGAGTTATTCTTTCAAAGCTACTCCTTGAAACACTTAACTCTTCCAATGTTTATCTTAATCTAAATATTCACTCTAAGATACTTAGTGGAAGCTTAGTTAATACAATTGGATATGTAAATTATTAAAAATTTAGCCATCTATTAATTCAAGACGATGTGTTATTAATCTAAAAGCATAAAAATTGAAACAAGTTAGAAATATCATTGAATTTTGAATTTTAAAATCGAAGATAATGAAACCAATTTTAGATAGAGCTATTCCTCAAGCTTCTTTTTGAAGGTTCCTTCATATATATTTTTTTCTCTTTTTTTTATGAACCTTCCTATAGATTTATTTTTCTTCAATCCCAAATTATTTTGTTATAGATATTTTGTTTTTAAACTCATTATAGAGAATTACTCTATCTAGATTAGCTCTTTATAGTTTTGAATTCAGCTGTCATCTCCATAAATTAAATTTTCCTAACATCCCTTTGATATGTTGTAACTTTTGCAATTAATGTTGTTTGCATATATAATTTAATTAATGAAATTGCACTTTTGAGGAAGGTTTTTGTGTTTACTTTGCAAGTTTCGGCGGGTAATGGATCATAGGAATCAAAATAGAACTTAATGGAAATTGGAGAAAAGATCAGTGGTTGGGCACTTAGGTGCTTGGACATTGGCGCCTATGTGCTTGGACATTGGCGCCAAGGCGGCAGAACCAGTTTAGAAACCAGCGATAACCTGAGAGCATGGTGACATGGCACCAGCCCTTGGGCGCTTAGGTGCCACACAAGTGGGAGCTTAGGCGCCCTTTAAATAGTTTCCAGACAAAGAGCTTGGAGCTTAGACGCCAGCCTTTAAGTGCCTAGGAGCTCAAAACTGAATTAAGCGGTTGTAGCAGTTTGGACTTCCAGATCATGGGAGATAATGGACATCATGGGGGAGTTACTTTAAAAACTAAGGAGAAGAAGTGGGAAAAGGCTGTTGATTCCTTTGGCTTCTAATTTACTTCATTTATAAATTTTCTTCTCCCCGGGCAGTGAAGCAGTATCCTAACAGAACATGAACGGCAGAAGGATAGAAGGTTTGAGAGGTTCTGAGTTATAAGTGCTTGTATTTCATTTTCTTTTTAATGTGAAGAAGATTCGTTGTAGTTTGTTGTAATCTTTTAATTGTAAGCTTATTCTATTTTGATTTTTTTTTAATCAAATGCATGTGTTGATGTATACAAGCATAAACATTCCGTAATTATTTTATTTCTTCCTTGGGATGGGTAAGCAAGATGACTTGGTGCAGAAGTGCTCTTTGAACCAATTTATTTCATGGTTATGGTTAACTTTCTGAACTTTATTTACACCCCATCTTGGCCTTGTGATGTGTTAAAATCCGTTGTGAATTATAAGTCTTGGGAAAGATTATAATGGAATCAACTAAGTTAACCACATTAGCCTATAAGAATAGGGCATAACCTTATAACCTGTAGCGTGATGCAAGAGAGAATTGTTGTGATTGAATTAGTAATAAGATTTATGGGAATAAACCTATCTCTAGCCAACCTTTTTAAGCCATCGGAAGGAGGTAATGAAAAATCTTTCTCCTATTTGTCACATGTTTAATTCTAGATGTTTTTATAATCAAGGATCTTATTAAACCATTTCAAGGGAGAACCTTTAAGAATTGAACCTGTCGACTTCTTTGTAGTTAATTTAGGATTGATTTTATAGGTCATGAATCAATCTAAAATTTCAGTTTGTGACTGAAAAATATAGGCTAGAAATTTTCTTGTTACAAATCATCTCATTCCCTCTGGGATCGACAATTAAGACTAGAATATTGGTACTACTGATACGCCACAAATACTTGTGTGACCTGCCTGTGCTTTGCAGCACTTGGTGCGTGTCAAGTTTTTGACACCGTTACCGGGGAACGATGGTGATTTTGGGTTAGGAAAATTTTAGTTGAAATTTATAGTCTTAGATTTGAAAACTATAGTGTTCACTATTTCTTGTTCAATTGTTTGTTTCTATACTTGTAAAAAGTAAAAATATCATGTTTTAAAAGTTTTTTGAATGTGTATTTGTTTGTGAATTAGTAATTTACTTGACTTATTTATTTTTGTTTATTTTGTATGTTATTTATCATTAACATAAGTGGTATCTGGCTAGTATATGTGTAGTGCAGGACCTTCTGGACTTGATCCCTACAATTTTGAACTTGAAAGAACTATGAAAAAAAGTTGTAAACAAAAAAGACTTCAATAACTTATAGGAGAATAACTAAGAAACCCATGAACATCAGGACATGCCTTGTCCTTTAAGAACTATTTTAACCCTTCGATAGATGAAATCCATCTTGGTATCTAACCCCTACCGTAGGAGCCAATATGTTCATATTGAAGCTTGCTATCATCCAAATGAAACAGAACAATCAGTTTGAGGGAAAACTGTCTGAAGATAAAAACTTACACTTAGCATGTTCCTTAGAACTTTGTGCCACTTTTTGTTATAACAGTATCTCCAATGATGTTGTGAGATTAAGGCCTTTTTCCTTTCTCTTTAAGGGATAAAGCTAGAATGTGGTTAAATTCGTTAACATGAGGATCAATTAGGATGTGGAGTGACTTGGCCATAAAATTCTTAGCAAAGTATTTCCCACCTTCGAAAATGGCTAAACTATAACTTCTTTTTGCCATCATGAAGGTGAATATATCTATGAAGCTTAGGGAAAATTCAAGTAACTCGTTAGGAAGTGGCCCCACCCTGTGTTGCCTAGTTGGTTGATAAATCAGGCTTTTTACAATGGATTAGTAGGATCTCTTAAGTAGAACATAGAATCTTGATACCCCCTAAAATATGTGTGAATGTTGACCTCACTTTGGTTGAGGTCTAGTCTCTTTTTAGAATAGCTTAAGGTCTAGCCATAGGACTCTCTTGGTGACTTTATTAGAAGACTAGTTATGGAACCCTCCCCATAGAAATTCAATCTTTTCTTACTTCACTGGGAGTTTTCATATGCTTAAGGCCCAATCTCCAGTTTTGGGAGGAAGAAACCAAGCATAAGAAAGCCCAGGGGAAGTCACCTATAGGTGGTCAGACCATATGATCTACCCTAGGAGGTCTGGAGCTTACACCACATTGACTCTACACACTCACAACCCTAAATAAAGCACGTCACCTTTGATCCCCTAACTTTTTGGAAACTCATGTAAGTGGTTTTCCCAAGCTCTTAGTCTAAGGCTAGGGTTTGGCTAGTACCAACACATAGAGAACCAAATGAGGGTGACCCTTGGTTCATGACTCAATTTAAACAATTTCATACTACTCACCTTCAACCAATCTCAATTTTCCCAAACATTCCAAATGTCTAACCCCTTTGCCCTAAAATACCCTAAATACCTAACATACCGCTAAAGCCCTAAAATCCCACAAATTTCTAAAATTGCCCAAATCACCCATAGTTCTCCAAAGATCATTCCAAAATACTCCCTACCACTCATATTAACCAAAATTACCCAAAATTGCCAACTTTCGCCAAAAATCCCTAAAATGACCAAATGCCTCTCTTAGCCCAAAATTCCAAAAATTCTCATAAATTCCCAAAACTTTCCAAATATTCTCAATTTCATTTCTCTCAACTACCACATGACCCAATTTGGCCAATTTAGCCCAATTTAACCAAAAGCCCCAACTTGACCCATTTAACCCAAAAGTGGCCAAATTAAACCCAATGTCTACCCAATTGATCCCAATCTTGCCCAATTTCAATTCTAAACTTCAATTCAACATCCCCAATACCAATCTAAACCAAATCCAAGCCCAATTTAGCCCACATTTGAGTTCAATTCCACTTGAAATCCAAAATCCCCAATTTTACATAAATGATACAAAACCCCTAAATTGACCCAATATCAACCAATTCCCCCCAAATTTCAATCCTAAACTCTTTCTAAAATCACCAAAAACAAAATGCAACATCAATTTGCTCACCTAAGTCCTAAACTTGCTAAAATTACCCAAATTTACCCTAAATTACCCATGAACCCAAACTTGCCCAAATCCAATCCAATTCAACTCAAATTCTCTTCAAAATTGTTCTAAAATCGTCATAACACATTCCTACACCAATCAAAACATTTATTTGGCCAAATTTTTAATTAAAATCCCATTCAAAATCCCTTTGAACCAAAATCCCCAAAATTTGCCCTAAAATTGTCATATGGCCTAAATTCCCCAAATTGAATCCTTGAATCCTAAAATTTCCATCCAATTTCTATCCAAAACCCTTCATGACATATACCTACATCAATTTGAACCATCAATTGAACTCTAGCCAAGCCCTATATCAACCTAAATCCAAGTGGATCCAACTTGTCCCAAATGGATCAAAATCCCAAAATCCAACAAATTGAACCCCCAAATGAATTCAAAACCACTCCAAGTCTTCTTGATTAAATCATTTTGTTCTTTAAAAAACTATGTACAACTCGTTTAAAGCTTAACGACGTATGCCAGCTAGAAGCAAACATTCTTATAACACTTCGCAAGCTTGAGAGAATATTTACGCCTAGTTTCTTTGACTCAATGTAGCATCTCTCTGTAGATTTACCCCACGAGGCATTAATTGAAGGTCCAATACAGTACCGAGAACTATGAAAATAAGGTCCGACTAGAAGGATTGATATGTGGAATATATTTATTGCAAGAGATAATGATATTCTACTCCTGCATTTTGGCAGAAGAAGAGTCCACTAAAGAGTTTGGTTTGGTGATACCAGCGACCCTTTCTATTTTCAAGCTGTTAGGTGAAGCATCGGGGAGATGCACATCATGTTACCTTAATGATCAGAAACTTTGAGTAGAGACACTTTATGTTCTTCTTAATTGCGACGAAAAACAACCCTTTATTGAGTAAGAAACATTTCATTATAATTTTTAGCTCATTTACCTAAAAAAAGTGTCAAGATTAACTATTTTAATGATATTTCAATGTATGAACAGTTTATTCATTGAGTCAAGCAACGAGAATAAATTCCCCTAGTGGTTTACAACTCATGCGAGTTATAATTAACATATTCATTCCTCATGTGACACGAGACTTTTAATTGACACAGGATTTCTTATGTATATATTAATAGATTCATTATTGGAGAAATGAAGTGACAGATCAGAAATTGATAGATCATGCATGGGGACCTATGTGCATCATGAAAAGCTGACAAATTTATGATGTAAATGGGTACATGTTTCGTACGAGATTCTGGTCTGAAGGAAAAAAGTATTTTAATTCTAGCATTTTTGTTAAAGCAAATGATAAGTCAGATGATGAGATAGACTATCATGAAATTATGGAAGAATTTGTTGAACTATCTTATCCAAGCTCTTTTGGAAGAAGTGTATTCCTATTCAGCTGTACTTCATTTGATCATGTTCCTAACTGTGGGACAAGGGTAAACCAACTATATAATATCACAGAAGCGAAAGTAAACAGAAGATATGTTAAAATTGATCCTTTCATTCTAGCCAGACAAACAACTCGGGTATACTATCTTTGACATGTACATAGAGCAAGAGATAACCTTGATTGGACAATTGTCTTTTCGAGTAAACCAAGAGTCACCAATAATATTCTGAATAATATTGAAACCAACAGTAAAGAAACTAAAATGACAAGTTTCTATTTTCCACTTAATGCAAACAATGAGGAACTTAATCTAGAGGTTGTAATGGTGAACACGAAGAAATTAATCTTCGTGATCAGTACGACTTTGATGATGCATTTGAAGAAGAGATCATGACTGTATCCTCCAGTCCCTCTTCAGACGATGCTGA
This sequence comes from Papilionanthe hookeriana x Papilionanthe teres, assembly GCA_022702705.1. Taxonomy (NCBI): domain Eukaryota; kingdom Viridiplantae; phylum Streptophyta; class Magnoliopsida; order Asparagales; family Orchidaceae; genus Papilionanthe; species Papilionanthe hookeriana x Papilionanthe teres. The sequence goes on along the minus strand of CM040426.1, from coordinate 37,851,969 downwards.
GTAAGATGAGTAAGTTGATTGTACCTTTCATTGAATTTTGTATTCTAGGTTATTGTGTAGTTTTGTGCTTTCGGTTATAGTAGTTGTATCATGCAATTTATAGTTTCCTCTGCATGTCTACTGCATACTTATGTGTTTTATGTTTATTACATACTATTTTGTTTTTATTTTATTACATAATTTGTGCTATATACAGTAATGTAAAAAATTGACGAGCTAAACTAGTTTGATATTAATACATGTTAGCTCTAACAGAATGTAACTACTTTTGTTTGCATGAGAATTTCCATTAGCTGAAGCAGAGTCGATCATAGGCATCATGAGGTATCACGATCCACGAGCGTGATCTTTTCTAGTACGACCTGTAAAAAGAGGTTGCTGGAGGGAAGAATGAGTCTGAGTGCTCGGGTTGCAAAGGTTTGTCAACGACGCTCACCTCTCCACCAGTGCATTTGCAGCTTCTATCTCTACTGCACAAGATGAGAAGATCTTCATGTGTGTTGCGACATTCTCTGCCGAGATGGATACCAACATCTCTCCAATGAGGTTAGAGCTAGAGGCCAACATGGAGGCTAAGCTGAAGGTTGAGTTGGATTCCTTTCGACAGCGGATGAGGGAGCGTGGCAAGGCAGCGACAACATTGGAGGAGGAGAAAGTCGGTAGTGGATGATGAGGAAGGGGTTGGCGAGAAAGAGGAGGATGATTAGGAGGGGCTTTTTCTTATGTTTATGTACATTTCAACATATATTTTTTCCGTGAACAATGATGTACATAATTTAAAGTAAATACATTTTATTTATTTCATTATTTGATTGAATAATTTAATGTTTGACAAATATGTTATTTCCTTAAATGCATGGGATTGTAGATTAAAAGTTGTGATAGTAGGCGTGGTAATGTAAAGAATTTATTTATTTTATTATGCTATAGGTTTTCGTAGGCTTACCATCGGTTTTTGGACGGCTCCAAACTTATCCTTAGGCAAAACTGACGGCTAGCCGATGGACATTTTTACCAACGCCTAACTGGCAAATAACCGATGACTCAAGGTGCGTTACACAAAAACAAGAGGTGTGACACTTTTCCGATAGGTAACCCGTCAGCTATAAAAAACGACGCATAAACGACGTTTAACCGACGATTTTTACCTGCTTAGAAAAACTGACGGGTGCGACAATTTTCTAGAAGTTCTACTGTCGGTTATAAAATATGACACGTAAATGATGTATAACCGATGGTTTTGCCTACTGGAAAACCGATGAGTGCGACACATTTCAGACGTGTTTGCCGTCACTATTACCAACGGAAGAACTGTCGGTTATACGAACCGACAATTACCGAAGACTCGAAGTTTCTCGAAAAAAGTTACAACGTTAAATTGTCGGATAAGCGTCGGTAAATTTATATTGTCAGAATATCAGTCGGTTTTGGAATTACCAACAAGTATTTTCCTACAAGCTTAAAACCATCGGTAATATTAAAAGCGACGGTTTTACTTATCATAACCGACGATTTACAGCTGTTGGAGAAAGCCTAAATTCTTGTAATGAAATAAATATTAAAATCTGATCTAATGTGAATTAATTATTTTAAGAAATGAATTGAATTTATATCTCAATCATTATTGAATCGTTATTCGACAACTCTTTGATCATTGTTTGATCATTAAAACCTAGTAAAATTTATTGTATTGCTATTTTCTTACTTAATGTTTTATATGTTGTATTGTTGTATAAAGTCTCCCATAATCCTCCGTATTCGAGTTTTGTTAGAATTAACGTGACGTATGTTCAAACCCATTTTAAGTTCTGTTTGAACATTCTTCGAAGCCCTGTTTGAATTTTGGTTGTATCCTCTTAGAACCCTCATCAAACATTCTTAAGCTTTTGTTCAAATCTGCTTTGATATTTATCCAAACTATATATAAATCATACTCAAACACCTATCAATCTATGGTTGAATCATGCTCGAGTTCATCAACCCCACAATTTCCTACATACATATATATTTACACCAAATCTCACATCGGTCGTCACTCGATCTCAATTAACAGCCAATCGATCTTCTACATATTGCTCTTTCCTTCCCTTAAGATGACAACTTCTGCTCTTCAACCGGTTACTTGAAGCCGATCTCTCACCATTAACAGAGGAGGAGAAAGATTCCGCAGACTCCATGTCTTCCTCCGCGATAGTTTCAAGCCTTCTCGCAATCCTCTTCTTCTGTTGCTTGTCAGGGATGAGCTGAGATGGCGCTACCTCTGTTGCGAACCGCAGGAGTGTGTGGGCTCTGGCCATTTTTATCACGGCTCGATAGCTGAGATCAAAGACGATAGTTTGGAAGGAAGAGATATAGGTTGCGTTGGCTTTGATGGAGACATTTATAGAGTTTTTGGAAGGGGAAAATTTTCTAGAATGTGAGTAATGAAGGAATTAGGAGGGGGAGGTTATGACTTCTAGACGTTTGTTGTGTGAATTTGTGGTAGAGGCATTAATTGGTTGGGTGGGCTTAGCTTTGCTCGGAGATGTTTTCCTTTCAACGTAATTAAATTATAAAATAATATAACTAAATTAAAAATTAAATAAACATTTTATTAAATTGTTTGAGATTTATAAAATTTATTCATTTCAGGATAAATATAACTGATTTATTAAATAATATAAATATAATAATGGTTATGCACAACTATTTTGACATAACATTAGAAAATACATCCAAACCGAATTTTGAATCTTGATGTGATTTTTAAGTCAGAAAATATTTATATGTAAATTGAAAAATATAAGAATTTTGACTTTAATAAACTTATAGCTAAACTGAATGTTTTAATCATGTAAAACTAAAGATTCCAAAGGGAATTTGATATGAGCATAAGTAAGCTCAAATTATGCACTTGAAATATTTTTAATAATTTTAAGTTTATTAATTGAGGAGTCAAATAGGATTTGAATCATGTATATTTATAGCTAAATTAAGAATCTCTAGAAGAGGAGTAAGAGGAATCCAATTAAACACCGTACCTCGATTAGAAAAATCATCGAGTAATTTAAATGATGAATGAACAATATATTATCAAAGGAATGATTGTTAGAAACTCTTTAAATTTTCCAAATAGATTTTGATCGAATCAAAATCTATTAGGAATACACCACGAGAATCTTTCATTCATGTTCATATTAATAAGAAAACTGAATCGATACAATAGCGGAAGCGTACCTGAATCCATTTGATCGATTGCAAGCAACGATCTTCCAATCTACAGACTTTCCGGAGTTTTCCTTAGTCTCTCTCGTTGATGGGGAACAAGAGAATTCACACACTGCAGACCGGGGACCATTACCTCTTTATTTAATGTAACCAAAGGGTGGTTACAAATTTTCTTAATTCCAATTCCGCCCTCATCAAATTGAAATTTGCCCTTATGGTATCCACACTTATAATTTCATGACAAATGTGTCTTAAGTCATAAATTTTATTCTTAATTAGACCACAATAATTTTGACTTATTAAATGATGACCCAACACATTTATTAATTACATTATAGTCCCATAATTGATCCAACAATCTCCCACTGGACTATATATGTATAAGATAAATGTGTCAACCTTAGTGCGCCCAAAATTTGTTGTCATCATTGTAAAGACACATTACAATCTCGCCCATTAATCATATGAGTCTTCGTTGTATTTGTCACAACTAAACCCATCAATGGTCACATATATTAATATAATCAAATGACATAGATCAATCATGAATGTGTGGAATGAAAATTACATGTAAAGTGGTCTGTTCATGTCAATTTTCAACTAGTCCTACTTTACTTAAGTGAGATCAAACTTTAACTGTACATAGTGTACTGAACTGAATAAAATGTCTCATTTCTGATCAGAAAATATCCAAATATGTTTTGTATGCAAAATAAAACATAGAGCTAAAAACACAAGTTAACAAACTCCCACTGAATCTAAATTTCCTCAAGCTTTATAACACCCATATGAGCAGTATGCTCATGAAAGACCCTGGGTATCAGACCCTTTGTAAGAGGGTCCGCAATCATGGAGTTTGTTCCAATATGCTCTATGTGAATCTGACCACTCTTTATTTTTTCCTTCACAACAAGAAATTTGATGTCAATATGCTTTGAGTTGGATGAACTTCTGTTGTTATTGGAATACAATATAGCTGATTTATTGTCACAAAATAACTTTAGTGGTCTTTCAATTCCTTCCATAATGCGCAGCCCAGTGACAAAATTTCTCAGCCATATGTCATGGTTGGATGCCTCATAACATGCTACATACTCTGCTGCCATAGTGGATGAAGCTATTAGTGTTTGTTTTACACTTCTCCAGGATATAGCTCCACAACTTAACAAAAATATGTAGCCTGATGTAGATCTTCTGCTGTCTTGGTATCCAGCAAAATCGGAGTCAGAATACCCAATGATCTCCAAATGATCTGATCTCCTATATGTAAGCATGTAATCTTTTGTTCTCCTTAAGTATCTTATAACTCTTTTGGTTGCTTTCCAATAATCCATTCCTGGGTTGCTTAAGTATCTGCCTAAAACTCCAACAATGTACGCAATATCTGGCCGCATACAAACTTGAGCATACATAAGATTCCCTACTGCTGAAGCATAAGGAATCTTTTCCATTTCCTGAATCTCAAGGTTTCCTTTTGGGCACTGATTGAGACTGAACTTGTCTCCTTTAGTGACAGGGGTGTCAATTGGTTTACAATTCTGCATGCCAAATCTTTTAAGCACTGTATCAATATAGCCTCTTTGTGATAATCCAAGAATACACTGAGAACGATCTCAGTGAATCTAAATTCCTAAGACAAATGAGGCATCACCAAGATCTTTCATCTCAAAATTAATTGATAGAAATCTCTTAGTTTCTTGCAACATACCCATATCATTTGTGGCAAGCAGTATGTCATCCACGTACAAAATCAGAAAACAATGCTTTCTCCCACTGAATTTATGATATACACAACCATCAACTGCATACATTTCAAAACCGAATGATATACCATTAACGGGAAGCTTGTTTGAGCCCATAAATAGATTTTGTCAGTTTGCAAACCATATTTTTTGGGTCTCCTGACACAAAATTTTCTGGTTGCATCATATAGATCGTTTCATCAATGTCTCCACTGAGAAAACAGTCTTAACATCCATTTGATGTAGCTCCATATCATAATGAGCAACTAGTGTCATGATTATTCTAAAAGAGTCCTTTGTTGAAACCGGAGAAAATGTCTCTTTATAGTCAATCCCTTCCTTTTGAGTATAGTCTTTAGCTACAAGACGAGCTTTATGTCTCTCCACATTACCCTTTGAATCCCTTTTGGTTTTAAAAATTCATTTGCAACCAATGGGTTTCTTTCCTTCTGGTAATGGAACAAGTTCTCAAACTTTATTGTCTTGCATAGATTTATACTCCTCATTCATTGCTTTAATCCATTTTTCTGAATTGGAACTTTGTATAGCTTGATGAAAGTTGATAGGATCATCTTCCATTATACTAATATTTTCCTCATGTTCCTGAAGAAATACAATATAATCATCTGAAATAGCATTTCTTCTTTCCCTAGTGGATCGTCGCAAAATCACTTACCCTTGAAGTTGTTCTTGAGGTTGTTGAATTTGTTCCTCAAGGGGTTGATTAACAATGTCTTGTTCTTGATTTGCAACTTGATCAATGTCAGGAGTAAAATCCTGATCATTATCAAAAGCAATTATAGGAATAGGAACCAATTTCTCTTCAACAAGAGTAGTATGGTCCGATTCCTCCTCAAAGACAAAGTCTCTAACCTGATTTCTCCCCCAAATTCAATATCCTCAAAGAACACCTGCAGTTCCCGTCTCAAAAAATATCTTTAATTTGGGATCATAAAACTTGAAACCCCTAGATCGCTTCAAATAACCAACAAAATAGCTGCTCACTGTTTTAGGGTCTAACTTTTTCTCAAGTGGCTTGTAAGGCCTTGCCTCAGCTGGGCAACCCCAAACATGAAAATGCTTTAAACTGGGTTTTCGCCCTGTCCAAAGCTCATAAGGTGTTTTTGCAGCTGCTTTAGTTGGTACTCTATTTAAAATGTAGGCTGTTGTCTTAAGTGCTTCTCCCCAGAGTGATTCTGGTAAGGTAGAATGACTAATCATACTTCTTACCATGTCTTTAAGAGTGCGGTTTCGTCTTTCAGCTACACCATTCATGCTAGGTGAACCTGGCATTGTGTATTGAGAGACAATTCCACACTCCTCTAGGAATTTAGCAAATGGTCCCAAACGTTGTTCACCTGAACCGTCATATCTGCCGTAGTATTCACCACCATGATCAGATTTGACTTTCTTTATTCTTTTGCTTAGTTGGTTTTCAACTTCAGCCTTATAAGATTTGAACATGTCCAATACTTGGGACTTTTCATTAATAAGAAATAGGTATGCATATCTTGAATAATCATCTATGAACGATACAAAATATTGTTGACCATTCCAATAAGCTGTAGAAAATGGTCCACAAACATCCGTATGTATCAATTATAAGACTTATGTAGCTCTATATGCACCTAATTTCTTTCTTTTGGTCTGTTTTCCCTTAATGCATTCAATACAGACATTAAAGTCCGTAAAATCAATGGAACTTAGAATTCCATCTGACACAAGTCTTTCAACTCTATTTCTAGAGATGTGACCTAAACTCTTGTGTCATAATGCTCCTGAATTTTCATTATTACTTTTACGCTTAGTACCTCGTGATTCCACATTCAGAGTTTCATTATAAGAAGCAACGATATCAAGCAAATAAAGATTGTCATACTCCATAAGGGAACCGAGTTCAATAATATTGGAATTAATAGATAAACTGAAACATCTGTTTTGAAATGAACAACAATAATCAAATTTGTCCAAACAACAAACAGAAACCAAATTCCGTCTAAATGACGGTACAACAAAAGTATCTATCAAATCCAAATAGTAACAAATACATAATAACAATCTAAAATGCTTAATTGCTTCCACTTCTACCGATTTTCCATCTCCCACATAAATGCATCTTTCAGCATCATTTGGTTTTCGGTAGCTCAGGCAACCCTGCATTGAAACACTTATGTTAGTAGTAGCACCAGAGTCTAACCACCAAGTGTTTCTAGGTACTGAAGCCAAATTTACCTCAGAACAGACCAAAGTTAGAAATGTACCTTTCTTTATACGTCAAGCGTGATATTTTGCACATTCCTTCTTCTGATGTCCTTCTTTATTGCAAAAGAAACAACTGATACTTTCAGGATTTTGAACTTTATTTTGTTTCTTTTGAGAAGAACCCTTATTCTTAGCAGCCTCACTCTTTCTTTTAGTGCCTCTTTCTTTAAAGATGTTGACCAAATGAGCACTATCAGTCTTTCCTTGCTTCAACCTTTCTTCTTCTTGCACACAATGAGAAATAAGCTCATTAAGAGTCCATTTCTCCCTTTGCATATTATAGGCGATCGAAATTACTAACTCGTGGAGGAAGCGAAATAAGAACTAAATGCGAGAGTAAATCATCCGTCAACTCGAGCTTTAGCTTCTTTAATTTTGAAGCAATGTTCGACATCTCAACGATGTACTCCCTTATACTTTCCTTGCCTTTGAACCTCATTAAAATCGGTTCTTTAAAAGAATACCGGTTTCGGCCTTATCGCTTTTTGCGAAGCATTTCTCATTTCGAGAGGAAACTTGCAGCATCGATGATCTCACTAGACACCGCACCTCTAAAGGCCTCAGGTATGCCGCGCTTTATGATCATAAGACTCAAGCGATTAGAACGGTCCCACTTCTCATAGATTCTCCTTTCCTCGGAGGAACTAGCATCCGTAAGAGGAGCGGGTTTATTCATTTTTAACACTATATCTATATCCATGCAGCCAATAACAATGTGAATGTTCTCTTTCCAATCCTTAAAGCTATCACCCTTAAGGATTGGAACCGAATTGAGATTAGCAGATACATTAGCAACAACTGAAAAAACGAACAAAAGATTACATAAATAAAATGTTTTAAATTCAATTAATGGTAAATCCCATCTCAAGACACCTAATGCAACATTAATATCAAGTCTTTAGACAGTAATATTAACTGCTAATTGTAATCTTGTTGTAATGATCAAACATTAACAATAATGTATATCAAGTAATAAATCTATCTTTGGATCGATTTATTACTCATATATAATTTATTATAATTTTTACATGCTTATCATCACAAGTGAGTATGTAGTTCGGCCAAGTATTAAATTTTTCTTTGGGTCAATTAATACACGCATGAACCCACATACACACAACATCCAATAATTTTGTAACGAACTATCTACACAAGAGAGGTTACTTTGGCAACATCATGTTTCAATAAGTTCATTAAAAATTGATGGACAATTTACAAAGTACCATTTATTCGAATTTAATTGAAACTTTAATTTAATTTTATAAAATCTTATATTTATAAATAATGACTAATTTATAAGTCATAAAGCCTCATGATTTACAAAACAAAATTATTGATTTTATAAAATTAATCAATCCCAAAAATTGAGTTAATTAATTCACTCATTTTATTTTCATACTTATAAAAGGAAATAAATTAAATACATTTTATTTCCTAACATATAAAAGAAAAAAATTAAATACATTTTATTTCCTAACATAGAAGTAAATTAATTAAATAACTCATTTTAATTTCGAAATTAAAATGATAAATTTATTTAATTTAATTTAATTTATATATATATATATATATATAATTAATTAATTAATTAATTAATTAATTTTTTTTAATTGTTCGTGTGAACAGGGAACAGTTCGCGAATCGGTAACAGTCGCGCTGTTCGCGAACAGCGGCGTCGCCCGGCGCCGCCACCATCCGGCGCCATCTCCAGCGCTCCTCCCTCCGGCAACGCCCCTTTTCGCATCAGCATTCTGCTGCGCCGGATACTGCCGCCTTCGGAGGCCGCGCCACCGCAGCCACCTACGTCGGAGTCCCGCTGCCGCATTCCTGTCGCCGCAACCCCGCCGTCGCAACCATTTGCGGACGATTCCTTCGCGGGTAAGGGCGAATGAAAAGGGATAAAAAAAATAAGAAGGAGAAGGAGAAAAGCCTCTGGCCATGCTGTCAAAATTCCTCGTTCCTCAATTTTGTGTCGTCGCCGCAAAATTTTATCGACGACGATTGCAGAGGAAAAAAAAGAGAAACATAATCTCAAAAATTGAATATGAACAGGAGGCTCTGATAACAATTGTTAGAAACTCTTTAAATTTTCCAAATAGATTTTGATCGAATCAAAATCTATTAGGAATACACCACGAGAATCTTTCATTCACGTTCATATTAATGAGAAAACTGAATCGATACAATAGCGGAAGCGTACCTGAATCCATTTGATCGATTGCAAGCAACGATCTTCTAATCTGCAGACTTTCCGGAGTTTTCCTTAGTCTCTCTCGTTGATGGGGAACAAGAGAATTCACACACTGCAGACCGGGGACCATTACCTCTTTATTTAATGTAACCAAAGGGTGGTTACAAATTTTGCTTAATTCCAATTCTGCCCCTCATCAAATTGGAATTTGCCCTTATGGTATCCACACTTATAATTTCATGACAAATGTGTCTTAAGCCATAAATTTTATTCTTAATTAGACCACAATAATTTTGACTTATTAAATGAAGAGCCAACACATTTATTAATTACATTATAGTTTCATAATTGATCCAACAATGATCACATAATGAAATGCTTGAAGGTTTTGCCAAAATAACTAAAATGAGATTCCTTTTGCAAAATCTATAACTACAACATCTTTTTTTTCACATGAAACCATGAAGGGGACATGGACCATAATTGAAGGAATTGAAGGGTTCTTGAATATTTAAGAAACCTTAGAGATTTGCTCGACAATCACTATCAACCACCATCATCACTCAATCCTCATTATCCAATCATTAACATAAGACCAACATTGTTGGCGTACGTTAGCTCGAATCTCGAAGAAGGATGTGACAACCAAGTAAGAGATCCTCCTATCTTTAATCTATTTATTAGTTCATTTATTTATTCATGTATTTACTGATGACCAAATTATCTTGTGATGTCCTTATTCAAGGAGGGGCAAGTTGTACACTTCATACCCCCTGAGTATATAAATAAGGAGTCATTTTTATAGTAAAGGCTAAATGAACTACTCAAACTAATCTTGTATCTTTTAATTGTAAGTTTGTTGTAGTTTGATTTTTCTTTTGAGGAAGGTTTTGTGTTTGCTTTGCAGGTTGCTTTGAAGGTTTTGTGATGTCCTTATTAGTTTATTTCTTCTCTCTATCTCTCTCACTCTCCCACGCTCTATTCCTTGGTTGAGCTTCGCAAGATAATCTTAGATTCAACAATTGAACTATCATTATTTGATCATTATCATACAATCACCTTCTTTCATATGTAGTTGTCTGATCATTGTTTTCAATAGTTATTATCCTTTTGATATCTCTTGATCATCGTAGTCTAAAAATCATTTGAATATTATTTTTCTCGTCCACTATTTTCACTATAGTAACGAAAGATCTTGCTAATGTTTATGGTATAAAAGTTTTAATGCATTCTTCTCAAATTAAAGGGAAAAATAGGTCTTTGTAATCTCTATCAACATAGTATCTTTATGCTCTTTCATGGATGGTTTTATATTAGATTTAGATTTACCAATAAATAATACTAAGACTTTTATTATAATTATAGATTGAGCCTAAGATTTAGATTGGAGAAACTTTTTTTAGGGATTTAATATTTATCAGAAACTTATTTTGACCACTAAAAAAGAGAAAGGGTGAGACAAATGAAGTAAAAAGTAAAAAAGAAAAAGAGATTCTAAGGATTAACTTAAGACATTATTTTACAATTATATTTTCCAAAAAGTTGAGACATTTTTATTGGGACATAACCTTTTTGTTGTTTTTCAAAATTTTTGATGTACTAAATAACTTTTTATGACCAAATTAATATATGTGCTAGCTAAAGAAAGTTGGCTGGTTATCTCAAAATAATTCTATAATACTCACAACCTTTAAACAACTTATTCTCTCAAAACATATCGAAAACCATTTTTATTGTGTTGTTTTTGAGCTAGGTTTGGTAACGAGAAGCATGCCTTTATTTTTGGAAGATATTAAGGTTCAAATGCATGTAAATTTGTCTTTTATTATTCTTTGAAAAACCTAAGAGTATCAATATTGTGAGATAAGAAAATATTATTTGTAAGAAAAACTTTAAACCAAGGAAATTGGAAAGGTAATTGAGATCATTGATTGAGAGTTTGGATTATAGTTGGTGACAATTTGTTAAATGATGGTTGATGTTTTATCCATGATAACGAGATCATCCACTTAGAATAATAGAAAAATTAAGAAACTTACTTTTTTTTAGAATGAGCAAATATGTTTTTAATTATTTCATTGGCTAGTTAGAGTTGCTAATATTCATTGCACTAGAATGTAGAGTAGAACTTGCTAAAGAACATAATAATCTTATGAATATATTATACATGGGTTTGGTTGATTTTGATTAATAAAACCAAACAACTAGTTTAATTGATATCAAGAAAGATGGGTGGTTGGCTCAAAAAATGTTGACCTCATTTTTGAGGTCTTTCTTTCCCCTCTCCATAGAGCCTAGGATCCAGCCTTAGGATTTTCCTATTTTGGACTCTCTTAGAGGACTAGACCGGGACCCACCATATTTAGAAATTCAAGCCATCTTCTTGCTCCTTGAAGTTTCATATAGACGGTTCTAAATCCTCGACATCTAGTTGAGTCGATTAAAAGCAGACGTATTGAAACTCTTGATGAGTTCCTATAGGGATTTGAAAGCCATAGACGGACCCCACAGCGCACGACGTTTGACTTTTTGCCACGAGCAATATATTTGACTATGGTTCTCGCTTAGGCGAAAACCGGTCATTATTTGCTCGATAAATGGCGCCGGTCGGGTCAAAATAATTTCATTTTGCCACATAACACAAATTTGATTTAAATTGGCTCGACCGTCAACGAACTTGTCTAGATGACCCCAGACGACGAAACGGACTGCGCCGATTTATCCGGAACATCCATTTTAGTCGGGAAAGACATATATATTGATAAGATTTTGAACTGAATTGGATTGTGCAGAAATTAAAGAATTTAAGTAAGTAAATGATTTTAAATTAAATTAAATTAAAAAAAATTCCTTTAAAAAAAAAAACTCACGCACACATGCCCCTCACGCCTCTCCTCCCGTAACCTAGCCTCACCCCATTCGTGCCTCCCCTCTTCCTCACGGGCGATACTCACGCGAAGCCCTAGCCGGTCGTCCCTCTCCGAGCCGGTTACCTTCTTCCTTCTCCGGCTCACACTGCCGGTCATCACTTCCGGTAATATTCTCGAACCTTCCTTACCGGTTTCTCCGGTCATTCTCTTCCTTACCGATTTTCATTGTCAGTTGCTTCACCGGCAAGGATTTTCCATCCCAAACGAGTCAGGTAACCGCCTTATGCTCGATTTCGACTGTTGCTTCTTGGTGAGATGGCCTTCTTTACCTCTCCGATTCTCACCGGCGGTGAGCGTATATCCTTCGTCTGTACCTATAAAAACCCCTTCAGTGGCTTGTTAGTAGGGGGTTAGCTTGCTCGATTCTCTTGAGCTCAATTTTCCTTCTAGTCATTTTGTTTTCTCTGCTTAGTGAGGGCGGTGCTTTGCTTTCTGGGGTGAAAAGCTTTTTGGTTTTTCTCTCGTCTAAGGCTTCTTAAGAGAATTTCAGGGCTAGTGATACATTCTTCAATTTGATTTCATTTTGTTTGTTGCCTTCTCTGAGATTCACGTTTTGTGAAAGCAAGTCCCTGCTCCTCCCCCTCTTCTTTACTTATACAATAGTATTTTTTTTAGCATTGAAGGTAAGAGCCTTACTATTTCATCCTCTTCTTTAATTTATTTATGAAAGGCCTTCCATGCAGTAAAGTATTTTTTCTCTCCCTGACTTAATTAAGGAGATTTTTCTTTACATTTCATTCTTAATATTTGATTTACTTCCTGCGAGTTATGAACGGAGTTCTTGCTTTCTTAGCCGATGAACTATTAAAGTATGCTTAATTTTACAATCGTTATTCCCTTTTTGTGAGATTTGACTTCCTTTTATTTGAAGATTCGTATGCTTTGAAGATTGGATTACTATGAGTCATGATTCTTGATCTGTTAGCTTTCTTGATCTATCTAAAAAAAACAAACTGGAAGCACATGTGCTAAGATATTTGTTTAGTTGATATACATGGTTAGAATGAAAATTTTAATAAGGGGGTTGGTGATGTTTTCTTTGCGCGATTTGGGGATTTTTGCTTATTGTTTTCTCTGGGTTTTACAATTTCTTTGAGTAAATTCTTCCCCATTTATTTACGAATCACAAAGAGTTTCTATTTCTCCCTTATCTCGTCTTAAGTGTTATATCTACATGCATAACCCGTTCATATATGAATAAGATCTATCCATATCTTGATTTATTTATCATCATGAGATGAAAATTATAATGCGATTAGTTTATTTCCTGCTAAGAATAAATGGCTTGGTATTTTCTTGAAGGTGGGGATAAACCATCATATTCCGGTTAGTCATGTGAAATTTGGACAATTGTGTATAAGAATTCTTTATTGGTTTCCATAGCGAAGATCTTCTTCCTTCTGATCTTATCTTGATGCGGTCTTTCATTTTCTTCAATCTAAATTGTAAGAATGCAAGAATTTATTCCTTCTATTTATTTGATTTGCTCTATGAATGAATTGGTTAAACGATTAACTGGTTGCTTCAAAGATGAGTTTCTTTCTTTTACCCATCCCCCGGTTGGTCACATCAAAATGGCTCTTAGAAGATTTGTTGAGCATTTCGGTCAGATACCAATCTCTGTGATAGCTACATGTGACACAAAGTTAATAAGCTGTGCAAAATTATCAATCTAAAGGCTGGATGGATTTTTGGATTAATTATTACATTCTTAATTATCTCTATTCCCATTTTTTATTCTTGAATCACTTTCTTTGATGAACTGGTCATACATTCCAGTTTCTGTACAAATACATATGGTATATAAATGATCGTATTCTATATCGAACTTTGAGGGTTGGTTTATAAATTCAAATAAGAAAGGCCGCAGCTTTATTTCCTTGACTGAATTAATTCAGTTGTGACCCATATATCTATTTTGAGTTGAATAACTGGGAAAATTATCTTATTTTGCTCGAATAAATATTCACAAGCAAATTTATTTGCTATGGTTAGCCGATTCATGGCCTTACATGAAAAGGCTGCAATTTTTTTTTTACTGTGAATCATAGAATAGCTTTTAGTTATGCTACAAAAGATTTGATGGAATAAATGTTGAAATAAGATTTTGATGTTGAACATGTAAATATAAAACAATTGAATAACTTATGTCTCATTCATTTATACTATAATTATGTCTACTAAATACTCATTTGTATTTAAGCGACATTAATTCTTAAATACATTCTTCTGTGCCTTCATATTATGCTGAATATTGCTGAATATATGGGTATCGTGTTTAGGTTATATGAAATTGATTTTGAAATATTATGATTGATAACTTATTCTTCCTGTAACACTTAAATTATAATAAATTATAAGTAGGTACATTCAACTGTTACATCTTTATACTATGATATTTAGATATTTATGTTCTTTGTCCCATACATAGTTTATGGAGATTTTTTTTTTCCACCTGCTTTATATACATTCACATACTAGACTTTGAAATTCATATCTTTGTTTAATCATTTAGATGTCTAAGTTATTAGTTGTCTCGTGATTTAGATTAAAATGACATGTGAAGGTTTCTCTTGATACACTGACAATTGAGGTGTCGATGAATTATATTACTATTGGCCTTTCAAATCACATATATACATATGAGATAATATAGGCACCATGCATGATTGTATTTCCTTGATACGTGGGTGTACTTGAGATAGGAGAATTAAGTTAATAAAAAGAAATTTTTTAATGAATTTAATGATAAGAATGAAGATGGTTATAGCATTGAGAAATTTGTTTCCTCTGTCTATATTATTTGAATCACAAATTTTCATCGATTTGGAAAAGCATATGAAATATCAAAGTGGGTATAAGTTGGACATGCGGGGTACAAGCAATGATGCTAAACTTTATATCATGCTTTTATAGCTGAAAATCCAAAATCAATGTTCAATTATAGATGCCCATTTCACCCCTTTGACTAGGTAGTTTTATCCCTACCTTTAAGAAATTAGTGAACCAACAACAGATACTACAATACTAGGTATTATACTGATACAGTAACAGATACTACAATACTAGGTATTATACTGATAGAGTAACAGATACTACGACAACATATATTACACTTGCACAACAACAAATATTACACTTGCACGACATCAGATACTATACTAGCACATCAAATCAAATTCACATGACTAATCGGAATGTGATGGTTTATCCGCACCTTCAATAAAATACCAAGCCATTTATTCTCAGCAGGAAATAAACTAATTGCATTATCATTTTCATCTCATGATGATAAATAAATCAAGATATGGATAGATCTTTCCAAATAATAATTTTTTAATTATTTTTTTTTACAGACTTAATGTGAAATATATCATAAGATTCATATATGAACGGGTTATGCATGTAGATATAAAACTTAAGACGGGATAAGGGAGAAATAGAAACTCCTTGTGATTCGTAAATAAATGGGGAAGAGTTTACTCAAAGAAATTGTAAAACCCAGAGAAAACAACAAGCGAAAATCCCCAAATTGCGCAAAGAAAACATCACCAACCCCCTTATTAAAATTTTCATTCTAACCATGTATATCAACTAAACAAATATCTTAGCACATGTGCTTCCAGTTTTTTTTTTAGATAGATCAAGAAAGCTAACAGATCAAGAATCATGACTCAAAGTAATCAAATCTTCAAAGCATACGAATCTTCAAATAAAAGGAAGCCAAATCTCACAAAGAGGGAATAACGATTGTAAAATTAAGCATACTTTAATGGTTCATTGGCTAAGAAAGCAAGAACTCCGATCATAACTCGCAGGAAGTAAATCAAATATTAAGAATGAAATGTAAAGAAAAATCTCCTTAATTAAGTCAGGGAGAGAAAAAATACTTTACTGCATGGAACGCCTTTCATAAATAAATTAAAGAAGATGATGAAATAGTAAGGCTCTTACCTTCAATGCTAAAAAAAAATACTATCGTATATGTAAAGAAGAGGGGGAGGAGCAGGGACTTACTTTCACAAAACGTAAATCTCAGAAAAGGCAACAAACAAAATGAAATCAAATTGAAGAATACATCACTAGCCCTGAAATTCTCTTAAGAAGGCTTAGACGAGAAAAAAACCAGAAAGCTTTTCACCCCAGAAAGCAAGACACCGCCCTCACTAAGCAGAGAAAACAAAATGACTAGAAGGAAATTTGAGCTCAAGAGAATCGAGCAAGCTAACCCCCTACTAACAAGCCACTGAAGGGGTATTTATAGGTACAAATGAAGGATACATGCTCACCGCCGGTGAGAATCAGAGAGGTAAAGAAGGTCATCTCACCAAGAAGCAACAGTCGAAATCGAGCATAAGGCGGTTACTTGACTCGTTTGGGCGGGAAAATCCTTGTCGGTGAAGCAACCGACAATGAAAATCGGTAAGGAAGAGAATGACCGATGAAACCGACAAGGAAAGTTCGAGAATATTACCGGAAGTGATGACTGGCAGTGTGAGCCATAGAAGGAAGAAGGTAATCGGCTCAAAGAGGGGCGACCGGCTAGGGCTTCGCGTGAGTATCGCCCGTGAGGAAGAGGAGAGGCACGAATGGGGTGAGGCTAGGTTACAGGAGAAGAGGCGTGAGGGGCATGTGTGCGTGAGTTTTTTTTTTTAAGGATTTTTTTTAATTTAATTTAAAATCATTTACTTACTTAAATTCTTTAATTTTTGCACAATCCAATCCAATTCAAAACCTTATCAATATATATGTCTTTCCCGGCTAAAATCGATGTTCCGGGCGCATCGGCGCAGTCCGTTTCATCGTCTGGGGTCATCCAGACAAGTTCGTTGACGGTCGAGCCAATTTAAATCAAATTTGTGTTATGTGGCAAAATGAAATTATTTTAACCCGATCAGAGCCATTTATCGAGCAAATAATGACCGGTCTTCGCCTAAGCGAGAACCATGGTCAAATATATTGCTCATGGAAAAAAGTCAAACGTCGTGGGCAGTGGGGTTCGCCTATGGTTTTCAAATTCCTATATGAACTCATCAAGAGTTTCAATAAGTCGACTTTTAATTGACTCAACTAGATGTCGAGGATTTATAACCATCCATATGAAACTTCAAGGAGCGAAAAGATGGCTTGAATTTCTAAATATGGTGGGTCCCAGTCTAGTCCTCTAAGGGAGTCCAAAATAGAAAAATCCTAAGGCTAGATCCTAGGCTCTAAGGAGAGTTGAAACAAAGACCTCAAAAATGAGGTCAATAAATGGACCCCCAATAGGTGTGGTGTCCTGTACAAGCACGCTGCGCTTATTGGCGTCGACCAAAATGATCAACCCAATCACAAATGAATGTTCAAGTAACCTTACTTGAAACAAATTGAAGATCGAATTAGAGTTGAAGTGAAGTTATGTTCCCGCTGGGGATTAGCAGGTGTACTTTTCAATTTATCGCTGTGAATTTAAATTTCCAAAATATGTGCAAAAAAAAGGATTAAGAAGTATGCCTCTGATCGCAGAGAATATGCTGAGAAAGGATTAGGATAAAACCTATCTCAAGAAATATGAATGTATGCTGAGAAAGGAGTAGGACTAAGCATATCCAAAGAATATGTATAAACAATATGTATAAACAATATGTATAAATAATATGTATAAACATTATGTATGCTGGATGGGAACCAAAATATAGGTATTGACCCCGAGATGAGAACTGGAATATGGGTACCAGCCTCAGAATGAGAATCGGAATATGGGTACCGATCTCGAAAGATGGGAATCAGAATATAGTTACTGACTCCGAGGTGAGAACTGGAATATGGGTACCAACCTCGGAATGAGAATTTTAATATGGGTACCGATCTCGAAAGATGGGAATCAGAATATAGGTACTGACCCCAGAAGAAATGTAATGTACTGTGTAAATTATGTAGAGATATTATCTTTTGTGTAAATTATGGAGATGTGATGACTTGTGTATAATTGTGTGGGAATTGTGTAGAGATGTAGTGTTGAATATTGTGTGAATTGTAAAATTTGTGGAATGTGAATTTATGGAAATGTGAAATTTGTGGGAAATTGGTATAATTGTGAAAATTTGTGTAATTTGTGAAAATTTATGGAAATGTGAAAATTTTGTAGAATTCTGTGAAATTTGAAAATTTATAAAGATGTGGAAATTGTTAAATTCTATGAAAATTTATGGTGATTATAGTGTGGAATTCTGTGAGAATGTGTGTGCAGTGATTTGCAATAGTTTTTTTAATTTTGTGAAGAATGTTGTGAATTTATTTGATTTTTTTTTCTTTATCTTATTTGATTTGATGTTGAGTTTATCTTTATTTTGGTTTGATGTATGTTCTTTTTATTATTTATTTTGATTTGAGTTTTGTGAGTTTTCATTTTTTTTATTTTTTAGGATTCGGACCCAGTTTTAGACATACACAACATCGGTGCTTCTAAAAATAATATTTTATTTATAAAATTCGTTCTTTAAAACATCACGATGCATATTACTTCTTCAAGTAACGTCTGTTTATCAGCAACATCAGTCTTTTGCCTTGATAATTCAAGAGCTGGTAGAATCTACTCCTTATCTTACGGTATGCAAGAATAGGCTGCCTGAGAAAAATAACCAGATCACCGACTTTAAATGTCTTTGGGAGAACCAGTTTATCGTGAGCTTGTATCATTTTATGCCTGCTAAAGCTCCAAACTCTGTTGTGTCGGCATTCTTTTTCCTTTGAGATTTTGTAACTCTTCAAGCTGGACTTTGGTGTTGTCTTCTATTGTGAATTTGTTTGCTACTACCGCTCTGAAGGGAGGGAGTTGCATTTCTAGTAGAAGGACGGTCTCGGACCCATACAAAAGATAATAAGGTGTAAACTGAGTTGGAATTTTGAATGTCGTTCCATAAGCCCATGAGGCTTCTAATAATTGCTCGTGCTAATTCATCTTTTTTTTATTATTCAAAGTTTTCTTTGAATTCGGACGAGAGTATTATTAAATGACTCGGCCAGCCCGGGTAGTAAATTGTAGAGTATCCCCAATCAATACTGCGTCTTTAAATGAAATTATTGATCTTGATGCTTTTGAATGTGGACATATTGTCCGAAATTATCATGTGTGGTACGCCAAAATGATAGACGACTTGATTTTTGAAGAACTGTAGCGCGTGGCGTGCTTTCAATTCTCTGAGCGGTACAACATCTGCCCATTTTTAAAAATAATCGATAACTGTGAAGATGAACTGGTGTCCTTTTGAAGATGGAGGTTCTATAGTACCCATCACATCTATGCCTCAACACTTAAACAGCCACGACGCGACCGTCGGGTGGAGCACATTTGGGGGTTGATGTAAGACCGCTCCATGTATCAATTCTTAGAAATATTCATGCAATCTGTCATTATTATTGGTTAGTAGTATTCCAACTTTTTTATTTTAATTTTCATCTTCGGACCCAATTGGTGAGTAGCACACAACCCTGAGTGTACTCCTTTGACGATTTCTTGCACTTCTGCTTAACTCGGAAGATTGTAAATTTATAGCTCAATTGTAGTGAATGTCATTCATTTATTACTGATTTCTGCACAAATTATCCATGTTGTCTTGGAAGAATATTCTGACGTTTTTTTATTGAAGTTTGAGTTGAATTCTCTGGGTATTGAACGACAAGTCATCATGCTCGAATTTCCATTAATTGCTAATAAAACAACCCTTTCTTTAATTCTTTCTTTCTGGACCTAAGCAAATTTCAAAATTTTGATCATGTGATTAAAATATTTTTTATTTTCTCAAAGACATTTCGGGGCCAGTTAATAGCCAACCAAGGAGACCACGATCACTTAACTCTTTTTCTGAATATAATATCAGAAGAATTTTATTAAGATGATTCTTCAAATTTTATTAATTAAGGGAGAATTCAGACACCAATTTTTTAATTATATGCTCACCTCAAGCTTCTTCTCAGGGAAACTTCTTTTCACATAAT
Organism: Papilionanthe hookeriana x Papilionanthe teres; assembly: GCA_022702705.1. Lineage (NCBI taxonomy): Eukaryota > Viridiplantae > Streptophyta > Magnoliopsida > Asparagales > Orchidaceae > Papilionanthe > Papilionanthe hookeriana x Papilionanthe teres. Next base: position 37,831,660 of record CM040426.1, on the reverse strand, counting down.
TTACTAGCCTATATAAATTAACTCTCACTATTTCCATTTTTTTCTTCTTCTTTTTTTTTGAGAAGTACTATATCTGGTAGAGCATATCTTTGATTAAGGATTTTGAATTTCTGGACTCCCTTAATTAATAATTTTGAAATGCTGCTTAATATGAATTCTAAGATATTATAGTCCATTCAAAAGTTAAGACCCAATCAATTGGAGGGATATTAAAAAACCCGTGATATCCTAAGTCAATTACTCGTATTTTAAGCACATTATATTATTCTAAAATTTACTTAGGACTCAGTCTGAATTCCTTAAAGTGAAGAGCCCAATTATTAGAATATCAATTTCATTCTCCCCTGAAATCATAGTCTTACCAAAACACCAGAATATTTATCTTGTGTCATTTCTTTCTCCTGATTAAACTTTGGACATCTCAGTCAATTTCTTCTTTTTTCAAAAATCTTGATCTTAAATTATCTGCAGAATTTGAGTAACACAACGCATCTCCTTTTGGATGAGCTTTTCCAATGTTGAATGAATTCTGAACAACAGCATGTTTCTTTCCTTTCTTATCGTGGTGGGAGGGTTGGGCCAAAGTAACAAGAATCCTGTTGATATCTCTTTCTCATCAACGAGAATAATCCAAAGATGAAACCTACCATCCCTTAATAGGGAAGAGGTTTCAAACTCTGTACCATAGACTGCACTGAAGAAGTTTAAATCTTGCTCAAATTTACTTCAAAGGCTTTACCCAGGCAGTATTTCATTCATCGAAATCACTTGGAACAATTGGATCAACCAAAATCATATTGACTGAACCTATTTCAGGTTCTTTCAGATACTCTCTCAGGATCGCTATGCTCTCATTCTTGAGACTGTATTCTAACCAGTATTTGAAAAAGAAGTAATAATCCTTTACATTGTTTCAGTAGCATTTTCTCCAACTGGTATCAGAGCCTCTCGTAGAGTCGAGGATGCTCTAGTTTCAATAATACTTACTTCAGCAAAATCTTCTTTCATGTAATCCGTTAAATCTTCTTCATCATCCAATTAATCCTTTCTCTCTTCAGATAACTGCTTGATATTTTCTCTTAACCTATCTGACTTAGCTTCAATTGAACTTTCCTTAGCAGGTGACGATTGACAAATGACATTTTCTCGAATAGGTTCTGAAATAATAGCAATATTTGTCGGTAAATCATCACTTTTAGGATCTTTTCCAACATCCTCAATTTCAGGTATCTTTCTGTGTTGATTTAGCGACCCTGGGCCGCCACACCATTCTCTCGAATGTAAATGTTATAGGTCCTGAAGACTTATCAATGGCGTCTACCGAGCGAGAGATGGTGAGCCCCCTAGCGCACGAACCAGACACATCAGTAAGTACCTTCTCATTATTATTTAACATTTCTACATGGGGTGAGGAACTTTCCTGTACAATTGGTAGGATCCCTTGATCCGAGGCGGGACTTAATTGGCCTTCATCCCACATACCCTAAAGAAACAACAGAGGTGGAAGAGACATGAGGTCCCAGATGTTGCTTAGTAGAAACCCTTAGCGGTAGTGGGTCGGCAATGGTAGAACCAATGCTAACATGACGATTATCTGAACAAAACTTTATGGGAAGTTTGGAGAAGCAAACCTTCTCCCCTTGTAACCCTTTTGGTGGGTTGTGTAACAAAGTTGTACTTTTGCAATATTTGGGCCTTTATTCGTGGTGATACGACACACCCCATCCTGTTAAGGATTTCAGTAACGGAACATCGTTCTTTTCTTGCCAAGCTTTCAAAAAGTGTACAAATGCAAAGTTGTGGCGTTGATACTTTTTATTTTGTTTGATGATTGTAAGATGAAAGTTGTGGCAGTATAACAGCAATTATGGAAACATCTTCTTCATCTAGGGCGGCAGACAAAAGATGAAACCTGCTCCCTTCTAGAAGAGGGGAGGTTTCAAGCAGTCTAGCCTCTCCCTTCTCATCCGAGGTGGCTGTAGCGGCAGTCAGTTCAGCAGCTTTTGCTCTCTTGTTCTTTGTAATCTTTCGATTCCTGTTCCTCCTTTGTATCCTGGTTAGAGGCGCAGATCTTGAACTAGATCCTATCTCGAACACAGAAGGCGTTGTTAAGAATGTTGAACCCTCTACGGTAATAGGCTCTTCATCCATTTAAACACCATTTCCTTTAAGTTGGGAAGGAACGGTGTCAGGTGTAGTGAGAACTAGATCAGTAGGGTAACAACAGTCAACTTGGGGATACTTCTTATGATTTTGGCAGGCTTTGAAGTAACAACAAAGTCTTTTTCAACTAACACCTTCTTTAAGGGTGGGAAGTCCTGAGTTGACTTCAAGTTAAATTCTACTATCGGCTGGACCATTTCAGACGTTATAGTTCTTAGCACATCAAAAGTAATATCTCCGAACTTGATGTCAGTATTGTCATAACCTTGTCTGAAATGAATGACTGCTTTGTCAGGTATTTCCTTCTTTTTCTTTAAAGCCTTCGCCCGAATTATGTTCTATCTGTTGACATTTGCGTAGGAATTAATTAGAACAATTGGATCAGCCGAAGTTATATTAATCGAACCTCTTTCAGGTTCTTTCAAATACCTTTCGGGATCGTTATATTCTCATTTCTGTAGTTCCTCTCAAGCCAATCTTTGGAGACGAGACAACGTTCTATAGTGTATCTAATTACTTTGTTGTATGCGCAGTATCTCAAGTGAATGCAATAGAAGTACTAAAATTAGATTGCTTGTCTTATGAACTGAGCATCCTTTCGAAATTTATTCATGTGAATTTTTTTATTTCAAATTTTGGTGATTTGTTTTATTATTGTATACTTGCAATGTTTTAAAATTTCTTGTTTTGTATAAAAATTTTGACGAATTTCTTTATTTCGCTTGAAGTTTAAATGGAGAGTTATGGGAGTGAATTTTAGTGTAGGACCCAATCCGTGATCTGGAGTGAGTCGACCTAGCATCGAACTCGCTTCGATGAACCGCTCCTAACCTACTACACCTATTGGGGGTCCACCCCACCTTCAGGATTTCAAGATTTTGGAACCTTTCTGTTTAAGGATGATTAAACAGTGGCTCCAGGATCAAAAATGAGTTGACAATACTTGCTCAAGGAAAAAATGAGTGAAGCACATCAACGAAAGAATGATAGTCTGACCCATTACGGATATGTGCACACTATTGATGTATGAAGACAAATCCTCGTGATCTAAAACATAGAGAAGAATTAGTCCCCAGCGGAGTCGCCAGAAATTGTCGGCCATTTTTTTATGAAATAATATGACATTTTTAAATTTAAATTTAATATGTAATATAATTTTTTATTTTTTTAAATAATAATATTTTTTATTTTGTAAATAACGAGACCAGATAGAGTCATAAACTTTTAAGTTTAGATAGTTAAGCCTACTAACAAGTGATACACTCATCTTTCGGGATGATGTGTCACACTTGTAGTATCATGCTCAACTATTTAAACTATTAGATATATGAGATCTATCTGGTATCGTTATTTTTAAAATAAAAAATATCATTATTTTTAAAAAAATCAAAATTATATTATATATTAAATTTAAATTTAAAAATTTCATATTATTTCATAAAAAAATGGCCGACAAAAATAAATTTTCTTTAAAATTCAAGTGGTGAAGTTTCTATTTAATGTCGAGTTTAATGATTCCAAGTAGCACCGACTTTCTAGCCGCTCAAGATGTTGATTCAATATGCAACAATTTTGAGCGCCCAAGTGTTTTTGTTTGGCACCTAGGCGCTACAGGTCTGACGTGTAAGCATTCTGTTATGGGCTCCTACTTTCCAGGTGCCTTTGTCTGTGCACATCTTTGGACGTGACCTAGCGTCTAGGCCCCAGAACAGAACTTTGCTCCCGTTAGGAGTGTTTCGAGCTTTGTTCGATTCTCTATCATGTATCTTGCAAAAACAACAATTAAATGTTCCTCAAAGCATAATATAAACATATAAAAAAGGGAGAATTAGAATAAAAAATATGCTCAAATCATACACATGTCAAAATCCCCAAACTTAAATGTTAATTGTTCTTAAGTAACTTCAAATTTTAAAATTTGATGTAGTAGAAATCATAGAATAGTGGGTTCTTATTAGTAACCAGCTGTAATTTGAATTTTAAAGACATATACACAAGTGAAATTATGTTTCTATTGAGTTATTCTTTCAAAGCTACTCCTTTAAACACTGAACTCTTCCAATGTTTATCTTAATCTAAATATTCACTCCAAGATACCTAGTGGAAGCTTTGTTAATACAATTGGATATGTAAATTATTAACAATTTAACCATCTACTAATTCAAGACGATATGTTATTAATCTAAAAGCATAAAAATTGAAACAATTTAGAAATATCATTGAATTTTGAATTTTAAAATAGAAGATAATGAAACAAATTTTAGATAGAGCTATTCCTCAAGTTTCTTTTTGAAGGTTCCTTCATATATATTTTTTCTCTCTTTTTTTATGAACCTTCCTATAGATTTATTTTTCTTCAATCCCAAATTATTTTTTTATGAACTTTCCCCCAGGTTGCCTTTCCCTTTGATTAGCTCTTATGTTAAGTATGTACTCATATAATTATCTTGATCCAATCACCATGTACACCTCTTTGGTTGGGGTGAGTTTATGTACTTTCCATCCTAATGCATTCAGATAAACTAGAAGCCACAAAACTTGTCAATATGTAGGATGTAATGCTTCAGTGCTTGTCTTTAGAAAGCCATCAACTAGTGTAGCTCCAACCACAACCTCTGTCCAACTAAGGTTATTGTAGCTTCTAACTAAGAATTCTATCTCCAAATATTATTGTGATCTCCAACTACAACCTCTGTGGTGAAATAACACTACTGTAATCATCAATTATAGCTTATGTGACCAACTAACAATATTAAAATCATCAATTATGGCCTATGTGGCCAAATGGTAATATTGTAGTTACTAACTATCACCTACGTTGCCAACTAATGTAATTGTAGCTTTCAATTGTAGAATTTATGTCCAAATGAAACTATTGCAATCTCTAATTATGGCCTTTATGGTTAACTAATATTATTGCAGCTACCAATTATAACCTATGTAACCAACTATGTCCTATGTGGTTAACTATTATTGCAGCTTTTAACTATGACTTTTCTGGCCAACTGATGCTACTACAACTACCAACTACAACTTATGTGAACAACTATGACCTATGTGACTAACTAATAGTACAGCTTCCACCTACGATCTTTGTGGCCAACTCACACTACTAGAACCATCAACTATGGCCTATATGACCAACTACGGTCTATATGACTAACTATTACTACAGCGAACAATTATGGCTTATGTGACCAACTACTGTCTATGTGGCTAAGTACTTTTATAACTTTCAACTATGGCCTCTATTGACAACTAAGGCTAGTGTAGTTACTAATTACGATATATGTGATCAACTACATGTAAGACCAACTGCTACTATAGCTTTGAACTATAGTCTTAATGACCAACTGAATCTATTACAACTACCGACTGTAGTTTTATGACAAAGTACAATATTTGTACCAATCAACTATAGTGCAACCCACTATTATTTTATTATCACCAAGAACTAAATTTATTTTTGCTTAATGATGACTATTATAGTTGAACTACCATTGTACATCTTTAATTATCAAAATTGTAATTCCATCTTGTTTAATTTCAGGAGAAGAGTGGACCTATGTATTTATAATCACATATTGGATTAATTTGATTCGGCTTGGCCCCTAATTTTTTTTTCTTTTCGAGGGTTTTTCCATGTAAAGAATCTTAGTGTCTCCTCCTGCTACTTTTTTGTTATATGTGTGTGTGATTGATCTTCATTCAACTAAGACGTTAAATGATCACTCTACCACCGTAAATCTTTCGACAAGCAAAAGTAATATTAATAATATTAATAATAAAATCTATATCATGCTTTAAATGTATACATATTGTAAAATAAATATGCCAAGAAAAATTTATAAGTTATTTATCATTAGGCAGAAGAATCATAATATAATGCAGTGACATCATCCCTAGTATACAAGTTCAGATTATAAATTATATTTTTCTTTTATACGTTTTTAAATAATGTAGAGGTTTAAATTGGATAAATTTGTCAATATAAAAAGTAGTAGGAAGTTTTTCTTTCTTTTTAGAACAAAGTAGAACACAAAATTTGAAAAAAAAAAAAAAACAATTAAAAAAATGAGAAGGTTACGATTAAAATACTTAGAGAAGGTTGTTATTTCCAAATTAGAAAGTTTGTTTAATGGTTAACTATGATAATTTAAGTTTAATTTAAATTGAAATAGTTAAAGATAATTAATGATAAAAAAATCCTATAATATAATATTGAAATAATTATCTTATTTTGTCATTAATATATTATTAATTAATTTAGAGAAAGACAGGAAGTATGAAGAAAGCTCAAGGTTGAATATGATTAACTAGTTTGGGTGGCAAGATAAAAGAAAAGAGAAATTGATTTGAGAAGCTTCTTCCATCATAAAATACAATGCAATGATATGGGTGAGTGATGAGGAGAAGAGGAGAAAGAGAAGAACAAGACTAGAGTTTCGTTCTAGCAAGCTTGTGAAGGCAAATTTCTTAAGAATATTGATCTCCAGATGATAGAGTATTCTCCATTTATCTTAAAATCAATTAAAATTTCTTCTTACATGATGTTTTAAAAATGATTTGTGATATATATTAAGCTCTTATGAAATTTTTTTCATGATTAATAAAAATTATTCTTGATGATGAAAACAATCTCTCCATATTGAATTGGTTTAAATTTCTACAAGAGGTTTCAAGTTAGGTGTCTATAGAAAGTTAATAGTCTCTTAAAGCTTGGTTTAATTCATTTAATATTTTATCAATAGGTTTACATATCTGATATAATAAGTATGCAAATGATAATTTACAATATAAAAATGTAAGAGTTTTTAAGGATTTATATAAGTATCATGCATATATAATATTATATCTCTGCCACGTTAATATCTCGTGAGATTCTAAATTAATTTATTATATATTTTGTTGTTCTAATGATTTATCTATTATGATCTAGTAACTTATACATGATTTAAGATTCAAATGTACAACAAAATTTAAAATGTTATGCAAGTAATTCATGTTAAGCAGTACTCCTTTTATGTTGAAATTTTTATATACTTTTATCGTCCTTCTTAAACTAATATTTAAGACTTCCAACATGGCTTAGACATTTACATGGAATATACATGATGTGAGTATTAATTTATAATTTATCGAAATTGCTAAAGTGCACATATAATAAGACGACAATTAAATAAATGATACATCATTTGATAGATCTGAAATTTTACTTATATATATAATGATTCGGTGTTGAGTAGATATACGTGTGTGTGTGTGTCATTTAAATATGGAACATTAATGAACCAATACTATGCTCTAAGCTTCTAAACAAAATCATAACCTTTATCATGCAAATAAAGAAATAAATGAATGTTACTCTCTTCTACTATGTACTTAATAAACACAAATATTAAGTTTTCTATATTATATTATTTTTTATGTTGAATTCTTGGATAAGATTTGGGTAACTTATTAGGTTATATGTTTAACCTTATTGTGGTTATATTTATTGTTGTATTAAAATTAAAGAAAATTGGATGATAGAATAAATATAATAAGTCTATGAATATCATGATAGTATGAAACATATATTTATTTTAGAATAATAGTGATGCTTTGAATCTGCATATTTGTCTTTTATGCAAGTGAAATACTTTTGTTTCAGATTAAGTTCACGAACATTGAATATCTCTCTATATTGTCAGTATATGATCTTGAGTTTGAAAGGGATAAACATAAATATTTTTTGGTGAAATTAATAATATAAATGGTTAGAATATAATATGAAGTAATATTGTCTCTCCCTCTATTCCACTACAACTTTTATAATCTATTATGCATAACGAATTAGAATGGTTTGGTTGTGTCAAACGACTTATTTGCTAATGCATTGAAGATGTTGCTCTGCATTTTTTTTTTTTTTTTTTTTTTTTTTTTTTTTTTTTTTTTTTTTTGTGGCTTATGAGGACAAGTTATGAAATGTTAATATATGTTTATGGATAAAGATTCCCTTAGAAAGGTGCATCCCTATCATTATTCTATAATGAATTACAATAGATGTTAGGATAAAATTTTTATAATGAATAAAAATACAAATAAGGACACTAAGAGATCTAGAAAATTGATTGGTGAGTAGAATGATATAGCCAAATGTAATGAGTAAATTGATTGATGAAGATGACAATAGTCATTGCAAACATAAGTGGAAATTGGTGAGGTTTAGATATCTAGAAAAATTGTTTCCAAGGGTATGGTGCTTGAGATGGAGAACTCATAAAATGGAAGTTCATATGTCCTATTATAATGATATAATATACATTAAAAAAGAGACTATATGCCAACTCAATTTTATTTGATGATATTGAGTTTTTTGGGATAAATTTTTTTAATTTTTAATTTTTATTTTATTTTAAAAATGTTAATTTAATTAAAACATGTTTGTATGAAGTGGGTGATTTTAAAATCACTCAATATATCTTCTAAAAAATTTGAAGTTTTTAAAAATAATCTGATTTATTTTTAAATATAAAAAATAAATTATATAAGAATTATATGAACCAAACATATTTTAAAAATAAAAGGAAAAATAAAAATAAAAACAGAGAAACAAATAATGTCAAATGGGCCCTAAGTGTTGCAATGAATTATCATCTTAGTATTACACTAGAATTCAGCACATTCATGTGAAAGAAAAAAACCATTAATGAAACCTGAAGTTTTTACGTGGAAAAACTCATAAAGGGAAAAAATCATGGGGCCTGACCTAGTTATAAAAATTCACTATAAGTTGATGATTACATAAATCCCTTATCCCACAGGCGGGAAATCGTTACTAGATTTTTCGAGTTTCAAGCTTGACTAACGACGTCTGGTTGGTGGTGATTGACGGTGGTTTGCGATGGATTGTGGTTAAAGACGACATTAGTAATCGACGGTGGTTGGTGTTATCGACAGCGATCGAAAGTGGCCGACGGCGATCAGGGAGTGTCACTTGACGGTTCGCGGTGGTCAACGTCGATCGTTGGTAGTCAACGACGGTGGGTTAGCAGTGGTCAGCGGCAGTCGGTGGTAGTCGACTGCTGTCGGCAGTAGTCGACGAGGTCGGCGATGATCGATGACGATCGGCTGTGGTCGACGGAGATCGACAGGTGCTAACGACGGTCGACGTTGATCGACGACAATCGACAATGATTAACGATGGCAGGTATGGTGCTTTAGTTTAGCTCATCAAAATTTCAAGTTCTTTCTGAAGCTTTAAGTCTCTTCCCTCAGGTGAGAGGTGGGGCTCTATTTATAGAGTTCTGGGTGCAATTAATGCAAGAATATACACCATTTTAATTGAACAATCAAGAGAGCTTCTTTCAATCAGATGGCGTTTAATGGACATTTGAGAGCCTTAACGATATTAGAATTGAACAGCCTTGGGCTTATTTTCTTCTTATCGAGACGCTCAATTAGACTATAAACGCGCCAAATTTGGCATCCGTTTGACCTTCCAAATGTGTCTTAAAATCTTTCAAGTGTGGTTTAATGACTTGATCTATGCTTGATTTGATTTGGATTGGACTAACTTTTATTTCATCAGTCCGCTCCATTGAGTCGGTCAGTTTGATTATAAGTTTGCCAAAACCGAAACTTTGGATGACTTAATTTAAGTTTGAATGTTTCTTGTTCAAAAAATTATCTTGAGATTCGTGTCCCTGCCTTGAGATTCGTGTCAGATAATGGAGAATTTGTTGATGACATATCAACTCAAATTTTATTTATGCCTTCGTTGAGAAGGGGATCGAAATCAGATTATGTTCATAATGGACAATTGCTATGATTAAAAATAAAATATATTTGATCAAGGTATAATTATTTTTTAAAACAGTGAAACTAAAACCATAGAAGAAACAGTAGACAAACAGATAAGGAAGAAGAAGATAGAATAAGGATGGATGCTTACAAAATTTGCATCAAAAGGTTACACTGATTATCTTTTTCATATATAATAAGTGTAGATCCTTCTAGAGGATTGTCGGCATATTTTTTAGGTTATGTGTTGTATTTTGAAAAGGGGGTCGCCTACAGAAATTATCGGCGAATTTTTAATTTAATTTAAATAAATAATTTGAAAAGTAGTATTTGATTTTGAAAATAATTTTAAATTTGAAAATTTTAAGATATGAAATCAAACTGATCTCACATCCCGAATAGTTTATATAAATGAGCACCGCATCACAAACCGTGTATCTACCCCGAAGAATAGACACACTGCTTGATGATAGGGCTCGATTAAATAAACTAAAAGATTTGTGACATCCGTTTGGTCTGCGAACCAATTTTATAAGCCGACAAATTCCCCTGCTTAATATGAAAACATTAAACAGGATTTATATTACTTGGGTTCTTAAAATTCTCTATAAGGGCAAGCCCCTATAGTTAATTACATCTTAAGTGACGGGAATCACCTAAGAAAACTCTCGATAATAATCAGTAATTCTGATCTCAAGAATTTTAAAGTTTAAGTTTTCAAGGGATTGAATTTTGGAATTTCAATAGGGAATGGATCAAGTTTGGAACAATTTATTTCAGGAGTTCAAAGGAAGAAAGGTAGGAGAAATTACAGATTCGAAGCGAACTTCGGTAATTTCCCGACCATCCTATTGTTTGGCTTGAATTTAGAAAAGTCCTAATGTTTATTTAATGTTTTGATCTTGCCAATTTTAATTAATTTGGACTTATATTCGTATGAGACAATCATACAAATAGCCTTGAAGATATGAGGGTTCATGTCGTACCGAACGACTACCTCAGAGTCCTAAGACCGGTTAGGGCTTAATTTACATGACATGATCATGCAAATGCCTAACGAAGAGGTTGAGGATTTATGTTGCACTAGGCGAAACTACCTCGAAGTCCTATGGTTTGGTTATTTAACTCTAAGAAAGTTTTCGTTGAGGTAGATCCGAGTTTTGCGATGACAATGGTCGTGCTTGCCCACCATGCTCCGAGCTCCTTGTTGTTGCGGGGTTTAGTTTTAGAAGTCATAAATCGGGAGATGAGAGAAGTGTTCTGGTTTAGAGAAAATCTTGAAATCCGGGTGTTTTTTAATATTTTAATTAAACAAATCTTAAAGTTGATTATAACAACACCGGTTAAGATCCCACGGTTCCATCCTTCCGGCATCATTATTTTTATCGGATTCACTTAGTCCAGATGAATTTGCTAAACTCAACTGAATGAGTTCCACACTTTCATTTAGACCGTGGGAAATCCCGTTAGCAACACGTAGGTTACATCATCCGAGGTATTCTCGATCATCCAACAAGACGTTTTAATTTAGTTGTAATTGTAGTTTTGTGTTACGTTTGTGATTAAATTTTGAGTTGTTTTATATTTTGAAATGTTGTGGCGGTGAATTTTATCTTGTAATGACTTTTAATTTAGTTTTGGTTTCGGTTTTAGGGACTATCCTAAAGGTGTGGGTTTTCATGCAACGATTGTTTATCATGCAAGAAAAGTAAGTGCGATGCGATTAAATAAATTGCAATGAAGTAAATTGCAACAAAATAAAAGCGTACCTGGAGGGTCTTCCCGTCATCCCAAGCTACACATAAACACAATTTAGAATATTTAAGCAAGTTCCTATGTAAAGCTAAGGGAAGGGTTATGGTTTTCTACCAAGTTCCTAATCCTATAGCTAGTCATCTCCTATGACGTCTAGGTTCTTGTGTTTTGGTTTGAGGACGATTTTCTTCATCAAAGAACAATTAAGTTCAGTTGTTCTTATAAACATCCTATCATATTGAGGAAGTGCTTAAGAAGAATCTTAAATATCTTTTCAATATTGCTAGAATTGTTTTAAGTCCAAATGAATTTAATTATACAAATGAATTAATCGTCAGAGAATTCAAGTTTTGTTGTTATCTTCGCTCGAGAAGCTAGGACATTTGAATATCCTATAAGTGAAGTAACACTTCATTTAACGTTCTGTTTAGGGGTTGTGACAGCAAAAGCTTTCGAGGGCAAATTGGTGTTCAAATCGTTTGTGATTTAATTTAATTACAATTAACGGGTTTAAATTTGGAATAGTGTTCAAGTTGCTTTATTTTGAATTACTTTATGTCTTAGGTGATGTTATTTTTAATTCAATTTAATTTAACTTCAATTTAATTTAGTTTAGTTTTAATTTTAATTTAATTTAATTTGATTTAATTTTAACTTGATTCTATTATCTAATTTAATTTAATTTAATTTAGTTTGATTTGATGTGAATTAACTTAATTTAATTTAACTTGATTTAATTTAATTTGATTTAATTTAATTTAATTTAATTTAATTTAATTTGATATGTTTTAATTTAATTTTATTTAATTAATTTAATTTAATTTTAATTTAATTCAATTTAATTTAATTTAATTTAATTCAATTTAATTTAATTTGTTTAATTTAATTTAATTTAAATTTATTTTTAATTTTATTTTTAACTTTAATTTAATTGAAATTTTAAAAGAGTTTAAAAATTTAACTTTAATTTAATTTAATGATTAAGTCTTTTAACTTTTAAAATCTTAAATTTGAATTATCATTTTAATTAGGAATTAAATATTATTGAGATGATTAATTTAGGGATTCTTAAATTAAAGAACAAATCTCTTCCTATTAATATCCCTATTTTAATAATTCCAATTTTATTATTCTTCCAAATTTAATCGATTATTTAATTAAAGTTTGTTTTAATTATTTTCAAATTGTTTGGTAGGTTTCTACCCTTTAATTATTTAAATTTCAATCATCCAAATCAGATCAAGATCAAATATTTTACTCTTTAATTTTATTAAACCTAAAGTTTTAATTAAGGGTTAAAATTTTAATTACCACTTTGCCCTTCAAGCTTACTAATTTCATAACTCACTAAATTGAGCTTAAATGAACTTGAAATTTTTATGTAACTTCACTCATATGCCAATAAAGATATGAGAGGAGAAAAAGTGATTTTCTGTATTTAATTTATTTATGTAATTATTTTTTGTGGAAAATAAGGATTTCCAACGAAAATTTAATAATATGACCAAGGGAAAGTTTCTGTCCTTAAGAAAATTATGGGACATTCCTAATGACCAGAAGACCACTTGGAACAATTTTGGTGATTTTTTGAATTATATTATTTTTATTAGAATTATTTTGAGGTTTGGAGTATTAATTAATTTAAAAATAAAATAAAGGTTGAAAAATAAATTTTATATTTTTAAAAAATCTCTCTAATATCAAGGAAATTCAAGAATTAATTTTTACAATTTTCTGATTTTTCTTTGATTTATTAGAATTATTTTAGCGGAAATGCTAAAAAAATAAATTTTTTTAATTTAAAATTACCTTGGGGCTTTAAAATTTAATATCTCATCAAATAGACCTAAGAAAAATATTGGGTTTGTTCCTAAGTGATTAAAATTCAAAATGTGACATTTTGGTGAATTTTATTATTTTTATGATTTTTATTATTTTTTAATTATTAAAATATTAAAATAATACAAAAAAATCAACTTTTTTAGAAAATTAAAATTTTAATTTTATTAAATTCCCCTAATATCAGAGAGGCTCCAAAACCAATTTGGTGAATTTTTGAAAAGTATTTTGAAAGTTATGAATTTTTAAAGTTTAAATTAGCTAAATGGCTTAATCAACCCATTTAGTAGGGCTAACCAAGTCCAATTGACTTCAAATTTTTATGGTGGGTTCCTCTAATCCTAAAGGTCAGTGGAGAATTGATTTCAAGTCAATTTGATGTATGATTAGCTCTAATTAATTAGGGACCTATTTTGGGTGTTTAGGCCAATTAGGGTTATTCCAAGTGAATTAATTCAAAAGCTATTTTTCCTAGGGTCCTCTGGTCATAAGAAACATCACCAAATTTTTCTAGAATTTATTTCACAACATGCTAATTATTAGATTTAAAATACTCAAAACAGCAAAATGAATTTGAAAAATCAATAACTTCTCATAGGGATGGCCTCTAACTTTGGAAAATTCAAGGAATGTTCCCAAATTCAGAGGCTTCAAAAGCCCTATGGTCTCATGCCATGGTGAATTTCCTATATGCATGGAGAATTAAAACAATGCAGAGGGTAAATAAATCATTAAAAATAAAATACTTGATGAAATTAAATGATTTCTCTTCCACATTATTCTCCTCTGTTCACTGAGCAAGAGGGTATTTTTATTTTATTTTTCTGATTTTTCTACACAAAGTTATGCATTTTTGAAGTTTAGAGAATTAAATAAATAAGAAAATACCCTAATTTTCTATTTAAGTGACGCGGCGCCAGCTCAACCTCGGTTGCTCCGAACGCACACGCGTTGCCTTCTGATTCGGCGCCGTCATCCAACTCAGCGCTCCGGGGGCCCGCTGTATAGTTTCGTCTCCTCATCCAGCGCGATCCTGGTCGTCCGTCAGCGCGTGTATGGAATGAACGACATCCGTTCATCGTCCCCAGCCGTTCTCACCCGAGAGTCGTCCACACTAAAACCCTAAGAACTCACTCATTTCTCAACAAATTTTCGTGTTCTTGTGCTCTATGGATTCTTTTTGAAGAGACGAATACATCTATACGGTGATCATGCATTGAAATTAAAGCATTTGAAATGGAGAATCTCCAGAAGCTCGGGATGAAGAATTAGCGCATACCTTTGCTCGGAGAAGTGTGGCTTCAATCCGAGGGTTGTGTCACCTTCGATTGGATCCCGCGAAGCTCCGGATGAAGTCTCCTGGTGCGGTTAATCGCTCTAGGTATGATTTCAACCAAGCCCGATCACAAAGCTTGGAGTACGGAACGGATGGGTGGCACGGAGAGGGGGCTTTTCTTGGTGACTCCTTCCATCGGTGCGGTGAAGGTGTAGGACCAATCAATTTGAGGATTGATCCACAGTGGAGAAGTTTCCTGGTTTTGGGTGGAATTTTGGCTGAGAAATTGGGCTCTGTTGGTGGGGGTTAGGGGTTAATTGGAGTTGAATTGAGTTAGTTTGGGTTAGGTTTTGGTCATGGGTCCAAATTGGGCTTTAAGGCCAAAAGTGAAATTGGATTCAAATGCCAATCAAATTGGACTTGGATTTGGTCTACATTGGTGTTGGGAATGTTGAATTGAAGTTTAGAATTGAATTGGACCAGAATTTGGGTCAATTGGGTAGGTTTGGCTTGACATTGGGTTCACTTAGGGTTAAAATGGGTCCAATTGGGGGTTTTGACAAAAGTGGGGAAAATTGAAAAAATTGGCCCATGGTGTAGTTGAACAAAATTAAATTGGTAATATTTGGGATTTTCTGGAATTTTCTTGGAATTTTTTGAATTTTTGGATTTTTTTAGGTCAAGAGGGGTATTTTGGGTATTTGGAGGGTATTGGGAGGTATTTTTGGAATTTTTGGTATTTTTGGGTATGGATGATCAATTTGAGAAATGTGGGAATGTTTGGGATTGATTTTGAGGAATTTTGGATAATTTAGGTGATTTTGAGGAATTTTGGGTAGTTTCAAGGGTTTTGGGTAGGCTAGGCGGGTGCAGGGTCCCGGGGGTCAAAAATTGAAATTTTGGAAAATTGAAGATTAGGTGAATGTAAGTGGAATAAAATTATTTTGGTTGAGCCATGAAGTCATATCAAGCCCACATGAGCCATGAGGGGACTCATTTGAGGCATCCATTATGTTGTTCCTAACCCTCTTAGCCAAGGGCTTAGGGGTTAAGGACCATCCATGTGGATCACCTTCATGAGTCAGGAGATCAAGTTAGGTATGGGTGTGTTTTTAGGATGTGTGTGAAAGTGTAGTGTATAAGTGTAGTGTGTGTGTAAGTCGGCCCTTCACCGGACCGAGGCCGCAGGAGCGATCCTAAGGCCAAAGAGTCCTATAGGAACTCATCCTTTAAACTTCCACATTTGATTTCGACCCTCTAGGTGATTAGGGGTCTACAATCAAGTTTGTGGAGTTTGCGGGGAGTTAAGAAGTGGTTTGAATTTCTAAGTGGTGGGTCCCGATTCTAATCCTCTAGGATAGTTAAAGGAAAAGCTGAAAGTTAGATCTTAAGTACTAAAAAGAAGGAGAGAAGACCTCATCAAAAATGAGGTCAACAAATGGACCCCCAATAGGTGTGGTGTGCTAACCATGCACACCGCGCGTATTGGCGTTGACCGAAAAGATCAACAAAACCAACACAAAAGTCCAAGTGACAAACTTGGGACAAAGTAGAAGAATTTCCGCTGGGGAGTGTCAAGTATATATACGAGACTCGGAGATCCCCGAACTCTCGGCTGGGGAAAGGAAAAGGAGGTGAATCCCAAATCACATGACCTGGGGGAATTTCAATTTAGATCTTATTTTGTTTTAGTTTAAGATTTGATGTGTAAGTTTAGATTTTAGCTTGAGTTTAAATTTAGATTGAAGTTTTGTTAAAATTAATTTGAAGGGATTCGATTTGAAATGAGAATTGGAATTTTGTGGTTTTAGATGTAACAACTTCAACCTCGAAAGAAAATTGAATTGATTGGATTGAATCATTACAATGAGGAGAGATCTCATAGCAATGTGGTATTGGATGTAAAATCCTTAACTTCAAGAGTTTGATTTTGATGTATTTCATTGCGATAGGGAAAGAATCCTAAAGCAATGCAATCTCGGATGTAAAATCCTCGACCCCAAGAATTTGATTTTAATGTATTTCATTGCGATAGGGAAAGAATCCTAAAGCAATCGTTGTCTCGGATGTAAAATCCTCGGCCCCAAAAGTTTGAATTTGATGTATTTCATTGTGATAGGGAAAGAATCCTAAAGCGATGCGGTCTCGGATGTAAAATCCTCGACCCCGAGAATTTGAATTTTGATGTATTTCATTGCGATAGGGAAAGAATCCTAAAGCGATACGGTCTCGGATGTAAAATCCTCGACCCCAAAAGTTTGATTTTGATGTATTTCATTGCGATAGGGAAAGAATCCTAAAGCAATGCAGTCTCGGATGTAAAATCCTTAACCTCAAGAGTTTGATTTTGATGTATTTCATTACGATAGGGAAAGAATCCTAAAGCAATGCAGTCTCGGATGTAAAATCCTCAACTCCAAAAGTTTGAATTTGATGTTGTCGGCATATTTTTAGGTTGTGTTGTATTTTAAAAGGGGGTCGCCTAACAGAAGTTGTCGGCAAATTTAAATTTTAAATTTGATTTAAATATATATATAATTTAGAAAGTAGTATTTGACTTTGAAAATAATTTTTAAATTTGAAAGTTTTAAGATATGAGATTAAACCGATCTCACATCCCGAATAGTTTATATAAACGAGCACCGCACCACAAGCTAGTGTATCTATCCCTAAGGATAGACACATCGCTTGAGGGTGGGGCTCGATTAAGTAAACTAGAAGTTTTGTGACATCCGTTTGGTCTGCGAACCAATTTTATAAGCCGACAAATTCCCTGCTTAATATGAAAGTATTAAACGGGGTTTATATTACACAGGTTCTTTAAAATTCCCTATAAGGGCAAGCCCACATAGTTAATTACATCTTAAGTGACGGGAATCACCTAAGAAAACTCTCGATGATAACCAATAATTCGCTCTCAAGGATTTCAAAGTTTAAGGTTTTCAAAGATTGAATTTTGGAATTTCGATAGGGAATGGATCAAATTTGGAACATTTTGTTTTGTGAATCCAAAGGAAGAAAGGTAGGAGAAATCACCGATTCGAAGTGAACTTCGGTAATTTCCCGACTATCCTATTGTTTGGCTTGAATTTAGGAAAGTCCTAATGTTTATTTAGTATTTCGATCTTGCCGATTTTAATTAATTAGGGCTTATATTTGTATGATAAAATCAAACAAATAGCTTCAGAAGATGTGAGGGTTTATTGTCGTATCGGACGACTACCTTGGAATCCTAAGATCGGTTAGGGCTTAATTTGCAATGCAAATGCCTAACGAAGAGGTTGAGGATTTATGTTGCACTAGGCAAGCTACCTCGAAGTCCTATGGCTTTGTTGTTTAATTCTAAGAAGGTTTCTGTGAAGTAGGTTCGAGTTTTGTTGATGACGATGGCCATGCGGCCCACCATGCTCCAAGCTCCTTGTTGTTGCAGAGGTTTAGTTTTAGAAATCATAAATCGGGAGATGAGAAAAGTGTTTTGGTTTAGAGAAGTCTTAATTTCCGAGTGTTTTGTATTTTGATTAAAACAAATCTTAAAGTTGATTATAACGACACGGTTAAGATCCCGCGGTTCCATCCTTCGGCATCATTATTTTTATCGGATTCACTTAGTCCGGATGAATTTGCTAAACTCAATTGAATGAGTTCCACACTTTCATTTAGGCCGTGGGAAATCCCGTTAGCAACACGTAGGTTACATCATCCGAGGTATTCCCGATCATCCAACGGGACGTTTTAATTTAGTTGCGATTGTAGTTTTGTGTTCTGTTTGTGATTAAATTTTGAGTTGTTTTATATTTTGAAATGTTGTGGCGGTGAATTTTATCTTGCAATGACTTTTAACTTAGTTTTGGTTTCGGTTTTAGGGACTATCCTAAAGGTGTGGGTTTTCATGCAACGAGTTGTTTTATCATGCAAGAAAAGTAAAGTGCATCTGCGATAAAGTAAATTGCAGGGAAGTAAATTGCAAGAAAGTAAATTGCAATAAAATAAAAGCGTACCTGGAGGGTCTTCCCGTCATCCCAAGCTACACTTAAAACACAATTAGAATATTTAAGCAAGTTCCTAGGTAAAGCTAAGGGAAAGGTTATGGTTTTCTACCAAATTCCTAATCACTATGCTAGTCATCTCTATGACGTCTAGGTTCTTTGTGTTTTTGTTTGAGGACGATTTTCTTCATCAAAGAACAATTAAATCCAATTGTTCTTATAAATATCCTATCATATTGAGGAAGTGCTTAAGAAGAATCTTAAACATCTTTTCAAAATTTTTAGGATTGTTTTAAGTCAAATGAATTTAATCATATAAATGAATCAATCGTCCGAGGTTTTCAAGTTTTGTTAACTTGCCAGGTGAATTAAGACATTTGAATATCTTATGAGTGAAGTAGCACTTCATTTAATGTTTCATTTAGGAGTTATAATAATCAAAGCTTTCGAGGGTAAATTAGTATTCGAATGATTTGATTTAAGTTAAAGGGTTTAAATTTGGAATAGTGTTGAAGTTGCTTTATATTTAATTTCTTTTATGTCTTAGGTGATGTTATATTTAATTCAATTTAATTTAATTGAGTTTTAATTTAACTTAATTTAATTTAATTTGATTTTGATGTTTAATTAATTTGATTTGATTTAATTTAATTTAATTATTTAATTTAATTTAATTTAATTTAATTTAATTTAATTGTTTAATTTGATTTAATTTAATTATTTAATTTAATTTAATTTAATTTAATTTAATTTAATTTAATTTAATTTAATTTAATTGTTTAATTTAATTTTATTTTATTTAATTTAATTTTAATTTAATTTGAGATTTTAAAAGAGTTTAATGATTTAATTAAGTCTTTTAATATTTTAAATTTGAGTTATCATTTTAATTAAGAGTTAAGTGTTAATGATATAATTAGTTTAGGGATTTTTAAATTAAAGAATAAATCTCTTCCTAATAAATATCCTTTATTTTAATAATTACGATTTTATTATTCTTCAAATTTAATCTATTATTTAATTAAAGTTTAATCATTTTAAAAATTGTTTAATGAGTTTCTACCCTTTAATTATTTAAATTTCAATCATCCAAATCAGATTAAGATCAAATATTTTACTTGTTAATTTTATTAAACCTAAAGTTTTAATTAAGGGTTAAAATTTTAATTACCATTTTGCCCTCCAAGCTTAATAATTTCATAACTCACTAAATTGGGCTTAAATGAACTTGAAATTTTTATGTGACTTCACTCATATATCAATAAAGACATGAGAGGAGAAAATGTGATTTTTCTGTATTTAATTTATTTATATAATTATTTTTGGTGGAAAATAGAGATTTCCAAGGAAAATTTAATAACATGACCAAGGGAAAGTTTTTGTCCTTAAAAAAATTAGGGGACATTCCTAATGACCAGAGAAGCACTTGGACCAATTTTGGTGATTTTTTGAATTATATTATTTTTATTATAATTATTTTGAGTTTTGGAGTGTTAATTAATTTAAAAATAAAATAAATGTTGAAAAATGGGTTTTATATTTTTTAAAAATCTCTCTGATATCAAAGAAACCAGAGAAGCAAATTTTGCAATTTTCTGATTTCTCTATGATTTATTATAATTATTTTAGTGAAAATGCTAGAAAATACATTTTTTTTTAATTTTAAAATTACCCTAGGGCTTTAAAATTCAATATCTCACTAAATAGACCTAAGAAAAATGTGGGATTTGTTCCTAAGTGATTAAAATTCAAAATGTGACATTTTGGTGAATTTTATTATTTTTGTGATTTTTATTATTTTTTAATTATTAAAAATATTAAAATATTATTAAAAATCAACTTTTTTAGAAAATTGAAATTTTAATTTTCTTAGGTTCCCCTGATATCAGAGAGGCTCCAAAACCAATTTGGTGAATTTTTGAAAAGTATTTTAAAAGTTATGAATTTTTAAAGTTTAAAATGGCTAAGTGACTTAATCAACCCAATTAGTGGGGCTAACCAAGTCCAATTGACCTCAAATTTTTATGGTGGGTTCCTCTGATCCTAAAGGTCAGTGGAGAATTGATTTCAAGTCAATTTGATGCCTGGTTAATTCTAATTAATTAAAGACCTATTTTGGGTGTTTAAGCCAGATTAGGGTTGTTTTAAATGAACTAAGCCAAAACCTATTTTTCCTAGGGTTCTCTGGTCATAAGGAACATCACCAAATTTTCCTAGAATTTATTTCACAACATGCTATTTACTTGGAATTAAAATACTCAAAACAGTGACTCTGAACTTGAAAAATCGAGAACTCTTTATAGGGATGGCCTCCGACTTTGGAAAATTCGGGGAATGTTCCCAAATTCGGAGGCTTCAAAAGCCCTATGGTCTCATGCCATGGTGAATTGTATGCATGCATGGAGAATTAAAACAATGCAGAGAGTAAATAAATTATAAAAAATAAAATATTTGATGAAATTAAGTGATTTCTTTTCCACATTATTCTCCTCTCTTCACTGAGCAAGAGGGTATTTTTATTTTATTTTTCGATTTTTCTACACGGAGATATGAATTTTTGAAGTTTAGGGAATTAAATAAATCGGAAAATCCCTAATTTTCTACTTATCCGAGTCGGCGCCAACGCATCCTCGGCGACTCCGAAAGGCCGCGCGGCGCGCTCCCATTCGACGCCGCCACTCGAGTCGGCGGCCGGGCCCCGCGGTTCTCGTACGCGTCTCTCGGTCCGACGCCATCCGAGTCGTCCGTCCGCGCGTGTATTGAATGGACGGCATCCGTTCATCGTCCCCAAGTGTTCTCGCCCGAGAGCCGTCCACACTAAATCCACTAAGATCTCGCTCGATTCTCGATGGATTTTTACGTTCTTATACTCCATGGATTCGTCTTGAAGAGACGAACACATCTATACGGTTAACATGCATTGAAACTAAAGCATTTAAAATGGAGAATCTCCGGAAGCTCGGGATGAAGAGTTAGCTCATACCTTGGCTCGGAGAAGTGTGGCTTCAATCCGAGAGCCGTTGCACCTTCGATTGGGTCCGGCGGGCTCCGGATGAAGTCTCCGGTGCAGTGAATTGTCCGGATATGATTTCGACCAAGCCCGATCCACAAAGCTTGGAGAGTTGGAGCAAGCTGGGTGGCACGGAGATGGGGCTTTTGATGGTGGACACCTTCCTCGGTACGAGTGAAGGTGTAGAGCCAATCGATTTGGGAATTGGCTCACTGTGGAGAAGTGTCACGGTTTTGGGTGGAATTTCGGCTACGAAATTGAGCTTACAGAGGAGAAATGGCAGGGTAATTTCACTGGGGATCAAGTGCTCTAAGGGTGGAGGAGGGTCTGGAACAATTTTGGCAGAGTTTTGGCAAGGTTTTATGCTTCTCTCTTTTCATGGCCGAGAGGGGTGGAGTTTAAATAGAGCTGGCTGGGGGGCCTCCCAGGGGGAGTTAGGGCTTGGGATCGATTGCTACGGTGAGGAGAAGAACGGCCATGGTGACCACTAGGCATGGGGCGGCTCGGCAAGTGAGAATTTCAATGTTGGCTCACATGTGAGCTCTCGGCCATGGTGTTTTCCGGCGGCTCGGTGGCGGCCGGCCGAGCGATGGTCACCATCTTGGTCGGGTGGGTCGGTGGCAGGGTTTAGTGTAGGCGATTGGCAAATGTCATGTGTAAAGTGGTTGAATCGAAGTAGAATGGGGCATGGCTAGTTTTGAGTCTAAATGGGTCGATCCACCCATTTGGGCTTGGTGCACCCTTGAGGTGGCTTTGGATCTTGTGGGGGATCAAAGGGATCAGTTGGTTTGGCATGGAGAAGTCTCCATCCAAATATATTTGGATTAAATTTAAGTTTAGGTGAAACATGATTAAGGCTAATGAGCTTTAGGGATTAAGGAAAGCCCCCCCTCTTCTTACCCAATATGGCATGGTGGAGTGTCCAAAGCTCTCATGGAGAATTAAAACAATGCAGAGGGTAAATAAATTATTAAAAATAAAATACTTAATGAAATTAAATGATTTCTTTTCCACATTATTCTCCTCTGTTCACTGAGCAAGAGGGTATTTTTGTTTTATTTTTATGATTTTCCTACACAAAGTTATGGATTTTTGAAGTTTAGGGAATTAAATAAATCAGAAAAATCCCTAATTTTCTATTTATCCACGCGGCGCAAGCTCAACCTCGGCAGCTCCGAATGCGCACGCGTCGCTCTCCGATTCGACGCCGCCATCCGACTCAGCGCTCCGGGGGCCCGCTGTATCGTTCCGTCTCCTGATCCGACGCGATCCTGGCCGTCCGTCCGCGCGTGTATTAAATGAACGGCATCCGTTCATCGTCCCCGAGCGTCCTCACCCGAGAGCCGTCCACACTAAATCCCTAATATCTCACTCAATACTTAACGGATTTTCATGTTCTTATACTCTATGGATTCGTCTTGAAGAGACGAATACATCTATACGGTGATCATGCATTGAAATTGACTTAATGAAAATGGAGAATGTTCAGAAGCTCGGGAAGAAGAGTGAGGCCATACCTTTGCTCAGAGAAGTGTGGCTTCGATGCGAGGGTTGTTTCACCTTCGATTGGATCCCGTGAAGCTCCGGATGAAGTCTCCTAGTCTGGTGAATTGTCTAGGTGTGATTTCGACCAAGCCCGATCACAAAGCTTAGAGACTGGAGCAACTGGGTGGCCTGGAGATGGGGCTTTCAGTGGAAAACTTCTCCTCTTGGTCTGGTGAAGGTGTAGGACCAATCAATTTGAAGATTAATCCACTGTGAAGAAGTGTCCTGGTTTTTTTGGCTAAAGTTTGAACTCGAAATTGAGCTCGATTGGGGAATTAGAGTTGGAATTCGGTGGGGATCAAATGCTCTATGTATGGAGAGTAGTACGGAACAATTTTGGCAAAGTTTCCTTAAGGTTTGTTTCGGGACCTCTCATGGCCGAGAGGGGTGGTGTTTAAATAGGAGAGGGTGGAGGGCCTCCCGGGAGAGTTAGGGCTTGGGATCGAGTTGCTTAGGTCGAGGGCGAACGGCCATGGTGGCCATTGGGCATGGGGCGGCTCGGCGAGGTAGAATTTCAAAGTTGGCTCACATGTGAGCTCTCGGCTCGGTGGTTTCCGGCGGTCGTGGTGGCTGGCCGGCCGGGGTCGAGTCACCCTCGAGGTCGGGGAGGTCGGGGCTGGAGGTTTGTGCAGTCAATTGGCCATGGACATGTGTAAAGGAGTTGAATTGAAATGGAATGGGGGATGAGCCCATTTGGGTCCAAATGGGTCAACCCACCTTTTGGGCTTGGTTCACCTCCCCATAGCTGATTTGGGCTGAGGGAGGATCAGATTGATCAGCTAGGAAAGGGTGGAGAAGTCACCATCCATGAATATTTTGATTAAACATGGATTAAGGTGAAGCATTAAAAGGGTTAAAACCTTTTTAAGGGGGCTTAAAAGAGGCTCCTCCTTTTGCCATTAGTGGCTTGATCACATGTCAAGCCTTCCATGGCTTCATGTGGCTTGTCCATGGCTTGCATGGCTTCTCTTTGGCTTGGGGAAAAGCTTGGTCAATTTCATGAAAATGGATTTTAGGAATTTTTGGTAATTTGATGGAAATTTGTATGAAACTTGATTTGGAATGATTTGATGATGAATTTAGGACTTAGGTATTGAGTTTAATTGAAAGTATGATGAGGGGAAATGTCATATGGGCTTTGAGACCAATTTTGGGCCTTTGGATGTGGTAAAAGATGGGCTTTTAAAATGGTTTAGGGAAGTGGGCTTTTGGATTTTAAAATGGATTTTAGGATGGAATTTTGACAAAGGCTTGGGCAAAATAATTGTTGGGTTTAGCTCATGGATGTGTCATGAGTGACTTGAAGCAAATTGGGGGTGATTTGGGTTTGAATTGGGTTGAATTTGGGCTCTTTAGGTGAATGGGCCAATATAGGCCAAAATGGGCCAAGTTGGGCCAATGTTGGGCTAGGGTTGAAATTGATGTAAAATTAATGTTGATAAATGTTTATGGGAGTGTTTCAAAGAGTTTTTAACTTTGGTTGGGCTTTGATTTTGGGGTTTGGGCTCATTTGGGTTAGGTTTGGGTTTAGGTCAAAATTGGGCCTTTTAGCTTTGGGTTGAATTTGAGTGGGGGTTGGGTCTAAATTTTGGGCAAATCATGTTAGTTTTTTGCTTGTGGGGATGCTAAGGAAGACTTAGAAAAGATTTGGGGTTAATTGGAGTTGAATTGGGTGAGTTTGGGTTAGGTTTGGGTCATAGGTCCAAATTGGGCTTTAAGGCCAAAAGTGAAATTGGATCCAAATGCCAATCAAATTGGACTTGGATTTGGTCTAGATTGGTGTTTAGAATGTTGAATTGAAGTTTAGAATTGAATTGGACCAGAATTTGGGTCAATTGGGTTGGTTTGGTTTGACATTGGGTTCACTTTGGGTTAAAATGGGTCAAATTGGGGGTTTTGACAAAAGTAGGGTAAATTGACAAAATTGGCCCATGGTGTAGTTGAACAAAATCAAATTGGGAATATTTGGAATTTTCTGGAATTTTCTAGGAATTTTCTGAATTTTTTGATTTTTGGGTCAAGGGGGGCATTTTGGGTATTTGGAGGGTATTGGGAGGTATTTTTGGAATTCTTGGTATTTTTGGCTATGGATAATCAATTTGAGTGATGTGGAAATGTTTGGGATTGATTTTGAGGAATTTTGGATGATTTAGGTGATTTTGCAAATTTTGGGTAGTTTCAAGGGTTTTGGGTAGGCTGGGCGGGTGTAGGGTCCCGGGGGTTAAAAATTGAAAATTTGGAAAATTGAAGATTGGGTGAATGTAAGTGGAATGAAATCATTTTGGTTGAGCCATGAAGCCATATCAAGCCCACATAAGCCATGAAGGGACTCATTTGAGGCATCCACATTGTTGTACCCTCTTAGCCAAGGGCTTAGGGGTTAAGGATCATCCATGTGAATCACCTACATGAGTCAGGAGGTCAAGTTAGGTATGGGTGTGGTTCTAGGATGTGTGTGAAAGTGTAGTGCATGAGTGTAGTGTGTGTGTAAGTCAGCCCCTTCACCGGACCGAGCGACCAGGGCGATCCTAAGGCCGAAGAGTCCTATAGGAACTCATCCTTTAAACTTCCACATTTGATTTCAACCCTCTAGGTGATTAGGGGTCTACGATCGAGTTTGTAGAGTTTGCGGGGAGTTAAGAAGTGGTTTGAATTTCTAAAAGGTGGTGGATCCCGATTCTAGTCCTCTAAGATAGTCGAAGGAACGTACTGAGGCTAGATCCTGAAGTACTTAAAAGAAGAAGAGAAGACCTCATCAAAAATGAGGTCGACAACAACCAAGCAAAATTCGGTATCGTCAATCGATTCTACTTGTCTTGAATCCGAGACCATGCTTTGAATTGGGTGGACGACCGGATTTATTCCATAATTTTTCAAAATGTTGTGATTGACCTTTTGTTCATTTTCGAGGTAAGAAACCACGCTGAATTAAATTTTGAACACAGGGAGAGTACCACTCAAAAGGTATTTCCATTAATTCTGATGAAGTGACATCTTCAAATTGTACATTATTTTCAGTTTTGGAGGAAGGAGCACCACGGTAGAATTTGATTGGCTTTGCACCGCCGCTACGTACCTCTTTGACCACCATACCCTCGATCTTATTAGAATGGATCGGGGTCAGGATCATAGTATGTACATAGTGGTTAATTTTCTCGTACATCGATTTATATTCTTCATTCTTTCCATCTTTGAGAAGGATCCTGAATTGCGGCTTCTTCCGACTTATTGTCGCTGCTTCTTGTTTGATCTCTTTTTCTTCTTCAGAACTATCTTCCCAATCAACATTGATGGCTGGTTTCCTCTGTCCAACTGTCCTAACGTCTCTGCCACGACCTCGTCCCGGCCTCGACCTCGGATGCGAGTTGTGGAGAAACCTTCACCATCTCGCCGTAAGGGAGTGGTGAGTGACTGTTGGACTAGAACTTCAGGTTCTTCGTCGTCCCGAACTTCTTTTGCTTCATTTGTTATGGTATCTCCGGAGAAGATTGTTTTCCTCGGAGGTGCATAATAAGTCTGCATCTTCATGGATTATAATTTCATGTACGGAGAATGGTTGTAAGTCACCTTTGATGCACTCTGTTCCCCTCCATCGTAGTAATTGATGCAACGATGTAGAGATGATGGTACCATCCTGTTTTCATGTATCCATGGTCGGCCCAGGTAGAGCGTTGAACGACGTTTCGAATCGATTATGTGAAATTTTGCGGTTGTCTTTGCCAAGTCACTGGTCTTCATTAGCGGTGTTATTGATCAGAGGGCTCTTTCTCCTTTACGGTTGAATCCTCTTAATAACATTTTGTCGGCTTCGAGCTCGCGAGCATCAATTTCCAAATATGCTTAGTGTTCGAAGACTCATTATATTAATTGATGCTCCTGGATCCACCAATACTGCGGAGAGTGTAAACTTCCCGATTATAGTCGAAATGTACAACGGTTGGTTGTGATCTGTCGTCTCGAAGTAGTAGGTCATTGTCCGTGAAGGTAACACATCGTTGTTCCTTTAACGAGTAAACTTCATCTAAGGAATCTCCGGTCATTTGAGCTAAGCAAATTTCCGGATAAAGTAAGGTCTTGATCAGAGCTTCTCTCATCTCCTTTGATAAGATGAGAGCGTCGTAGATGCTCAGTTTGGCCAGTAGTTTCCTAAGATGGGCTAGCACGTTGTAGTCCACTTTATTTTCATGTGTCTCGGCTTCTTCCCGAATGGGTATTTCTTCTGTCGGGGTTGGTTCTTCCTGAACAACCACTTGCTTTCATTTGTCCTTTGGACCCTTTCTCGGAGGTAGAACTCTTCCACTTCTTAAGTTAACTTCTGTAATTTCTTCTGACTCTAGTATTGAGTTTGCTGGTGTTTCCTCCTGAATTGGAATGACGGGTTCTTCCGGATTAGCTTCGAGTATGAAGGCTCTAACTCTATTGTGACTGGAGCTCCTCGAAACTCGCAGATAGATTCGTTGCTTGTTGAACTCTCGTAGCCTCCTTAATGGATGTCTTCTTCATCATTGTGATCGTCGAGATTGTGTATGATTTGAGAATTGTCATTTGTATCGAAATCGATGTCCGGATTGTCGCTAGTTACGTAATCGTTAGAAACAGTCAAA
The DNA here is from genome assembly GCA_022702705.1 of Papilionanthe hookeriana x Papilionanthe teres. Taxonomy (NCBI): domain Eukaryota; kingdom Viridiplantae; phylum Streptophyta; class Magnoliopsida; order Asparagales; family Orchidaceae; genus Papilionanthe; species Papilionanthe hookeriana x Papilionanthe teres. The sequence goes on along the minus strand of CM040426.1, from coordinate 37,803,697 downwards.
ACGTAGCCAACGCTATAACCCTTATCATTATAAGATCCCACCGGAGTGGGCGGATAATCATACGAGTCGAGAGGTTCGAGGGATTTCTCCCCGAATCCGAAACAACTATCCTAGGATAAGCGGCCCCTAGTCCAGCCTTAGGAGCCTCGGTCTTCTCTTCTTCGTCGATTTTCTTCTTCTCTTCGATTGTCTCTTGTTGAGGTGGTTCTTCCATCGCAAGTGATAGTGTCGACTTAAGCTGGTTTTGAACTCGAATTGAGGCTCGCACCGAAGCGGTTTGGATGTGATCCAAAATCTTTTCGAAGACCTTGTCGAGCGGTAGCTCATCCATCATCGGTCGCATAGGGATCTATCGGAACAATGACATAAGTCGAGACAACATTGACGGAACCTCCTTTCTGGGGTTCCTTCATATATTCCTTCGGGATCGTTATATTCCCTTTCCGAAGATTGTCGTTGAGCCAACTTTTGAAGGTAATACAATCTTCTATCTTATGCCGAAGCATCCGGTGGTAAGGGCGAAAGTTGGGATCACCCTTCTTGTCGACTTCTTCCGGTCTCTTATGCTCCGGTAGTTGGAAATGCGAAGTCTTCATCGGACTACGGAACATTTTCGATCTTGCCTCATTCTTGAACGGATACTCCACGCTAGAAGCTCCCTTAACGTACGTTGCGGACGAGGCGGTTGTTCATATTGTTGAGATAACCGATAGGCTGGGTCGGGGTTCGTTGGTAATTCCGTTGAGGTTGTTGCGGCCGTTCGACGATATTTGTATCGGTTGCTTGTCTTTATCGACTACTGCAACGATCCTGGACTTCTTTTTAAAAGTTTTTACGGGCTTCTGTTTGTCTATTTTGTCGGTGAAACTTAATTGCTTCGTCTCCTCTTGCAAGCTTCCGGCCTTGCTTAACAACTTCTCGAAAGTCTTAATAGTAAATCCCTTGAGGAGAAGTGTTATCGGGCCATGAATGCTCTTAAGTAAAATGCCGACTGCATGTTGTTCTTGTAGTTGTGGCTCACACTTCATACTTAGGTTCCTCCATCGAAGTATGTAGTCCACCAAAGTTTCGTTCGGCTTCTGCTTCTCTACCACTAAATCACCTATAGTGATGTGGTGCTAAGCTCCGGCAAATTGCTTGATGAAGAGGTTCTCTAGTTACGAAAATGTCTTCACCGAACCGTTCGGTAATTCCGCATACCAATCAAAGGCGATCCACGACGAGCTGGCGACAAATTGTCGGAAGAGTAGAGCATCACTTCCGCCGGCATTGCAACAATCGGCACGAAAATGTGCAACATGCTTGCCGAGGGTTTCCGGTTCCATCAAAGGTCTTGAACGAGAGGTGGTACAAAGCCTTTCGGATATTGGACAGTGTCGAATTCTTCAAGGTAAGGTCTACCCGTCCGAATGAATGTCCCGCTCTTTGATTGTGCCAAGGCTTCTTGCACTTGTTGTTCCACCATGTTCTTAATATCCTTTTCCGGAATCATGCTTTATGTTGCATCTTTCTTTAACTGATCATCCCCGTTGACGGAAGTAATCTCCTTTCCTCCGTCTACGATGTGAATGACCTCCGGGGGTGTCTCTCTTTGGGGTTGCACTTGACTGCGGAGAGTGGCTAGGGCTGCTGACCATCTCTTCCATCCTTTTTGCCATTTGGGCGATCGTATCATCTTTCTCTTGAAGTTGCCTCCTCATTACTTCCGGCTCCTCTCTTCTGCGAGCTGCGAGGGCACCTTGTGAAGGCGACGAAGCTCGTGTTTCGACCATGTTAATTTCTCGCATACTCATCATCCATGAACTGCGACGAATCGATCTCATCTCGAATTTCTCTTCTCTTTCCCTTGCTAATCGCCGGATATCGGTTCTTAGCTTTTCCATAGCATCTTCTAGTGGTCTTTTACGTACATCTATGCGGTTGTCATGTGATAGCTGTCGGGTTTCCTTCTCATGAGTCCCCTTTATCGTAGTAGCACTTTCTTCGGATTCGAGTCTCCTGACGAGACTTTCCTTCTCAGTCGTTGTTTCGATCTTAGTTGTCCAGGTAGTGGGACGCCATACCATCCTTCTAGCGACAGAAGGTTTAGGACCGGATGGTCCGTCGGCCAAATGCTTGGAAGGTGGTATCCTCCTAATCTGTAGTCCTAAAACAACGACGGGCGGACTAGCTTTCATTCTCTTATTCGGCTTCTCCGCGGCGATAGCGAGGTTTTACTCTCGGCCCGAGATCGGACTTGGGCGGCACCCGCCCTATCCTTCTTAAAATTTCGATACATGACATTTTTCCTTCTTTGCCAACTTTTACATCAAGGTTTGCGGTCGAGCGAATGGCGTAATTCTAGCCCTTTTCTTACGGTTATCATTGTAATATACGAGTCGAGGCAATGCGGCGAGCAATCTTGCGAACATTTTTCTCATCCTCTGCGGCGGAGAGGGGATGGAACCTGCTTCCTCCCAAAAGTGGTATGTATTCGAGCGGCGGTGTATACTCGGGCGGTTACGGGATTTCTTCAGGAAAGCGACTTCGGCGGCTACGGTTTCTCTAGCAATCCTTCTACTTTTGTTCCTTCTCTGAGTCCATGTCAGCGATGGAATTCTCGAGCTGGACCCGATTTCAAAAATAGAAGGTCTCACAGGAAGGTCTATACCCTCCACGGTAACAGGTTCACCATAGTTCTGAATTTCCTTCCCCTTTAGTTTGGCAGAAGCCGGGGTAGGTGCAGAGACAACTGGACCGGTGGGGGTAGCAACAACGGTCCTTACGTGGACAACGAGTACTCCTCTCGGTTGGAATCTTTTGCAGAGGAGGGAATTCGTGAGTTGACTTGAGGTTGAACTCAATCAATGGCTTCTCAGTTTCTGGTACTTTTCTTGTGAGTGAAAAGAGAGTGACGTCGGGGATTTTGATGTCGGTGTCCCCGAATCCTTGTCTGAATCGAATAATTCCATTATCAGGCAGTTCGTCCTTGAACACGGCCAGGTCCAGTCCGTTGACGAAGGAGAAGATCAGTTTTGGGGCTTCCATTTCTGCAGGGCAGATTCCAAGTGTTAGTCCCCGAATCGGGCTTCTTCTTGTCGTAACACTTATGACGAAAAAGAAAGAGTCTGAACACATTTTTGTTTATCTTAGTGTATTTGTGGTATTAAAGGAAAATTGTCTTTTTTCGAAAAGATTTGTTCGTTAGGAAGGAGAATTATTAAAAGAAGGAGAGTTGTAGGAAAGGTAAAAGGAATTGATTAGGAACTGGAAAAGGAAGAGAAAGTCTTGTAGAAACTGCTCGACCCGCAAGACCGCTCCTAAACTAATAACTATTGGGGGTCCACCCCACCTCAGAAATGAAGTAAAAGGATCTCGGAACCTCTCTATTTAGGGGTGTCTAAACAGTGGCTCCTAAATCCGAGAGAATGTTAGCTATACTTGTTCAAGGTAGAAATGAACATAGTATTCCAACGGAATGAAGGGTAGTTTGATCCACTAGGAACATGGATACACTACCGATTTTTGAAAGCAGAATTGTCTGATTAAAATGGAGAGAGGAATTTTCTCCAGCGGAGTCGCCAGAAATTGTCATATTTTTAGGTTATGTGTATTATTTTAAAAAGGGGGTCGCCTAACAGAAATTGTATGCGAATTTTAAATTTTAAATTCAATTTAAATATATATATATAATTTGAAAAGTAGCATTTGATTTTGAAAATAACTTTAAGTTTGAAAATTTTAAGATATGAAATCAAACTGATCTCACATCCCGAATAGTTTACATAAACGAGCACTGCACCACAAACCGTGTATCTATCTAAAGAATAGACATACTGCTTGATGATAGGGCTCGATTAAATAAACTAAAAGATTTGTGACATCCGTTTGGTCTGCAAACCAATTTTATAAGCCGACAAGTTCCCCTGCTTAATATGAAAGCATTAAACAGGGTTTATATTACACAGGTTCTTAAAATTCCATATAAGGGCGAAGCCACTATAGTTAATAACATCTTAAGTGACGGGAATCACCTAAGAAAACTCTCGATAATAATCGATAATTCGCTCTCAAGAATTTCGAAGTTTAAGTTTTCAAAAGGATTGAATTTTGGAATTTCAATAGGGAATGGATCAAGTTTGGAACATTTTATTTTGGGAATCAGAAGGAAGAAAAGTAGGAGAAATCACAGATTCGAAGCGAACTTCGGTAATTTCCCGACTATCCTATTGTTTGGCTTGAATTTAGGAAAGTCCTAATGTTTATTTAATGTTTTAATCTTGCCAATTTTAATTAATTTGGACTTATATTCGTATGAGACAATCATACAAATAGCCTTGAAGATATGAGGGTTTATGTCGTGCCGAACGACAACCTCGGAGTCCTAAGACCAGGTTAGGGCTTAATTTACATGACATGATCATGCAAATGCCTAACGAAGAGGTTGAGGATTTATGTTGCACTAGGCGAAACTACCTCGAAGTCCTATGGTTTGGTTATTTAACTCTAAGAAAGTTTTGCTGAGGTAGATCCGAGTTTCTTGCGATGACAATGGTCGTCTTGCCCACCATGCTCCGAGCTCCTTGTTGTTGCGGGGTTTAGTTTTAGAAGTCATAAATCGGGAGATGAGAGAAGTGTTCGGTTTAGAGAAAATCTTAAAATCCGGGTGTTTTTTAATATTTTAATTAAACAAATCTTAAAGTTGATTATAACAACACGAGTTAAGATCCCACGGTTCCATCCTTCGGCATCGTTATTTTTATCGGATTCACTTAGTCCGGATGAATTTGCTAAACTCAATCGAATGAGTTCCACACTTTCATTTAGGCCGTGGGAAATCCCGTTAGCAACACGTAGGTTACATCATCCAAGGTATTCCCGATCATCCAACAAGTCGTTTTAATTTAGTTGTAATTGTAGTTTTGTGTTTTATTTGTGATTAAATTTTGAGTTGTTTTATATTTTGAAATGTTGTGGCGGTGAATTTTATCTTGTAATGACTTTTAATTTAGTTTTGGTTTCGGTTTTAGGGATTATCCTAAAGGTGTGGGTTTTCATGCAACGATTGTTTATCATGCAAGAAAAGTAAGTGTGATGCGATTAAATAAATTGCAACAAAATAAAAGCGTACCTGGAGGGTCTTCCTGTCATCCCAAGCTACACTTAAACACAATTTAGAATATTTAAGCAAGTTCCTAGGTAAAGCTAAGGGAAGGGTTATGGTTTTCTACCAAGTTCCTAATCCTATGACTTAGTCATCTCTATGACGTCTAGGTTCTTGTGTTTTGGTTTGAGGCCGATTTTCTTCATCGAAGAACAATTAAGTTCGATTGTTCTTATAAACATCCTATCATATTGAGGAAGTGCTTAAGAAGAATCTTAAACATCTTTTCAATATTCTTAGAATTGTTTTAAGTCAAATGAATTTAATTATACAAATGAATTAATCGTCCGAGAATTCGAGTTTTGTTGTTATCTTGCTCGATGAACTAGGACATTTGAATATCCTATAAGTGAAGTAACACTTCATTTAACGTTCGTTTAGGGGTTATGACGACAAAAGCTTTCGAGCAAATTGGTGTTCAAATGGTTTGTGATTTAATTTAATTTCAATTAACGGGTTTAAATTTGGAATAGTGTTCAAGTTGCTTTATTTTGAATTTCTTTATGTCTTAGGTGATGTTATTTTTAATTCAATTTAATTTAACTTCAATTTAATTTAGTTTAGTTATAATTTTAATTTAATTTAATTTGATTTAATTTTAACTTGATTCTATTATCTAATTTAATTTAATTTAATTTAGTTTGATTTGAAGTGAATTAACTTAATTTAATTTAACTTGATTTAATTTAATTTGATTTAATTTAATTTAATTTAATTTAATTTAATTTAATTTGATTTGTTTTAATTTAATTTTATTTAATTAATTTAATTTAATTTTAATTTAATTCAATTCAATTTAATTTAATTTAATTCAATTTAATTTAATTTGTTTAATTTAATTTAATTTAAATTTAAATTTAATTTTATTTTTAATTTTAATTTAATTGAAATTTTAAAAGAGTTTAATAATTTAACTTTAATTTAATTTAATGATTAAGTCTTTTAACATTTTAAATCTTAAATTTGAATTATCATTTTAATTAGGAATTAAATATTATTGAGATGATTAATTTAGGGATTGTTAAATTAAAGAACAAATCTCTTCCTATTAATATCCCTATTTTAATAATTCCAATTTTATTATTCTTCCAAATTTAATCAATTATTTAATTAAAGTTTGTTTTAATTATTTTCAAATTGTTTGGTAGGTTTCTACCCTTTAATTATTTTAATTTCAATCATCCAAATCAGATTAAGATCAAATATTTTACTCTTTAATTTTATTAAACCTAAAGTTTTAATTAAGGGTTAAAATTTTAATTACCACTTTGCCCTTCAAGCTTAATAATTTCATAACTCACTAAATTGAGCTTAAATAAACTTAAAATTTTTATGTGACTTCACTCATATGCCAATAAAGACATGAGAGGAGAAAATGTGATTTTTCTATATTTAATTTATTTATGTAATTATTTTTGGTGGAAAATAGGAATTTCCAAGGAAAATTTAATAATATGACCAAGGGAAAGTTTTTGTCCTTAACAAAATTATGGGACATTCCTAATGACCAGAGGACCACTTGGACCAATTTTGGTGATTTTTTGAATTATATTATTTTTATTAGAATTATTTTGAGTTTTGGAGTATTAATTAATTTAAAAATAAAATAAAGGGTGAAAAATAAATTTTATATTTTTCAAAAATTTCTCTGATATCAAGGAAATCAAAGAATCAATTTTTACAATTTTCTGATTTTTCCTTAATTTATTAGAATTATTTTAGTGGAAATGCTAAAAAAATACATTTTTTTTAATTTAAAATTACCTTAGGGCTTTAAAATTTATTATCTCATTAGATAGACCTAAGAAAAATATTGGGTTTGTTCCTAAGTGATTAAAATTCAAAATGTGACATTTTGGTGAATTTTATTATTTTTATGATTTTTATTATTTTTTAATTATTAAAATATTAAAATAATACAAAAATCAACTTTTTTAAAAAATTGAAATTTTAATTTTATTAAATTTCCCTAATATCAGAGAGGCTCCAAAACCAATTTGGTGAATTTTGGAAATGTATTTTGAAAGTTATGAATTTTTTAAGTTTAAATTGGCTAAATGGCTTAATCAACCCATTTAGTAGGGCTAACCAAGTCCAATTGACTTCAAAATTTTATGGTGGGTTCCTCTGATCCTAAAGGTCAGTGGAGAATTGATTTCAAGTCAATTTGATGTATGATTAGCTCTAATTAATTAGGGAACTATTTTGGTTGTTTAGGCCAATTAGGGTTATTCCAAGTGAATTAATTCAAAAGCTATTTTTCCTAGGGTCCTCTGGTCATAAGAAACATCACCAATTTTTTCTAGAATTTATTTCACAACATGCTAATTATTAGATTTAAAATACTCAAAACAGAAAAATGAATTTGAAAAATCAATAACTTCTCATAGGGATGGCCTCTGACTTTGGAAAATTCAGGGAATGTTCCCAAATTCGGAGGCTTCAAAGCTCTATGGTCTCATGCCATGGTGAATTTCCTATATGCATGGAGAATTAAAACAATGCAGAGGGTAAATAAATCATTAAAAATAAAACATTTGATGAAATTAAATGATTTCTTTTCCACATTATTCTCCTCTATTCATTGAGTAAGAGGGTATTTTTATTTTATTTTTCTGATTTTTCTACACAAAGTTATGCATTTTTGAAGTTTAGGGAATTAAATAAATAAGAAAATACCCTAATTTTCTATTTAAGTGACGCGGCGCCAGCTCAACCTCGGCAGCTCCGAACGCACACGCGTCGCCTTCTGTTTCGGCACCGCCATCCAACTCAGCGCTCTGAGGGCCCGTTGTATCATTCCGTCTCCTCATCTGGCGCGATCCTGGCCGTTCGTCCCACGTGTATGGAATGAACGGCATCCGTTCATCGTCCCCAGCCGTTCTCACCCGAGAGCCGTCCACACTAAAACCCTAAGGACTCACTCATTTCTCAACGGATTTCCGTGTTCTTGTGCTCTATGGATTCATCTTGAAGAGACGAATACATCTATACAGTGATCATGCATTGAAATTAAAGCATTTGAAATGGAGAATCTCCAGAAGCTCGGGATGAAGAATTAGCTCATACCTTTGCTCAGAGAAGTGTGGCTTCAATCTGAGGGTTGTGTCACCTTCGATTGGATCCCGACAAGCTCCGGATGAAGTCTCCCGGTCCGGTGAATCGCCTAGGTATGATTTCGACCAAGCCCGATCACAAAGCTTGGAGTCCGGAACGGATGGGTGGCCTCGAAGAGGGGGCTTTTGCTTGGTGGACTCCTTCCCTTGGTCCGGTGAAGGTGTAGGACCAATCAATTTGAGGATTGATCTACCGTGGAGAAGTGTCCTGGTTTTGGGTGGAATTTTGGGTCGAGAAATTGGGCTCGTTGGTGGGGGTTAGGGCAAATTGTCACCTGGGGATCAACTCGCTCTAAGTATGGAGAGTGTTCGGAACAATTTTGGCGGGGTTTCGGTAAGATCCGGTTCGGCACCTCTCATGGCCGAGAGGAGGTGAGGTTTAAATAGGAGAGGGTGGAGTGCCTCCCGGGGGAGTTAGGGCTTGGGATCGACTGCTTTGGCAAGAGAAGAACGGCTACAATGGCCAGCTGGGGATGGGGCGGCTCGGTAGGTGAGAATTCCAAGTTTGGGCTCACATGTGAGCTCTCGGCTCGGCGGTTTCCGGCGGGCGTGGTGGCCGGCCGGCCGGGGTCGGGTCACCCTCGAGGCTCGGGGAGGTCGGGTCTTGGCAATGGTGAAATCGATTGCAGTTGGCCATGTGTAAAGGTGTTGAATCAATGTAGAAGGGGGAGGGATCATTTTGGCTTAGTTTGGGTCAACCCATGGTTTTGGGCATGGTGCACCCTCCAAGGGGCTTTGGGTGCTGTGGGGAATCGGATAGGCTAGGCGAGATGGAGTGGTGAAGTCCCTATCAACTTGGTTTAAGTAAATCTTGGGTTTAGGTGTTGCATAAAAAAGGGTTAAAATTGCTTAAGGGAGGGTTAGGAAAGGGGTTCCCCTTTTTGCCATTAATGGCTTAATCACATGTCAAACCTTCCATGGCTTCATGTGGCTTGTTCATGGCTTGCATGGGGCTTCATGGCTCCATTTGGCTTGGAGCAAAGCTTAGTCAATTTCATGGAAGTAGATTTTAGGAATCTTGGCATTTTTGGTGGAAATTTGGATGAAGCTTGATTTGGAATGGTTTAATGATAATTTTGAAACTTAGGGGTGATATCAATTAAAGGTATGATGAAGAGAAATTGTCATGTGGGCTTTAGGGCCAATTTTGGGCTTTTGTATTTGGTGGAAATGGGCTTTTAAAATGGTTTAGAGAAGTGGGCTTTTGGATTTTAAAATGGATTTTAGGATGGGAATTTTGCAAAGGATTGGATCCAATGAGTTTTTAATTTAGTTTAGGAATGTTTCATGAATGATTTGGAATAAACTTGAAGTGTTTGGGCTAGGTTTGGGTTGGATTTGGACCTCTTTGGTGAATGGGCCAATGTAGGTCAAATTGGGCTAACTTGGGCTAATGTTGGGCTAGGGTTCAAATTGATGTAAAATTAATGTTGGTAAATGTTTATGGGAGTGTTTCAAAGAGGTTTTGACTTTGGTTGGGTTTTGATTTTGGGGTTTTGGCTTATTTGGGTTAGGTTTGGGTTTAGGTCAAAATTGGGCTTTTTGGCTTTGGGTTGAATTTGAGTGAGGTTTGGGTCTAAATTTTGTGTAAATCATGTTAGTATTTTGTTTGTGGGGATGTTAGGGAAGGTTTAGAAAATTTTTGGGGTTAATTGGAGTTGAATTGGGTTAGTTTGGGTTAAGTTTTGGTCATGGGTCCAAATTGGGCTTTAAGGCCAAAAGTGAAATTGGATTCAAATGTCAATCAAATTGGACTTTTATTTGGTCTAGATTGGTGTTGTGAATGTTTAATTGAAGTTTAGAATTGAATTGGACTAGAATTTGGGTCAATTGAGTAGGTTTGGCTTGACATTGGGTTCACTTAGGGTTAAAATGAGTCAAATTGGGGGTTTTGACAAAAGTGGGGTAAATTGACAAAATTTGCCCATGGTGTAGTTGAAAAAAATGAAATTGGGAATATTTGGGATTTTCTGGAATTTTCTTGGAATTTTCTGAATTTTTGGATTTTTTTGGTCAAGAGGGGTATTTTGGGTATTTGGAGGGTATTGGGAGGTATTTTTGGAATTTTAGGTATTTTTGGGTATGGATGATCAATTTGAGTAATGTGGGAATGTTTGGGATTGATTTTGAGGAATTTTGGGTAATTTAGGTGATTTTGCAAATTTTGGGTAGTTTCGAGGGTTTTGGGTAAAGTTGGCGGGTGCTTGGGTCCCGGGGTCAAAAATTGAAAATTTGGAAAATTGAAGATTAGGTGAATGTAAGTGGAATAAAATCATTTTGGTTGAGCCATGAAGCCATATCAAGCCCACATGAGCCATGAGGGGACTCATTTGAGGCATCCACTATGTTGTCCTAACCCTCTTAGCCAAGGGCTTAGGGGTTAAGGACCATCCATGTGGATCACCTTCATGAGTCAGGAGATCAAGTTAGGTATGGGTGTGTTTTTAGGATGTGTGTGAAAGTGTAGTGTATAAGTGTAGTGTGTGTGTAAGTCGGCCCTTCACTGCACTGAGCCGCCTGAGGCGATCCTAAGGCGAAAGAGTCCCATAGGAACTCATCCTTTAAACTTCCACATTTGATTTCAACCCTCTAGGTGATTAGGGGTCTACAATCAAGTTTGTGGAGTTTGCGGGGAGTTAAGAAGTGGTTTGAATTTCTAAGTGGTGGGTCCCGATTCTAATCCTCTAGGATAGTCAAAGGAAAAGCCTAAGGCTAGATCCTAAGTACTAAAAAGAAGGAGAGAAGACCTCATCAAAAATGAGGTCAACACCGGCAGGCAAGGGTCACCCTCAAGGTCAGGGAGGTCAGGGGTTGAAGTTGGTGAATTCAATTGAAGCCTTACATGTGAAAAGTGGTTGGATCAAAATGGCATGGGGAGGTGGCTTCTTTTGCACTTGGTTTGGTCAACCCATGGAAATGGGCTTGGTTCACCTCCCCATGGTTGATTTGGGCTGAGGGAGGATCAGATGAATCAGCTAGGAAAGGGTAGAGAAGTCACCATCCATGAATATTTTGATTAATCATGGATTAATGTGAAGCATTAAAAGGGTTAAAACCTTTTTAAGGGGGCTTAAAAGAGGCTCCTCCTTTTGCCATTAATGGCTTGGTCACATGTCAAACCTTCCATGGCTTTGTGTGGCTTGTCCATGGCTTGCATGTGGCTTCATGGCTTGTCTTTGGCTTGGGGAAAAGCTTGGTCAATTTCATGAAAATGGAATTTGGAGATTTTGGCAATTTAGTGAAAAATTTAGATGGTGCTTGATTTAGGTTGACTTGATGATTGATTTGGGACTTAGGAATTGATCCCAATTAAAGGGATGATGAGAAGGAATTGTCATGTGGGCTTTGGGCCTTTTGAAATTATTTTTGATGGGCTTTTAGGAAGAGCTAAGGGGATGGGCCTTTAGGTTTCAAAACAAATTTTAGGATGAGAATTTTGCAAAGGATTAGATCCAATAAGTGTTGAATTTAATTTAGGAATGTTTCATGAATGATTTGGAATAAATTTGAAGTGGTTTAGGCTTGAATTGGGTTGGATTTGGACCTCTTTGGTAAATGGGCCGATGTAGGTCGAATTGGGCTAACTTGGGCCAATGTTGGGCTAGGGTTCAAATTGATGTAAAATTAATGTTGGGAAATGTTTATGGGAATGTTTCAAAGAGGTTTTGACTTTGGTTGGGTTTTGATTTTGGGGTTTGGGCTTATTTGGGTTAGGTTTGGGTTTAGGTCAAAATTGGGCTTTTTGGCTTTGGGTTGAGTTTGAGTGGGGTTTGGGTCTAAATTTTGGGTAAATCATGTAGAGTTTTGTTTGTGGGGATGTTAGGGAAGGTTTAGAAAAGATTTGGGGTTAATTGGAGTTGAATTGGGTTAGTTTGGATTAGGTTTGGGTCATGGGTCCAAATTGGGCTTTAAGGCCAAAAGTGAAATTGGATTCAAATTTCAATCAAATTGGACTTGGATTTGGTCTAGATTGGTGTTGGAAATGTTTAATTGAAGTTTAGAATTGAATTGGGCCAGAATTTTGGTTAATTGGGTAGGTTTGGCTTGACATTGGGTTCATTTAGGGTTAAAATGGGTCAAATTGGGGGTTTTGACAAAAGTGGGGTAAATTGACAAAATTGACCCATGGTGTAGTTGAACAAAATGAAATTGGGAATATTTGGGATTTTCTAGAATTTTCTGGTAATTTTCTGAATTTTTAGATTTTTGGGTCAAGAGGGGTATTTTGGGTATTTGGAGGGTATTGGGAGGTATTTTTGGAATTTTTGATATTTTTGGCTATGGATGATCAACTTGATTGGTGAGGAAATATTCAAGGTTAATTTTGGGGAATTTTGGGTGATTTGGAAATTTTGAAAAATTTGGGTAATTTCAAGGGCTTTGGATAAGCTAGGCGGGTGTAGGGTCCCCGGGGTCAAAAATTAAAAATTTGGAAAATTGAAGATTAGGTGAATGTAAGTGGAATAAAATCATTTTGGTTGAGCCATAAAGCCATATCAAGTCCACATGAGCCATGAAGGGACTCATTTGAGGCATCCACTATGGTATTCCTAACCCTCTTAGCCAAGGGCTTAGGGGTTAAGGACCATCCATGTGAATCACCTTTATGAGTCAGGAGGTCAAGTTAGGTATGGGTGTGTTTTTAGGATGTGTGTGAAAGTGTAGTGTATAGGTGTAGAGTGTGTGTAAGTCAGCCCTTCACTGGACCGAGGCCACCTGGGGCGATCCTGAGGCCAAAGAGTCCTATAGGAACTCATCCTTTAAACTTCCACATTTGATTTCAACCCTCTAAGTGATTAGGGGTCTACATTCAAGTTTGTGGAGTTTGCGAGAGAGTTAAGAAGTGGTTTGAATTTCTAAGTGGTGGGTCCCGATTCTAATCCTCTGAGATAGTCAAAGGAAAAGCCTAAGGCTAGATCCTAATTACTAAAGAGAAGAAAAGAAGACCTCATCAAAAATGAGGTCAACAAGGATATCAAAAAAGAGGTAGTTAGGATATGTAATCATATAAATGGTAGAGGGGACTGTGCAAGTGGGTCCTAAAGCAGTGTTATACACCGACCAACATAAGCCAAAACAGAAATTGGTTGGAGATATTATCCCATGCAAGCTAAGGGGTCTTGATAAGAACTTGAAGCTTGAACCTAAGAAGATTGAAGCGATGGTTGGCCAATGGCTTGGTAAGGATGTCCGGCAGCTAATCCTGAGTGTGAATGTAGTCTACACTAAGTTTAGCTCGTTGTTTATTTTCCGGAATAAAATTATAGTCAATCTCGATATGTTTTACGCATGCGTGGAAGACTGGGGTATTAGCATTGGCCATGGCAAAGACATTATCGCAAAAGAGCTTGGTTGGATGTTCTTGTGCAGCTCCAATTTCAATCAAGAGGCGGTGAAGCCTAACGAGATCTGCGGTTGCGGCTGCCAATGCATGATTTTTAGCTTCCATCGATGAGCAAGCAACCGTCGGTTATTTCTTGACAATCCACGAGATGGAGTGGCACCAAGGAAGGAATAGTATCATAAAACTGATTTTCTATCAACATCTGAGTAAGTTTGAAGGGTGAGTGGGCCATGAGTGATGGTAAGGCTAGAATCTCGAGTCCCCTTGAGATATCATAGTTGTTTTTTAAGAAGTTGATTATGATAGACCAAGGGTTGGTGCATATGCTGGCACTGAAGGTTGACGATAAATGCAATGTCGGATCTAGTGATTGTTTGATAGTATAGCACATTTGTAATTATGTGATATTCAGTAGGATTAGCAAGAGGTTCATTTGATAGAGCGGTATCGTACCTCTTAGGCGGGAGTGGAGTCGCACACAGTTTACAATCAAGTGTAGATGTCACGTGAAGTATGTGGAGGAAGTATTGAGTTTAGTGTGGGAACATGTAAATCTCAATGTGGCCAACTTGGATGTCAAGGAACGTTCATACTTGGTCGAGGTTCTTGATTTGGAAAGTGGATGCAAGTTGTTGTGTGAGAGCCTCAATAGTAACCTCATGAATTCCTGTTATAAGCATATCATCAACATAATACAAAGAGTTGTTGTGTTGGCGTGCTGAAGATTAGTAGGGAGGGGATTGTTTTATGAATTTGAAAACCACGAGCTAGGAAGAACAATGATATAGTGGTGAAACATTGGCGAGGGGATTGTTTAAGCCCGTATAGTGCTTTCTTTAGTAAGTATACATGATTAGGAAGCTGAGGATATTTAAGCCAATGGGATGCTGCACATAAATTGTGTCGTCAAGCTTTCCATGTAGAAAGGCTTCAATGACATCCAAATGGAAGAGGGGCCACTATTTGTTAAAGGAAAAGGCAAATAGAGCACAAAGGGTAGCCATTTTGGGACTAGGTTGAATGTTTTAACATAATTGATCTCGTATTCTTGCTTGTAACCTTGGGCAATTAGGCAGGCTTTATAATGGGCGAATGTCCCATCGGTATTGAATTTGGCATAGTATGTTCAATGACACCCAAGAATAGGTTGATTTGGTGGTAAAAAAATCAAGTCCCATTTCTCTTGGACTTGAAGGGCGTGGAACTCTTTCAACATAGCCTTAGGCCAATGTGGGAGTTTAACAACTTGTGTATAGGAGTATGGATCTGGTTGATGATAGAGTCTGTGTGAAAGGTTTAATTTTTGAATGGGTTTTAGTTTGCCTGATTTGGCCCTGGTTTGCATGCGATGTGAGGTTGGTGCAAGTATTGGTATGATCTTGTTTTTGGAGAGGAAGATTAGAAGAGTTGGGTTGGGAATTTATGTTGGGAACTGATGGGTAAATTAGGTTGTAAGGGTTGTATGTGAGGTTCAGTATAGGGTTTCACGACTTGGCAAGGACGTAAATGAGTTGACTAGGGAGTGGATTTTAAAAGTGGGTGGCACACCAGGGGACATAGTAGAGTTCGGAACTAGCAGAAGAGGGTTATGTGGAGTGAGGCTGTGGAAGGAGTGACATCAGTGGAATTGAATGGAAAAACTGATTCGCCAATGGTGACGTATTTAGAGATGAAGACTTTAGTTTTTTGTGGGTCTTAGCATCTATACCCCTTATGCATCGAGGAGTATCCAAGGAAATTGCATGGATTAGATAGTGGTGAAAGCTTACGAGAGGTCGAGGTCGTATGTTTGAGCCAAGGAAAATAGTGGTAACCAAAGACATTGAGGTGGGAATAGATTAGTGTTTTGTGGTAGAGACGTTCATAGGGTGAGATGAAGTGATTTGATTTGGAAGGCAATAGATTGACTAAGTAGGTGGCTTTTTGGAGAGCATCAACCTAGAAATTGACGGGAATAACGACGTTGTTAAGTAGAGTGATAATGGTTTCGAGGGGGTGGCAATGTTTGCACTCAGAGACACCATTTTGTTTAGGTGTGTGGGGACATGAGAATTTGAGTAGGGATTCCTCATTAGTGAGAAATTCAAGGAAACAGTAACTATTGTATTCAACATCGTCCAAGAAGAATAGTCTAATTTGTGTTTAGACATGTGTTTTAATCATTTTGATGAATGTTAAACATTTTTCAGGTGTTTTTGATTTGTGTCGCATAGAAAATAACAATGAAAATTTATATTATTCATCAATAAACATAATATAGTAGGCGTATCCTTGATTGGATAAAATTGGGGAGGGACGCCATCCATCAGAGTGGAAAAGTTGGAAGAGTAAATACAAATGTAAAGAAACTAAAGGGAAAGATAATTTGTGGATTTTGTTGTAGTTTAAAATCTCACACATCGAAAATATGTTAGGGATTGTAACTATGAGATTAGCCTTGGAGATGCAACAGATGACTTCCGGATGTGGATGACCAAGACGCTTGTGCCATAGAGAGGAAGTGGGGGCTGATATGAGGAGAACTTTATGGTTTGCCGCCAAGTGATAGATTGGATTCAAAGTAGGGATTAGGTATAGTCCACTCGAACTGCTTCCCCGAAGGAGCATCCAATTTATTTGTGCATCAATGATATGGTAACAAGACAAATTAAAAATAATAGACAGAATGTTATCTATGGTTAATTTGTGAATTGATATAAGATTATGGGTTAGAAATGAGGAATGCCAAATTTGGGATAGAAAAAGCTTACACTCCGGTGTTGGTAGAATGTCGTTGACATAATGTTGAATCGAAACAGATTGACCGTTGCCCACGAGGACTTGTTCGCCGCTGGCGGCCAGTGTAGCAATCTGTAGATGGTTGAAGTCCAACGTGAGGTGAGTAGTAGCACCTAAATTGAGTATCCATGGGGAGGGAGATGCATGAAGAGCTAGGTTAGACGGTGTGTAATCAAGGTTTTGGCTGGTGCCAACAGATAGAGGTGGAGTGACCAATTTTATGGTAGATTTGGCATGTAATGGAGGTATTGGATTGGGAGTATCCACCACATGTGCGCTGATGGATTGTTCTGTGCTCGTTCACAACCACGATAGTGGTTTCCACGGCCACGAGTAGCTTGATGATTTGGCGTGAGGGCTAGTTGAGGGTTGGGATTTTGATCGGCTTTGAGATAAATGCTTGATTAATTTCTTCACTGCATAGCAATGTGTAGAAGTTGTCAAGATCCTATTGTTGAGCGCCTTCGAGCCCTGTTGCTCCTTTGACTTTGTAATTGAGTTTGTATCGTAGTTTTGAAAGCTTGGTAAGTAGTTGGTAACCCATTAATGGTATATAGAATGACATCTTCGTTGTCCAGATGACCTTCAGCTACCGATATATTGTCAACAATAGTCTTGATCTTGGCAAGATATTATGTCATGGATAAATTGTTCATGGAAATAAAGTGTAGCTGATTTTTTAACTGAATTTGGCGGGATCGGGTTGTGGGCCGTAGGTGCTTTTCGATTGTACTCCACACTTCCTTCGTGGTGGGTAGATGCAATAGATAAGGTAGGATGGTCTGGGAAATGATTCTGTAAAGAGCCACTGTCAGATTTTGATCCATAAAAGTCCACATTGTATAGCGAGAATTAGAGGTTGGGGAATCATTATCAAAAATAAAGAATTTAGGTGGCCATTAGCTGTAGCCATTAAGGTAGCCTAGAAATCTGTTTGCAGAAACGATTTTGATTACTTGGGCTCTCCACAATGGGTAGTTGTATGCGGCCGAGTTAAGTGTGAGCAATGTTCTTCATATTGCTCGTGATGAACTTAAGATTTGGAGGAATGGTGATTTGTTTGCAGAGTTTCGGATGAGGTATGCATAGTGAGATGTTACCTTACATCTCTAACGTCTATGATGCTTCCATGGTAGCATCGGTTGTTAGTTGGTCAGAGATCCAAGAAGGAATTGGTGGTAAAAGCATTTGAGCTCCTTCTCTAATACCATAAAATCGTAGATAAAATAGTAGCAAACTGAGGAGAAAGAAGAAAATAGAATAAGGATAGACACATACAAAATTTGCATCAAAAAGTTACACCGGTTATCTCCTCCATATATAATAAGTGCAGATGCATCTAGAGGGTATTACATCAAAGGTAGAGTTTGTTTGGGCCAGATGCAGCTCTTCAGTTGCGGCTTATCTACCCCAGGAAGCTGCTGAGAGGAAGCTGGTAGGTTGTTTATTGTAGTTGTTTGAAAACAGCTGGTGCAGCTGTTTGAAAACAGCTGGCGGCATCTGTTTTTGGACAAATGTCCACTCTGCCCCTATTTAGTAATGTTGTTTGTAACATAATCATGACAATCATATATTTGATACTTCAAAAGTCGAAATTCACTTCAGAACAGTATAAACATTCAAATACAAGTCTCACTTAACAGTGAGTACTAAAAGTGTTATAAAAAAGTACTCAAAAAACAAGGAAAAATTTTCAATTCTCACAGAAGAAAATATAACTATTATGGAGAAATGGCATCCGTATGGGCGCATCATAAAAGTTAAGTACAGAACACAAAGAAGGACCTTTATGAGAAGAGCTTTCTCTCCTTACTAACTCCTCATCATCGTCATCGTCATCTTGTAAACCTTTGTTGAATCTTGAAGCAGACTCCATGAATCTTTGCTTCTTATTGGAGAATTGGATGCGCCTGCTCGAAATTTTCAATGCTCTCATGATCCACTAGGAGGAACAAGGTCATACCGACCCAAGATAAAAAAGAAGTGACCGGATGTAGAAGGGAGGGGGATAGAAGGAAGAAAAGTATGCTCTGAGAGCGAGAAGAAGGGAAATACCTTGATGAGGCGAGTGATCCGAAGCTCGGTGGGCTGTGATCGGTTAATATTGATGACCACTGCCCTAAGAAGAACCCTGCAAGTGGATAGGAGAAACGGGAATTGGTTTCACCCTTGAATTAGGGCAAGGAGGGAGGGGAGTGCGAGGGACGGTGGAGCGACATGAATGGAGGAGTGCGAGGGATTCGGCGTCGAACAAGTGCAATGAAGGGCAAGCTGCGTAATAATCCATCGCTCGAATATGGGCAACGGGGTTCAATATGCGGCCTGCTTTCCGCCAAAACGGCATCCCGCTGTGCTCGAGACACCGAACCAAACGTTCACGATTCGAGGCCGCTCCCCGCACAGTGCGAAAACCTCTGCCCCAAACGAATCCATAGTTAGGATATGTAATCATATAAACGGTATAGGAGAATGTGCAGTTTGTCCTGAAACAGTGCTAAACATTGACCAACATGAGCCAAAATAGAAATTAGTTGGAGATATTAAAAACATCTAAATATTATTTTGAGTCTTTTTAAAAATATATTAATTTATTTTTAAAAATAAAAAATATAACAAGTAAAAAAAATACATCAAATAAATATATTTAAAAATAAATAAATAAATAAATAAAAGTAATCCCAAAAAAAAACTCCTTTCTGGATGGATGGATTTTTATAGCCGTTTATTGGACGGAGAGTTTCTTGTTTCTTGTGAGAATTTAGAAGCTTCATACCATAATCTGAAAAGGAGCAATAATTACGCAGCGGGGGAGAAATAATTTTGATTCTTAAAAAATAAAACTGATAGTGACTTTCGGCAATAAATAGCAGCTCCCGATTCACGCGAAATGCAATGAGAAATTAAATGCAGCGCAGCTCATTTTTATTACGAAAGGGCTGTGAGAGTGAGTAATGGCTACAGCTCACGGCAACAAGATAAAGGATATCTAATTATTGTGTGAGCTTTACTTGCAAATTGGTAGGATTTTTTTATTAATTAGAAGATTTATAATCCAAATATATCTTAAATATTAATTTCTAACTTAGTGGATAAACATAGCTAATTATAAAAAAATATTACATCAGGACTCCGCACATAGATATTAATTTCTAACTTAGTGGATAAACATATCTAATTACGAAAAAATATTACATCAAGACTCCGCACATAGAGCTACGTGCGGAGTCCAATGAAATAGCGTCACGTGGCACGCGACAGAAAAAAAATCACCCGGTAACATAGGGAATATTGCTCCCGTGTTATTCCGCGTTATTCAAATGTTATTGTGTGTTATTCATGTGTTATTGATGTGTTATTGTGTTATTATAACACTGGGAATATTTTCAGAGCAGGATAACACCTGAATAACACACAATAACGTTTGAATAACACGGAATAATACGGGGGAATATTTCATGCGTTATCAGACAATTTTTTTTTTTTTTTTTGGCCATGCGTCACATGACGTAATTTTGAACTCTGCACGTAGCTCTACGTGCGGAACCCTGATATAATATTTTCTCGCTAATTACAGTGCAAAGTTTATGAAGAAATTGATACAAAGTCTTCTCTAATTAAGAGATTTAAGTTCAATATACATTATAATTATTATTTTATAACCTAACACTACAATCTTCAATGTTGATGATATTGCATGTAAATAAATGGCTATAAATTCTGATTTTCAGAGCCTTCTTAATTAATATATTATTTAATTCATTTAACAGATCCTGATTTGATGCTGAACTTTTTTTTTTTTCTACCAAGGATTTTGAGCGAATTTAATCTAAAATCACGCACATATATAACGAATTTGTGGCATTTATGGTGAGAGAACATTTATTTTGAGTTCATTGTGGCAAAAATAATGTATTGTAAAATAAACATAATACAAGAATAATATATTGATGTTGAAATATTTTAGAGATGAAACTAAAGTACTTCAAAATAATATGTTTGTAGGCGGAGGCGGCGCTGCCCAAATATGAACCAAAGTCTAAAAACCAAATTACTCCGACAATTATTCATTGGCAAGCAACAGAAACCCGATGTGTACAATAACTGAACAACAAAGTCGCACATTCATAAGAACATTTTGTTCAAACATAAAGGCAAACCTTAAAAATTACAACAAATTCACCACCCAATGATATCTTGTCCAAATAAATTAAATTCTTCTTTTTTCATAAATAAATTCACCAACCTGTTCCTCTGAACCTTCTTGCAGTTAAGTTACTACCTGCTTTCTGCACTGACCTCATTGTGTTCTGCAGAGGCAACAGCCTCCTGAACCACAGAGACATCCACCTTAGGAGGTCCTGAGTGCCTTCTCACAGGGCCAGGTGAGTTCGGGAAAGATAACTTCTTCTTCACTGAGCCTATGGACCCCTTCTCAGGAGGTGTCTCAATCTTGCTATCGGTGGACGGGCTCTGGGTTCGGGTTTTAGCCCGTGCAGACCTTGTTGGTGCCATGTAACTTGGAATGGCCGGTGAGCTTGCAAGGCTTTCGTCATCTCGGATGGACGATGTAGCTATACTGTGACGTCTCGGTCGCTCCGATTGTGTGCTAATAATACTTCTCAAGTCATCATCCAAAGGAGCACAGTTGCCTTTGGGGCTTGCTGATTTGATCTTACTTGCTCCTGTGAAGGACTTGGAGCCGGGAGTCGCCGGCGACTGCCGGCTAAGAGAGTGCATTGATTTCTTAGGTGAGGCTGCAGCTGTTCCATTGAGGTTGGTTTCTCGACGAGCATAGGCTTTAATGATCTCGCCACCATTGGTGCTCTTGATGGAAGCGCGATCGCTGTTGAGTTCCTTATCAGTTGCAGTGCTCCTGCTCTCCCACGGCCTTGATGCCATCCACCGCTCAAGCCAACTCCAGCCCCAATGGGGGTTGTTTGGATCCATGAAGGTAGGATTAACTAACTTCGAAGAGTTCTTCCACTGTTGATGAGACATTTGAAGAAGATGAAAGCACTGTGGAAGCCTATAAGTGAATGGGCAGGGAAGAGGAGAAATACCTGATGAGAGAATGCATAAGCCAGTGCTCTTTCTCTTCTGATGGAGGCCTCTTGTTTGCTTAAAAGGCCTGCTTCAATCTGCTCTTTGGATTGAATGCTGTCATCCCAATCCTCACTCATCTGCCAGCATATTGGAGTTAAGGTAAATGAAATTTTAGTTGAGTCTTATAAGAATACATATTTGGATGAAACTAATTTACAAGAGAAAAAGTAGACAATGTAATTATCTCAAGGTAGAATGAAACTTCTTCTGAAGTTCTTCAGAAGATATTTGGAATTAACAGAAGGCTTTTTTATATTATGTGACTGTCTCCTAATTGCACAACTTTAGAGCTTCAACAATACAAACCTGAAATGACCCAGATTAAACTTATAGCACTAATTTTCATATATAAAGACAAAAGTGAAAAAAGTACGCCACTATATGAGATGGAATTTATAAGGTAAAAACTTTTAAATCTTTCAGGATTGATTGCTAAGGGAGGTATATGGAATTCTTTAGTTCAGTCAAATGTAATAAGGGATAAGTTTGCTCCATTAAGAGGATTGGAGAAGAATAGAAGAATCTTGAAATAGATCATAAAACTCATTAAGGAGACTTAATGGTGAAGTGAGGAGATAAAATAAGGAAAATTGCTCATGAAAGTTTAAAAATTGAATATTATTGAAGCTATATGACAATGATCTAATTAGCACTTTTTTTAAATAAAACTTTGAAAATTAATATAATATCATACTAACATTTAAAAACAAAGGGGATGATCCAAGTATACGAAAACTATAAAAGAATTAAACTTATAAGTGAACCAATGAAGTTATAGGAAATAGCAATAGAGCATATGCTAAAGAAAAATGCATCAATTTTGTAGAATAAAACTATTTTCATGCAAAAGAACTCATGTAGAAACAACTTTTTTTTTTTTGTTTTATCGTTAAAACAAATAATGAAAATGTAGAGAACAAAAGAAAGATGATCTTCAAATGACTATTGCTTATCTTGAAAGGGTATATAATAAACTTCCATGAGAACAAATTTGATGTAATTTAGGGTAGAAATGTATGTCAAAAATATTGTCATTATTAGAAATGCGTATAACAGAGTATCAACTAGTAATAGAATTAGTTATGGTTTCTAATTACCATAGGTTTCCATCAAAGATCAGCATTGAGCAAATATCTCTCTCATGATTATGCAAATGCTTACAAAGGAATACACAAAATGAGATGTCTTGCGATTCTAATTAGCAAAAAATTAGCTTAATTAAGCAAAAAATAGAGCAATAAAAAAATGTTTAACAGATTGATTCCTTAACCAGTAGAACAAAGACGAAATAAATAATAATGCACTTTTGGTTTATATGATATTAGCAATTATCATTCAATATTATTAGAAGATAAGAAAATATCTAGTTATTTAAATATCCAGAATTTAGTAAAAGAAGAATGGATGTAGATGTAGGAGATGATAGGACTTCTATAGAAAGAAAAAAATAAAAAATTAAAACTAAAATTATACTAATTATGTTGTGTTCTCAAATATAGGGCTGTAAAAATTAATTGATATATAACTTAAGTGTGACAAAAAATTAGATTGCTTTGAAGAATACATGGCAAAACTAGAAAGAAAAAAAATTAAAAATTGATACATCAGAGAAAAGATTGGAGTGACATACATTGATGATACGGTGATTGAAATAGGCACAGGTAGCCAAGGCATGTAAAGCAAATGAAAGAAAAGACACTAGTCAAACAAGTTGATAAAATCAGAGCTGAAGGATTAGAAAAAAAATGAGTTAAACAAACTTAAATAAATGGAATCAAAATGATTTGTAAAAAATAGCTTTAATAGTTTAACAACTTGAGTAACATTCAATAGAAAAACATACATTTATTGGAAATAAAAAGCATAAAGTTAAATAGAATTAAATTTAATATAGAAACCAATAGATATAAATGAATAAGAATGATTCAGTCAACAACAATTGGTTGAGATAAAGGGGGAGGTTCTCCTAAGTTCTCTGATTTCTAATTTTTATCAAAGAGTCAAGGCAGAATCCACATGCAGAAATTGAAATTTTACCAACAAATGTTAATCCTTAATCCATTTTAAAAAACCTGTGTTCTTCATCACAGCTCTCACAAGTAACACAAATGGTCACGAGAGAGCTATCTTTGAATATTATAACTTACGGATGCTTAAAAGAGACGCCACTGTTAATACAAGTTTAGCCAACTTGACTGAATATATTTTCAAGTTCATCACATAGAAACTCACTAACGTTTGTAACCTTCTAACCAAAACAAAATGACTAATCTCATCATTAACCATGGTAAAAACAATTGGAATCAAAGTTGCGGATTCTCAAGCTAAATTACAAATGATAAACTTATGCTCAATGAGTAACAGAAATTTTCATTTGAGCGACCACAACGGTGTATTTAGTGCTATGAAAAATAGGAATTTTCTGTGCATATCTTGCTCTCATCTGAACTTGTTATTTTCATTTGTAAGTATAATCATAAACGGTAATGGCATTAATTTCAGTGAGATAATATTTAACTTGAATATTAAACTCGAGTAAAAAGGTGGAAAAAAATCATTACACAGGATTTTTTCTATTGGAAAATGAGAGAAGTGCAAATTCCTTAATTGGTAATAATATGAAGTGAAAATTCTTTTGAGTAATAACAAGTAGATATAATGTTAAATTGAATGTTAGGTTGGCGCGAAATGGTAGCAAACCATTACAATTAATCTTTTTAATGTAAAATGAGTAAAGTGCTAATTACTTACATTATAATAAAAATAACACCAAATTATGCTTCTAGTGCTAGACATTTACCCTTATATTTTCAAGTTCTCTTTCACGTTTAAGCAGAAGTTGGCGCTGAAGAGCTTGGTTCTCCTCTATCATCCGCAACCTTCTTGAACGAATCTGCGCTTGAACTCGAGCTAGTGTTTGCATGCAACGTAATGTTGTTGTGGCTTGGCGCTTGACAGAGTTTCCATTAATAAGTGACTTCAATCGTACTAATCCCCGCAAAGCCCGTAAAGCCCGTCTTGCCTAGGAGATATATAAGATAAATAAGCATTTACTAACTCCATTATCACCTTAAAGGACAAAGTATAAATTGAGAGTAAATCCAAAAAGTTAATATCTTCAATTGGATTAAATGCCTTTAAAAAAGAATTTTGCTACTTCTCTTGTTCCAAGTTAATGCATTGGTAATCAATTACATATAAGAAAGAACCCTTAGCTAATGAAAACAAAAAGAAATTGTAGATTACTGAAAATAAACTCAAAATTAGTTTTTGCAACAGATGGCTGAACTCCAACAATATTACATGTGAATGCTCATGTTCCTGTAAGGCTGTAAGAGAAGTGCATCAAATCAAAAGACCAAACAGGAGATCTGAAATTCACTTATATGTTTTCCAGGGTAGAACAATACAGGAGTACCCACATACAAAATATCAGTATATTGTCATTTGGGTGCTAATTATTCCATCCATTTGTTGTGGGGCTCACTCATCAAGCATATAATTAAGCAAGGCAGCCACAATTTTATTTCTGTAGAACACTACATATACGAGGAAAAGAAACAAACCTTGGATAATATATTGTAACATCCAAAGAAGAGTATTTTATTAGTAGCAATAAAATCAAGACATTTTTTGTAAGAAGTAAGAGCAAATAAATAAAAAAAAAAACTAAAACAAGTTGGCAGGCATCTTGGTGCCAACCTTCTCACCTTATTTTGTTTTTCAACGTTGACCAATTCATAAGCATAAGACCACCGAGTAGCACATCATTAAAATAGAATAATATTCTAATTAATAATTGATAAATAAAATTCTTCATTACAAGAACAACAACAACAACAAAAACCTTTACCCCACTAAGTGGGGTCGGCTACATGAATCCTCTTTCTTCGTTGTATCCTATTTAGTGTATTTTCATTTAATTTTAATAAATTAAGATCATTTTTATACAATATGCCCAAGTCTTCCTAGGCCTACCTCTGCCTTTCTTAACATAAGTCAAATCTAAAATATCTACTCTTCTAATCGGATCATGAGATGGTCGATGTTTAATATGACCAAACCATCTAAGACAACTCTCTAATTTTGTCCGTCACTGGAGCTACACCAACCCTAGCACGGATATATTCATTTCACATTTTGTCTCTAAACGTAAAGCCACTCATCCACCTAATCATTCTCATCTCAGAAGCACTTAACTTAGGGTTATTCTTCTCTTCATTGATATAATTGATATAAGAAAAATCACAGCTCCAGAACGTGATATAAGAAACATCACAGCTCCAGAATGTGATAGCCCTGATTTAACAAAATGACACATTTAATCCACATACACGCAGCAGTAGGAAAGCAGATATAAAATGCTGAATTTTGACCGTGTAAAAGCAGTGACCCGAGGTAAAGTGTTGTTGTTTCAATACCATATATCCCCGGAAAGCGGTCTGGATCTTGATTGCTGCGCCTTCTACTCTTGATTTGCCAGCAAACTTTGTCGAGCTATCAAGCTGGACAACATGTGCGGTGGACTGAGCTGCAGTCGCACTGGGATTTGCAGAGTAGACAGGCTTGCTCTGCTCAAGCTCTGGCTCCGCAGATTTCACCTCTACCGAAATAGGCGCAGGAGGAATAGGAGGAGGAGGGAGAGCTACATCAGAAGAAACAGTTGGCGGTATTTCATAAGATAATGGACCAGAATGATCGGGCCTTTCAGGATCCAATTTCTTTGATTGCTGGTTGTGGGAAAGCAACAGAAGAATAATGAAGTTAGATCAGAAACCACATTGTTAGTAATTGAAAACTAAATGAATTCTACAAACAGGAAAAGCGATAATCCAAAACCTGATCTTTCCTTTCCTTTGATTCTCGTCTGAAGACCCTCTTGACGGCGCGAAACCAGCTCTTTCCTCTCTTTCCCATTTCTTCCCCCTCTTCTGCTATATCATTAGTCTACACTCAGCGAGCAATGAAAAGAACTGTATGAGCTCAAATCACACCAAATCCCGAAGACATCGCCCTCTGCAGATCCGCCGCTAAAAAACCAAAGCGCCGAAAAATTGCATTTTTGAAGGAAAGCCAGTCAGATCAACGTTTGCAGTAAGATTTCCGTAATCAGAGGAATTAAAAAGCTTAAATTGGTAAATAGAACAGTAAATTGTGGGAAATGAAAAAAAGGAGTGTACAGTACTGAATTAACTCAAATCATCCCAATCCCGAAGAAATCGCCCCCTAGCGCTGAAAAATCGCATTTTTCGAGGAAAGCAAACCAGATCACAAAAAAAAAATACAAAGAGGACCGGAAGCAAAGTGAAATAAAAAAAAGATTAAATTGTTAAACGGAAAACAAATATGGGAGAACTTCAAAAATAAAATAAAAAAATAGATAAAACCCAGCAGCTGAAAAACTAGCAAATCCAAATTTCAGCCATCAATAGGCCGATACCTTGTGTTGTTCTCCCTGTCGAAAGATCTCTAGATCTGCGCAGAGCCCCCTCCTTTCGTTCCTTGCAGATAAGTAAAAGAATCAGTTTGGACAGATCATACAGTGCCAAAAGAGAACATCCCCCTCTCTCTCTCTCTCTCTCTCTCGCTCTCCAGAGGGACAACAAAGATTAAAAAAAGGACAGAACTTGAGGAAAGGAAGCGCACAGCTGGTTTCTCCTGCCCACTGCCAGTAGAGCAGCGGTTTCCTTCTCCATCCCGTCTTCTTCCTAAATATTTAAATGAATTTCTTTTTTAGGCGATAAATAAAAAGTAAAACAAAAATTAGAATCCGATGGTTTTCACCATTTCATGTCCTGTGAGTGCTGCTAAGAGGAAGTTGGAGGACGTAACGTGGCAGGAGTTAAGTGGCGCTTGGTCACTGCTGGGGATTACCAGATCAAGGGGGCCGAACCAGACAGCAATCAATTTTATTTGTTTAATAAACAATGCTTAGCGATAATCGTAATCTAAGTTAAAGAATAAGGGTTAGTTACATTCGAACATGGGCCTCGAAATTAGAGAAACTCAGCCACCAACTCTGGCTGAGCTCAGATGATTTTGAATGAATATAGTATAGAACGTTATTTGGTACTTTGTACCTTTCCCGGATCAAACGCTGTAGTGCCATTTATTGGTGGGGTAACTCTTGCGGTCTGTCAATAGGACTTGGGATACTTGTCTCTATTCCGTTTGGTTAAGATTTATTTTTTTAAGTTTTTTATGAAAGGGTAATTGTAAAAATCAGATTTTTCTTAAATTATGATAGTTGAAAGAAAATTGAATTTTTATTTTTTAAAAAATATTCATAATATTCATTATTATTTAAAAAATATATATTTTTCTATCAAGAGTTCTACGACTATATTATTAAAAAGTTACAACCATCACATGCGGATTCTAAATTTGAA
This sequence comes from Papilionanthe hookeriana x Papilionanthe teres, assembly GCA_022702705.1. Lineage (NCBI taxonomy): Eukaryota > Viridiplantae > Streptophyta > Magnoliopsida > Asparagales > Orchidaceae > Papilionanthe > Papilionanthe hookeriana x Papilionanthe teres. Next base: position 37,775,824 of record CM040426.1, on the reverse strand, counting down.
CTTGATGCTAATTTAAGTTATATTATAAATTATAGAAATTAGTTGGTTCATTTAAGTTTATGAAGTGTTTTCTCAGTACTTTAGTAAGGCAAACCCACTTAGGGTCAAATTTTTACTCATAAGAGAGTGCAACTTAGTCTTTTGCCCCTTTTAAAATATTAACTTTTGCCCCTTCTCAAATATTGCTTTGCTGACTAACGATCGACTAATCGAAGACTAACTGACTATCTAGGGGTTGATCAGCTAAAGATCAACTAACTGGAGGCAAGTCAATCAAAGGAAAGTTGACCAGGATTTGACTGATTCAAAGCTAAAAATGATTAGGTATTTATCTGAAGTGTTTTCATAATCAAAATAAAGGCAAAAGAGAAAGTTGTGCAGGTTACAAATGTATAGCTCAGTTGAAAAGATAAGGGATAAAACTATTATTTCATCACAATTAGGGCCCTTTATAGATATGAGTGCATTGTAAGAGGGGTTCTTAAAACCAAGGCAGGAGGGTTCCTTGTGTTTGACTTCGATTCGGGAGTCTCTCTCTTACTTTCCTTTACGCTCCATTCCTTGAGTGTGATTCACAAACAATCTTGGTTCAACATAGTGATTGCAATTGGGTGATGTTAATCAAGCTATGATTTTCTAATTATGATAAATAGAAAAATCAATTAGACGGTGATGATAATATGGTGGCAATCAATTGATCATAATTATGTGATGATAATTAAGAGATAGCCATTAATCAGATGAGTAAATAGGAAAAACAATCAAGAAATCATGATCAAATAATAATTATCAGGTGATGATGAACGTTTGAAAAATGTTTTAATTTTTTTAAGATATTTTAAGCTGCTTGTGAGTCTGAAGATTATCTTTGAATGATAGAAGATTTTTATTGGGGTACCTCAAAAGATTTCAAAAATTATGTGAGGGGCTTAAGTTGCAATTTGGAAGGTTGGATCTAGAAGAAAACCTAAGTTATAGATTTTTCATAATATGTACTCCAAATAAAAAAAATAAAAATAAGAAAAGACCGAGATTCTAGTTAGGTTTTGTGTAAATGTAAAGCTTCAACCACATAGAAATTTTAGAGAGATGAATCTAGTTATCTTTTGAAAAATTTTAATATTTTTGAATCAATTTAGGTTGTGAATTAGCTTAATCTGGACATCAGCTCAAAATGAAATGTTGGGGTTTAGAAAAAAAATTGGGGTCCTAGAAAAGCTAGAAAATAACTCTAAAAATGATAGAGGGATGTCTCCCAATTGGATTTTAATTTGATTCCAAATTTTCAAAAAAATTTATAGGTAAAACACCTTTTCGAATAAGATTGGGTCTTATTTAGGGCATGCCTTGGCCGAGCACGTCTAGGGAAATTTCTTATGATTTTATATAGAAGTTTTATGAAAATATATAAAATTAGGGAAAATATTTAGCATAAGATGTTCTTAAGAAAAAAAAAATTGTAAATAAAAAACTTGATTGTCACTCGCCAAAGTGGTAAGTTGAGAAAGAAAACTAAATCTCCTCTTGCATGGGATGACCACCAAGCCCCCACAGCCTTGGAAAAACTCTAAGTTTTGAATTCTAATACTAATAAACTTTATTCATCTAGTAGATAATCAAGTATGTAGTCCTCTTATAAACGCCAATGCAAAAAAGAAAGATATAAAAATCTGGAGGAGAGAGAGCGTAGCCATGTTTTGAATTGAGAAGAGACTTTTCCCACTTTTGGACAAACCTCAATAGCTTCTATATTATTATTTAATTGCCTAATTTTATATTATTAACTTTTTTCTTATAAGTTTATATTTATTTGTTCTGAAAGTCAAAATTTAACTCAAGTAAATTAAATTAAATATTTAAATTTTCACTAAAAGATTTGATGAAATTAAAATACACACATAAAATTTTACAAAGTAAAAAAATTAAACCTAAAATTTAAACCTATTAAGAATATTCGAATCTCAATTTTTATGCTCTTCTCTATTGAGAATCTCAATAAGTTTCATAATGATCTATTGTCTACATTTATAATTCCCTCAATTTAAGAGTGAAAGTTTGGAGAAAACTAAAGCTTAATCACCATATATTTTTATAATGTTTTTTAAAATATGAAATAAATTGAAATCTATGTTAGATATTATGATGCTGGCCAAATAATGCAATCTCATTTTCTCTTTAAGAAATATCCTTGTAATATCAAATGTATCATTTGTTTTACAATAATGTCGAAAATGAGTCACTTTAATAATCTATCCGCTGCCATAATAATACTATTAACTCCCTTAGGTACGTTTCTTAAGAAATTCTAATACAGTTAATAAATGGGTCCTCCCATAATATATAGGGCACAAACAAGGTTGTGTTCTTTTCAACTATTTATTTTGTTACCTTAACTTAGTTGTAAGTGTAATGTCCTAAAAAATATGTCAACATCTCTCTTAATAGAGGCCAATAAAACTTAATCGTAATATGAGTAATTATCATACTTCCTCTTAGGTGGCCAACAATTTATTTTTAATGTAACCTTAAAATCAAGAATTCTCTAAGGAAAATCCTAAGATTGCAAAGCTATCTATTCCTATTTAGGTATCCATTAATAATTGCAAATGAGCTTTGCAATGATAAAGGCTTTTTTTATGCTTAAGACATCTAACATGAAAGTTAAGGCATGAAAATAAGCCTCCTTAATCTCTCAAAATTAAGATTATGAAACTATACAAAAATGATGGATGGTGCTACTCTAGATAAAGCATCTATAGAACTATTCTTAAAATTAGAAAATAAAATGTAGTTTTGTAGAAACTCTTTTTTTTTCATGTTTATGGCTCAACATCTTTAAGGTGTTGGTAAAATTAATAGCTCTATTTTCTCTATGTTGTATAAACTTTATGTGTTGTAGATAATATCCTTAATGCCTGAGTGATTAAATGATATCACAAAACTGTTTATTAGGAGTGAAATTTCTCTATCTAACTTCCATTCATTTCCCACTAAAGTTAGTTACATAATGGTTCTCTTGACTCGATATTCTTTCAATGCCTACTTTTGAGGCAGCCCTTGTATTCTCAAAAGCCTTAAAAAATAGTTATTCCCAAAATAAGGAAAAAGGTCAGAAGTAGTTTATTCTTATCAAAGCCTCCTTAAGCACTAATGGCACACTTAAAAGTATTATTATTTAGGAAGTTAATTAGTTGAGAAATTAGAGTAATGAATTATATATGAAGCTCTTATAAAGCATAGCTGATCAATGAATACCTTTGTAGCAGGCCAATCTATGATGGGTTTTACTTTAGTGAGATCATTCCTCAATTCAAAAATAATAATTATTAAAACCAACTATTTAACCTCCTGACTCATAAAAAGGCCCTTCTTGAGATTGATGTACATTTTCTCTTGCATGATTTTTACTTTCTAGATTAATCTAAGTTGATGTAGGTTCTGGTTTTTATTCGGAATGAACATGAGAATGTAATCAAAATTAACCATTAGGAAAAAAGCCAATGAATTATTTTATTTTTGTATTCATAATCCTCATAAATATACTTGGATTATTTGATGAACTAAACGTCATCGGAATCCATTCAATTATCCTTCAAAGGTTTTTAAGGTTGTTATCAATCAACTTCCTATCTAATTTTAATTTGGTGATAACTACTCTTAAGAGATATCTTCATGAAATAAGTGTCTCTAGAATCTTATCTAGCATATCTAATATAGGGCACCTATTCTTGATTGTGAACCTATTTATAGCTCTATTATCAATACAAGTCCTCCATGAGCTAACTTATTAGGGTGTTAGTGAAGTAGGGTCAGTTTAAGGGCTAAGTCTTCCTTAGATGAGGCCTTTTGAAAGTAACTCTTTAATGTGATTCATTGACTTAGCATGTTCAAATAAGTTCACCTTATAGAAGAATTGGAAGCGGTGAACACATAATTAGATCTATAACATGTTATATATATCTTAGTGGAAGAATCTTAACTAATAAATCCTTAAGGCACATATTTGAATAATCATTCAATAAATCAGAACTATTGAAGGGATTGTAACCATTGTGAGATTAACTATGGCTGACATAACATGAATAAGATGAAGAGTTAATACATAATATAGCTCTCTACAATGACTCTAAAATCTATCATTCTTAGTCTTACAGTTATCATTATCATATTAGGACTCCCTAATATTATGCAGTCCATCCCTAATCAATTGATCTTTATATCTTTTTTCTAATGTCTAGATTATATATTAGATGCAAATTTATGTGGAGAAGGGTTGAACTTATTATTTTGCTTGATATGATAAAAATTGATAGTCGTGTCATTATAATTGAACATATAAATGGTATCCTTGTTATAATGAATGGAATTCAGGTTAAATAATCAACTTCTACTCTATAAGGTGTGAGTTATATCTATAAAAAGAATACTACATAATACGAAAACCATATAACTTCCTAATTTTATAAGCATCATGCACTTAGTAGCGACCAAAGGTGAAGTGTGGTTTACTTAGCTCACTTGAATAGGCTTTGGATGACGTTTAGTGTGTGACACATGCATATAAAGTATTTGGGTACACCAATGATAATTTGATTTAAAGCTTGGTAAGACTTAATATTTATTTTGTGTTTGTTTATTATTTTTGAATTCTTTGAGTTGATTTTCTGGTTAGCTTATTCATTTTAATTTAAAGTGAATTTCAACCTATTAAATTTAACTTTTAAATGTGTTTTTTACAATTTACAAATTATTTTTATCACATTATAAATATCTTAAACTTTTTTATATTGAACTTATCTATTTTGATAAGCATCATAGATATGTAAACCTACATATTTATTTTTTTTTATTTGGACTATATATTATATTTATCTATTGAAATCATCAATTTTGGTTATTACATATATGATTACCTATAAAAATATCTATTTAATTGACCATTTAATTATGTTTGTCACAAAATATGTAGGTTTTTAATGAATATCCATAGAAGAAGATCATTAATATATAATATATTGTATTCATATAGAAAAAGATTAATTTATGAGTTCTTGAATAGTGTTGAATCTTTCATGTAAGCAATAGTGTAGCTTTCTATTTACATTTTTTTAGGTTAAATATTGAGGCTCAATGCAAAGCATGGCAATGAGACCTACTTAAAATTATGTGAAACAATGTTGAATTTATATCGTAGAGAATTTTAACTAAGTTACTAGTTTTGAACTTCACATAACAAGTTAGAACCACGCATTGATTATCAGACTGTTGATTTTGATGAGCTATGCTTCTCCAAGTGAGTATGATTCTAATAGATTTGAAACAATAGTCTTTAATATAATACGAGTATGTTCATTGGAGAAGTGGTTGTGGAGGAACAACAAAATAAACAATCTTAGAAGTTTTATGAATTATGAAACGCTCCGTAAAGGTCACTATGGGAAGTTCACAAAATTATTTTGAGTTATATGTGGCTTTTAGAATGTTGAGTTATAAAACAACATATAACATGATGGTGGGTTTTTTTTTATTACGTAGTCACCATAAGTCTTGAGAATTTCTATTTAAATGATCAAATACGACATTTGCAGAATAATATACTACCATGAATGATAAAAATACACCTTAGCATGGATCTAGTCACTTGGATCATGAAACTCTACATGATTTATGGATCTACGAAACCAGTTTTTTTCCCTAACATTAAGGGTATACAATAAAATTTATTTCAATATGGGATCAGGTATTTCTATGAGGGGACTCCATCATAGTTAATTACATCTTAGAACTGGCTCCTTATAACTCAATTAAAGTTATGTCTTATATCTTTCTCTATCATCAGTGAGTGTCTGTGAGATGATAGATGTTGAAGATTTAAATGGTTTGATTTAAAATGATTTTAAAATTCTTTAAGTGGAATTGAAAGATGTGGATTAGGCTTGGTAATGATTGATTTACTGGAGTTGAAAAACTTGAGTTTAGTTACGTTTAATTTCATTGTAAGATTTGGGTTAACATTTAAGTTTTATCATGCTTAAATTGGTTATTAGATTTTTGAAATAGTGTTTTTAGCTTTTAAAATTAGTTTGTTGAAAAATTTTAAATTTCTAAAATTAATTTTTTTAAGCTATTAAGTTTATTTTAAGTTTATTTTATGATTTGATTAAAGATTATTAAAGTTTATATAAAAGATTTAGGATTTTTATCACTTGTTGAAATTAATTAAGATTCATTAAAATTTGTTGAATTCAATTTTAGTATTGGTTTAACACCTTTTAAGGTTTATTAAGATTTATTAAAATTTATTTAATTCCAATCAAGTTTATTAAGGTTTGTTTTAGATTTATTAAGCTTTTTAAAATTTATTAAAGTTTATTAAAGTTAATTAAGATTTTTGCTGAAGTTTAATTAAGCTTGATTTATTAAAATTTGATTAAGTTTTATTAAAATTCATTTAAGTGTATTAAAATTTATTTAAGTTTTTTAAAACTTGTTGAGGTTTGTTATTATGATTTTTTTTAAGGTTAAAGTTAGTTAAAGTTAATTAAATATTATTAAATTGGGCTAAATATTTCCATAAAGTTTGGGCTCAACAATTGAAAGCAAAGTAGTGGTATTGGAGCATGGGTTAGAAGTACAAGTTTGAGATACATATTTGGAGCTAAATTGGTTTGGACTTGAGTTGAATTGATTTGGATTGTGTTGAAGTGATTTGATTGAAATTGAGTTGAAATTGGAATTATAGTTGAGATTGAATTGAGTTTGAATCCTGAACTAAGGGGAGGAAATGGTAGAGGATTTTTAGATGGAGGTGAAACCCTAACATAAAATGACTCTAGAAAAGAGGTAAAGGCGGACTAGCCTAAATTTGAGGAATAACACTCCTGGTCAAGATGCATGTGGCTTTTCATCACCACAGTTGTATTAATATTCTTAAACTACTTACCAACAAATTAATAAATGGTCTCCATTGTCATCATAGTAATGACTTAAGGTAGACCATCCTATTATTAAAATAATTAGGGGTATTTTCATCAGTAACCATGGGTTACATTCTCCTAAAATACCTCTATAGTTCAAAGGGTTAAGCCATTTGTTTAGAGGTCTTTATCCTTAATTATATCGATTGGGTACATGATAACCTAACCAAGGCTTCTAGACTGGACTACTCTAGGATGTGTGTGGACTTGAGTTTTCGTCTACGTAGCTAACCAAGAGTTCATAGTTTGGAGCTATCTCAAGTTGTAGTTGTGAAGATTAGAGTTGGTTGATTTAAATTAATTTCAAGCTTCGATATTTAACTAGTGATTTGTTTGATTCCTTAGTTTGTCAGTTTTCATGACAATGTTCTTCTAAGTTTAAATTTTCCTAGGTTGTCATTCGGTGTTAGAAATTAGGTTCTTCTACTGGTTTTGAGCTCAATTTTGTATCCTAAGTATTATTGTTCCTCATTTCTAGGGTTTTGTTATTTGTTGTTGAGATTTATATTTTGAACCGTTTAACTTAAAACGTTCAATTATATATTCTTCATATTTAAGGATCACTTATATTATTACCAAAAATATATTGTTTTTCTTGAAAAGGATTTTCCAAAAAAAAAATCATTTAAAAAAGTGAGTGATATGAATTTACTTATATATGAATTGCTTAGATTTAGAATGATCCAAGACTTATATACTCCAAGGCCAAGGCTATGCTTCTCGGGAGAAATATGTTCATTATAGAGACACTTATACATGTGAATATATAACTCGTGCCTATGCTAAGCAATTGAGAAAGCCTGAAAAAGCATAAATTTTTATTTTTTTGTTATTAAGCTATAGAGGATTTTAAAAATATTCTTCAAAAGAGATTCCTTTTAAGTTGGTTTAAGTTTGATTTTTAGTTTGAAAAAGGTTTTGTTTGATTAATTTTGAAAGTCTTTTAGAGTTGTGTGAAATATTTAGGTATAATATGTCTAGAAATGCCAACTACTTATGATGTTAGGATAGTCAGAACATTAGTCCTATGCACACTAGCCACCTTCTTTAGAGTGATTCACTCAGAGGCCATTAAAAATTATTACCAGCCATTTTTCCCTATCAGTTCATAAGCTTCATGAACGGGTTTTGATACAAGGGAACCCTAGCTAGAACATCTATGATCGACCTAAAGGATATTAACAACCAATTCTAAAAGGTTTAGATTATCATCCAATTAGATACGACATGGTGGGGCACTTCTTAAGCAGTTCTTTAAACCACTCCAAAGCTTTGTAAATTGAATCTTCATCTAACTGGGTGAAAGAAAAGTTGACATTCCTAGGTTTGATAATATTGAATGGAGGGAAGTTTGGCTAAGAAAGTTTTAGCTAAATTACTCCAAGTGGTGATGGATACTAGTGCTAAGGAGGTTAGCCACATATTGGCTTTATCCCTGAGTGATAACCACATATTGGCTTTATCCTTAAGTGATAAAGAAAATAGTCTTAGTCTAATGACATCACCAATGACACCCTTATGCTTGAAGGTTGCACACAGTTCTAAGAAATTGGCCAAGTGAAGGTTCAGATCCTTAGTTGGTGATCCCCCAAACTGAATTTTTTGGATCATTTGGATTATGATGATTTTTCCATTAAAAATGGCTTATATACTTTAAATATTCTAAAACTTTAATTATCAGGAATGACCTAATACTAGTAAACTAAAAATATCGCCTTCTTTGAAATTTAATAGGTTCTCTACAGAATTGATATACAGGTTTGAAATTTTGCATATTACTTAAGCAGTGCGTATACTTGCGTGGTTGACATGAGCTTCACAACATCACATCATCAAGTTTTTTTGGCACAGTTGTCAGGAAACAATGTTAAATTTCTATTTCATCAAAATTTTAGTTTAACCTTTAAAGTTTAAGTTTCAAAATCGTGGTGTAATTGTTGTTTCATATGTTATTTTGTATTCCTCAGTAAATATTTTATTAAATTTACTATTAAAGAAATTTAAAAAAAATGTTTTGAATTATGGGTTCATTTTGTGTGTGCGCACGTTATTTTCCTAAGTGATTGTTGTTGTATGTATATTTTGTCTTTCAAGTGTGTTTTTTATTAGTTTAGATTTACTTACTTGTTAGTCCTAGATATATATGTGAAGGACTAAAACTGTTAATCTAGTGTTATATGGCTATTAAATTGAAAAACAGCCAAAAAATCAGAAAAATCATAATTATGAGCTACAACAAACCCTCAAAATGAAAGCATTCAACTTAAACCCCTTAGGGATTATGTCAATCATTCAGTAAAAAAAGGTGCCTAAGTCTAATAAATCATATTGTAGAAGTCAAGATCTTCAAATTAAAGTCTATTATAATACAAATGGTCCATAACAAATAGTTTGGAGGTTCACCCACTAAAGCTCTAAATTTACACTTAGCCAGGTTCTTAGAGTTGTGTGAAATATTTAGGTATAATATGTATTCAATGATGCTACTAGACTTAGATTATTTTTATTTTTCATTAGAGATAAGGCTAAGATGTGTTGCAATTCATTAGCACCAGGTTCTATAAATATTTGGAATGACATTGCCCAAAAATTTCTAGCAAAAAAGTTACCATTTTCTAGGACTAATAAGCTTAGTAATAACAAAAATTCCTTCACTTAATTGAAGATTGAGTCAATTTATAAAGCTTGAAAAAGTTTTAAGGAGTTTCTTAGGACGTTCCCACACTATGACCTACCAAATTTGTTAATTATTTTAATTTTTAAGATTGGATTGGTGGAAGTTTTATGTTTGATCATAGACACTACAACTAAGTGGTCATTGATTTCTAAACATTTTTTGGAGGCCTATGCTTTAATTGGAGAAATGGCTATAAATAATTTTCAATGAATTTATACGAATGTGTTAATAATTTTTTTGGAAGTTCCCACACTATGACCTACCTAATTTTGATGATACCAATATGCTAACAATTTTGATTTCACAAGTAGCAGCTATATCAAGAAAATTAGAGAACTTAGGAATGTATTCAACATAAAGAACACTAATAAGTAGAAATAGTACCTATGAACAATTAGTTGACCCTTGTGTTACGACTATGGAGTAATTGAATGCTATGAATAATTGACCTAATAACCTCTATTCCAATACATATAACCGTAGCTGGAGGAATCATCAAAATTTTAATGGAATAATAATAATCAAGGTCTAGGAAACCAACGCTAAGGTAGCAATCAATAAAACTCAATGGGCAACTGGGATAACTAATGTAATAATTTTAACTCGAGACTGATCTATCCACAAAGATCCATTTTGAATCCCTAACTTCAGGAAAAGAAATTATCTTTGGAAGAATTAGTGAATATGGAGAAGTAGATACATAGTCATTTTGTAGTCATAAGGAATATTAAAACAAAATTAGAGTAATTAATTAACTCATTGAGTTAGAGACCACAAAGGGACATCACGTAACATAAATGTGAATCCTAAGGACTAAGATGTAGAGTAGTGTAAAGCCATTAAGTTAAGGAGTGGGAAGGAGCCAAGTTTAGAATAAGAACTTGAGCTTGAAAGACTTAATGAAAAACTTACACAGACTTACGAAAAACACCATCACCTCTTAGGAATGAGTAAGAGTGACCACTACCACATTTTCTTTAGAGACTTTAAAATCATATGTTAGACAAAAAATTCTCAAGATTTTTAGAAGTGTTCAAAAATTATAAAATTAGCATTCATTTTATAGAATTTTTAGAGAAAATGCCAAGTCATGTGAAATTCATGAAGGATGCCCTAAATAACAAATAAAAACTAGGTGACTTTGAGACTATGACACTAATAGAGGAATGTAATGATATCCTATAGGAGAAAATTCTTTGGGAAGGCTTATATGATTTAGGGGATAACATCAAACTCGCGCCCTTATCAACCTTTAGGAGACTAAGATTATGCGAGGTTTAACCTACCATTATAACCCTTTAGTTAGCTGATCAATCTTTGAATTATCCTGGTGAAGTTATATAATATGTTCTTATTATGGTGGATAAATTCATCTTCTCGATTGATTTTTTTTGTCATAAATATAGAGGAATATAAGGAGATCCCTATCATCCTAAGTATACATTTCTTAGCAACTGGAAGAGAAAATATTGATTTACAAAAAAAGAAGTTAACAATGAGAGCATTAGATCAAGAAATGATTTTCAAGATTTATAGTTTAATTCAACACCTATGTATCCTTTAGAAGATTACTGAATAATTGAGATTAATAAATTACATGGAATTTTGAATAAGGGCTTAGGGAAGAAATTATATATTAAATGAGATGAAATATTGGGATCACAAATGAAGGATATAGGAGATTCTTCAGAGCATCTAAAATATTAGATAATTGATTGGGGACTATTAAAATGATAATTTGATCTTGGAGAAACATAGTATGCATGATTTGACTATGTCAGGCTAAGGACATAAAACCAACCACTACTTGAGTGGCAGCCCAAGCATTATCTTACTCTGTGGTTACATGTTTGTTTTACTCTATTATGTATATGTATGCTTTGGTCATATTGATGATGTTAAACCTAAGACTATTTATGTGGAAACCTAATTTATCTTCTCTTGCTTTATTATAAACATTCTTGTGCTTGTTAACTTGAATCTCTAGAGCCACCTACCTTCATTGAGGTTTAGGATCACAATGATGATAAGGGTGATGACGTTTGACTTTCTTGTAATTATGACTTGTTACTACTTAGTCAATTTATGGAATATATGTGATTGTTCACGATACATTATTGTTATGTATTCCTTTATCAATTATAGTATTGATTCACATGTGATTCGTTTTACTAGTTTCTTATATATTCATGTGATATCATGACATTAATTACTTATGTTGTATTGTTATTTACATGTGTAATGTAGAAAATAAGTTTAGGGGATAAACTTTTATATAAATTGTGTTCTAAAATAATAGTAGATATCTAAATCATAATATTTCATTAAAAGATGATATATATAATTAGAATTAAATAATATAATAATAGGTAAGTAAAATAAGCGGATGTGACTTAAACCTTCATTAAGTGTTGAAACTGTTAGGGACTCTCTAATGAATGACCTTTAACCATAATTAATTACTCTTTTATATAAGAATTCATAAATATTTAGACTAAAATTAATTATAAATAAACTAACTCATCATATATATATATATATATATATAATTTAACAATTACTCAATTCTAATAATTTAATCATATTTAGAATCCCATGAAGTGCAATATTTTGAAGTAAGTTAGGAGATAATTAACAATTTTTATTAAGACATAATTAGTATTAAAAACCATTAAAAAGTACTTAACCATGTATATAATCATATATGAAAGTTAAAATATAAAAAAAGAAAAATCAATAGAGAAAGAAAAAATAAAAAAATACTAGTTTTAAAGAAAGAATTTAGAAGCTTTAGAGGAGAAGCTTGAGATTAAGCTTAAATTCTAAACTTGGTACAAATCATCCTTTTTAAAATTTAAAGAATCAATAACTTTCTTAACTTTAAATTCAAATATTATATTCAAAGAGATAATAATTGAATTAAAATTATTTAAATGATTAGTCAAAATTTATATATATTCGAGAAATAATTTTATTTTTTTCAACCAAACATAAGTGATTTATGAATAATTATATAGAAAGAGTATTAGTATGAGTTTTATTGGAATATTTAGGGTTTCTAAGAAAAATCGATTTTAAAAAGAGGTTTATGCATCATAAAGTATTTACTTAACTTATTACTAAAGAATGTTGCAATCTTAATTTACAATCTACCATGAATTTTTAATGATTTTAACTTTAAGTATTGAATTCTTGATTACAAGTAATATTTAAGTTTGAGGGAAATTGATGTCTACAAATATGTGATGTTTATAAGTTACTTTTAAACTTTATTATATTATTTTTATGATTTTTATGAGATATTTGTAGTGTTATATGCAACATACAGGTTGAAAGCCCCAAAGTTCATCAAAAATTTAAGAAGAAAGAAAGTATGAGACTAGACCTTGGAAGCACCTTACCCAGCCCAAGTGCCACCTCGCGGAGAACTAGACGTGCCTTACCTAGCTCAAGCATTGCCTAGCCCAGTTTTGGAAAGGGGGTGCCCAAACCAAGCATTGTCTCACCCTTAGTGGCAAGGAGGTACTTAAAACGATTGCCCCTTACACCAAAATAGATCTAACAAGCGTATACCCAACAATCCAAGTGGAAAATACAAAGCCCAACACTAACTTAAGGGAGCAAGATAGTTTTGTATCCATTTGGTATCTCTGATGCTCTTAAACACTTATATTTGAATTTGAATTTGTTCCCTATTGTAATTAGAGTTTCTTGAGAATAGTGAAGATGTGGAGAGATTTGAGAGGAGATTGAGAGTATGTTAGGGAGAGTTTGGTGACAATATTTCTTCATTGTAATGTGTGATTAATATCAAATGAAGATCATTTTACAAGGGAGAAACTTAGTGAAGCGAAGAAATTAAACTTTCCAATTGGATTGATCCTATCCAAACTCTTTCTATTTTGGTTTTCAATATATATGTTTGGTTTTATCGAAACATGTCTAAGTGCTAAACTTCATATGCTTCGTTAATTTGTTTGATGATGAATTGTGTTCTTTCATAAGATTTTTTTTTTGAGATTTCTATGAATTCTATTGCATGCTAATGAATTATCCTTTCAATCTTTTTTTACTTTCAATCTGGCCAATCAGAATGTTAAAATACCTTATGATCTAAGATTATTAATTGTACGTTAAAAGAATAAGTAGGATAATACACAATCACCTAGTTGAATCAAAGTACTGTCAGTATAATAGTACAACCTAAATAAGAGACTAGAAAATTCCAAAAAAACTTCGCATGGATAAACAAACTTAACTATAATATGAGTTTTCAATGCTTCTTATGACCTTGGAAGATGCTAAGGAGGATTACTCTACGGTTGTTATTATTAGTTTGGAAATTCATTAAAAGAATAGTGAAGATTCATACAATGTAAATCAAAAGTGCATACTTATCACTTGATAGAGAAATCCTACCTTCACTTGGGTTTTTATTTTTGCAAAGAAAAAGTTTTTAGAAACTTTGATATTATAATCTAGACCTTGAACTAGTAAACTAAAACTTATCTGCATTTGAAATTAACAACTTTCATATGAAATTGATACACGGACTAAAAAATCTGTATATTACTTGAGAAATACATATATTTACGTGGTTGGCGCGGCTCTGCATTATCACCTTCAATATATATATATACATATATATGGGTTTTGGAAATTAAATGAGAAGAAATATAGTTCAAAATTACAATATTGATGTGAACTATAATGGAAAAAATGAATGGAAAAAAGAAAATTAACATGCCTAAAATGAAGATGCCAATGATTAGAAATTTGCTTCCTCTCATATGTTTACCTATGTGATAAAAGTTAGAAATAATTTTCATTAATGCTACAATAATGGTAAACAAGAAGTAAGGATTCATGATCTTGTTTCATATACACTCATACACACATTTGTACTCATGAAAACTTAGTTAAACATACTTCATAAAACATAAAAAGGGAAGCCAATGACCAAAGATTAGTTTCAAGTCACATGCTACCTTAAAGGGACCACTAGTCAAACACCTTATGCACTTCTAGATAAACATACTACAATAGAGAGATAGACCCGAATCTACATATAATTCAATACTCAACAAAAATAAATATACTATACAACAACAACAACAACAAAGCCTTAATCCCACTAAGTGGGGTCGGCTACATGAATCCTTTTTCTCCATTGTGTCCGATTTAGTGTCAAATTTTCGTTCAATTCTAATAAATTAAGATCATTTTTTATGCAATAAGCCCAAGTTTTCCTAGGTCTCGCTCTCGCCTTTCTTAACATAAGTTGTATTTAAAACATCTACTCTCCTAATCGGATCATCGAGTGGTCGACGTTTAATGTGACCAAACCATCTAAGGCGACTCTCTCTAATTTTATCCGTCACCGGTGCAACTCCAACCCTTTTACGGATATATTCATTTCGCATTTTGTCTCTAAGAGTAAAGCCACTCATCCACCTAATCATTCTCATCTCGGCAACACTTAACTTAACATTATGCTTCTCTTTTAAAGGCCAACATTCAGCACCATAGAGCATTGAAGGTCTCACCACCATCTTGTAAAATTTTCCTTTCGACCTAAGCGGTACTTTTCTATCACACAATAGGCCGGACGCATTCCTCCACTTCAACCAACCAACCCGAATTCTACTATTCACATCCCCATCTATATCACCATCGCTTTGAACAATGGACCCAAGATATCTAAATCGTTCACACCTTTTAATAATTTGATCACCCAAAGTTACAGTGCTGTCACTAGACCTACTATTACTAAAATTACATTCCATGTATTCAGTTTTAGTTCTACTCAAACGAAGACCTTTAGACTCCAATGTAGACCTCCATAATTCAAGTTTTTCCTGGACTTTTTCTCTTGTCTTATCCACAAGGAGGATATCATCAGCAAAAAGCATACACCAAGGTACATCCTCTTGTAAATGCCCGAGTAAGACCATCCATAAATAAAGCAAAAAGATATGGGCTTAAAGCCGATCCTCGATGTAAACCAACGAAATAGTAAAATACTTGGTCAATCCTCCTTCGGCTCGAACACATGTAACGACTCTAGCATACATATCTTTAATGACTTGAATATAAGTTATATCAACACCTTTCTTCTCAAGGACTCTCCAAAGAACATCTCTAGGAACCTTATCGTAAGCTTTTTCTAAATCAATAAAAATCAAATGTAGATCCTCCTTATTATCTCTATACTTCTCCATCAAACCTCTCAATAAATGTATAGCTTCCATAGTAGACCTGCCTAGCATAAATCCAAATTGATTATGAGAAATCTTCGTAATACGTCTTAACCTATGTTCAATTACCCTCTCCCATAATTTTAAAGTATGACACATCAATTTAATTCCTCTATAATTTGCACACTCTTGTGCATCTCCTTTATTCTTAAAAATGGGGACCAAAATGCTCTTTCTCCACTCCTCAGGCATCCTTTTAGTTTTTAAAATAATATTAAAAAGTTTAGTAAGCCAGAAACCCCCAAATCACCTAAACATTTCCACACTTCAATCGGGATATCATCGTGTCCTACGGACTTGCCCCCTTAGTTTTCTTTAAAGCCTCATCAACTTCTTTTTACTAATGCGACGGTAAAAATGAAAAGTTTTATTATTATTAACGATATTAAGATCACTAAGGTCAATCGTACTTTCAACATCATCATTAAAAAGTTTATCAAAATAACTCACCCACCTATGTTGAATATCTTTTTCTAAGAAAAACACTTTTTGATTTTCATCTTTAATACACTTTACTTGAGTTAAATCTTTACTTTTCTTTTCTCTTTGTTTAGCTAGTTTATACATATATTTTTCACCTTCCTTAGTATCTAACATGTTATAAAGATCACTAAAAGCAAAATTTTTAGCGTCATCGATTATTCTTTTACACTCCTGCGGCCGTTTTATATTTTTCCCAGTTCTCTACGCTTTTACATTTAAACCAATTTTTATAACATAACTTCTTATATTTTATCTTTTCTTGCACATTATTATTCCACCACCAACTATTTTTATTTATAGAAACTTTTTCTTTTGATTCTCCAAGTACATCTTTAGCTACTTGTTTAATAAGTATTAGTTAATTTTTCCCACATAACATTCACGTCTTCATGAACATCCCAAATATTTAAATCTTGAATTTTACTCATAAAAATAATTTTATTTGTGTCTTTTAGGTGCCCCCATCTTATTCTACGATGTTGATTCCTAGTATTCTTTATTTTACAACTCTTCATCTTAAAATCTAGAACTAATAATCGATGTCAGGTACTTAATCGCTCACTTGGAATAACCTTACAATCCTTACAATCTCGACGATCTCTTCTTCTCATAAGAAAATAATCAATTTGTGTTTTATTAGATCCATTCTTATAAGTAATAAGATGTTCATCTCTTTTCTTGAATAAAGTATTAGTAATAATCAAATCATACGCTAAAGCAAAATCTAAAATGGTTCTACCTTCTTCATTAATCGCTTCATAACCGTAGCCACCATGAATATTTCTGAAATCTTCTACCACTCTACCGACATGTCCATTTAAATCTCCTCCAATAAAAATTTTTTCTTCAAGGGGTATCAAGTGTATTAAGTCTTCTAAATCATTCCAGAATTTATCTTTAGAGCCTATATCTAAACCAACTTCGAGGAGCATAAGCACTTATAATATTAAAAATCTTAAGTATCAATAATAATCTTAAGTCGTTATAATTCTATCTCCAACTCTATTAATTTTGACAACATTATCTTTCAAACTCTTATCTATAATTACACCTACACCATTTCTAGTACGACTCTTACCGTAATACCATAGTTTAAAACCTAAGTTATCAATCTCCTTAGCTTTTTCTCCAACCCATTTAGTTTCTTGAATACATAGGATATTTATCTTTCTATGGATCATAATATCAACCAATTCCATTAGTTTACCATCGAGAGTACCTATATTCCAGGATCCTATCCTAATACTAGTATCATGGACTAACTTCTTTACCCGCATCCGTCCGTAATGTGGGAACCCTCGCTTACTTGACACTACACCCGGCGCCGGTGTAGCGGCCCTCGCACACTTTCCACTCGTATTCGAGCCATACAGCCGCGTCGCTCTGTGGGACGCCCTAGCACTTACACAATGATCAAAAGGATTCATGTCATGATTTTTTTCGACAAGTTTTACGGCCGTCGTCGACTACCTAACGCAACCCTCCACTTTTCACATCCGGGCTTGGGACCGGCAACGGCAGTGTTAAAAATAAATATACTATAATAGGAAAAAAATATTACATTAAAAAAAAATTTGAAGTGGGATCGGCTCCCATACATGATTCGCGGGATGTGTGGTTGGGATCGGACGCAGCACGTAGCTCTACGTGCGGCGTCCTGATGTAATATTTTTTCCTGTAATAGAGATCGCAGCTCGTCCATCTCAATGGTATATGGAAATAACGCAATCCCTTCAGAGGGAACTCAAGAACCATCTTTGCACTCGAAAAAATAAATAAATAAATAAATGAAAAGCTAAACCAGCAGGAAGAGAAACAACGGGATCAAAGAGTAACTAGCTTGGACAGGCAAGTGAATCAAGTTTTGCTACATGGTTGGGGGAGTAAGAGAGCGCAGTGAAGGAAACGACTAACATGAAGGAGAATAAGGGTAAGCAAAGCAGAATATAAAATGTAGAGGTGGAGGATTTGATGGAGCCACGAACAAAGTTGTAACCATGCTACTTTTAAAGTACTAATATAAATTAATGTGTTATACTAATAAATATGAAAATTTGGGTGTGACATATTTAAGGGGGATTCACATACATACCATTACATACTTTAACTCCTTAAACTTTAATTCTAATTGAATACCACCCGAAATATACCTAACCCAAATTCTACCATTCCGTAACTTTTCTCGTTGCCGTTGTAATCTCTCCATAAATATGAACACCGCCGTCAGTCGTTTATCTAGTTTCTCATTCCTGCGTTCTCCCTCAATTTCATAGATGTCTTGTTTTATCTCTCGATCTCGTATGATACCACGATCGCAGCAAGATATTTTAGCTTTTTCGCTAGTTGTAGCGAGAGGTGAAAAGAGGTTTGCGACAAGACAAAATGAGCTCAAAATATATCCATCGTTGAAGCAACTTAAAATATGGAAAGAAGCTAAAGGGGAACCACTTAGGGGTGTGAGTCAAAGCAAATTCGTGCATCAGCTTGAGCTCGACTCGGTAAGTGGCTCGTGAACTGAGCTCGTTGAGCTAACAAGCCAAGCAGAAGTTAATCCTGACTTAACTCGTCAACTCATTAAAAAAATATTAAAAAAATTAAATTTAATTTAAATTTAAATAAAAAACTCTTTATATTTTTAAAAAATATTTTAATTCATTGATTTTACATTAATATCAATTTCATCTTAATTATCTTCTAAATGCTCATTTTATTTGTCATTTAATTATAACATTAGCTTATATTAATATATATATTTTTTTTCTTTCATGTTGAACAAGCCAGCTCGAATATGCAAAATTAAGCTTGAGCTCGATCAAATTAATCAAACCTAAGCTTAAGCCGAAGAAGACTCGAGCTTGACTCGACTTGTTTACACATCTAAAGTCACCATAGTCGGTTGTGCAATGATGATGTTAAGGGTATGGCAGAGAAGGGAGACCAAGGGGTTGTTTGCCTAACAAGCACAAAGATGAATAGGATAAAAATCCAATAGCACAAAAATGAAAACCTCAATGCAAAGAACATTTTAAGCTTTATAGAAAGGTTTTGCTTATTCATAGACATTTCTAATAAATTAATGCATTTGTTAGTTGTATTAACATTGGTACATAATCATAGGAAGAGAGTGATGTAGTAAATGTTGGGCATCATGCTCACAGAGTTGTCGTTATTGAGTGTATGCATGTCGATAAGGATTTAGAGTGTTAGCAGCTGATGTGTAGGATTATGTTTAACAGTGCATTTGTCAACTCTTGACATTTCGCTTATGAATTGTGACGGAGTTGATGTGTCTTGGAGTGCGAAGTAGATGAATGATATAAGATGTGGAAGAACATGGCTTCTATTTTTTCATACATTCGATTTCTTTTTCCAAGCCAGATAATATTAAAAAAACAGTCTTAAAACTTGAAACTAAGGTCTTCAACCCAAATTATAATATTAGATTCACTTATATCGCATCTTAACTCTTCTCGCGTTATTGTTCAAAAAACCTCAATTGTTACACAAGTGAATTCAATATTGGATGAATTATATGGGTTTTTATAAGTTCGTGATTTTTCTTTCCTTTTTTCTAAATGTTACAACACATAATTGTCTGACTATATAGTGATTATTTTTTTTTTAAATAGGAGTCTCCCCAAATGTCACTGTTGTTCAATCTCCTTACATTGCTCAAGTAAAAAATCTGAGGGATAGACAAGAAATAATTATAGTAGACTCTGGGATTGAAGTTGCAACAATTGATAGATTTTAAGGATGGTTGACTAATTATGTTATTATATTTATGGTGCACTATCAATTGTTCAATGAATTTAACGCCCGCATTTAACTTTTTTGAATAAAAGTCCTTCGTATTCTACATTTTTTGACTGCTTGAGTTTTCAACCTTCTGACAACTAGAACTGTACTCTATATCTCTTATTAAAAATGGAGGTTGCAGGAATTTCAAATGGATTTCAAAGCAAAAAATTAAAATCTGGAAGGAGTTGTGAACTGTGAGTTTTATGTTATCGTTGATGAAAATTAGTTTGTACTTCTACTTTGATAAACTTGCATTTTTTTTGAATCAAAACTGACCAATTCAATGCAATAAACTTATAAGAAAATGCAATGTAAAATCTAATATTATTTATTGGATGAGCAAAATAACTTTTTAGTTAAAATATGCCTTATAATTAAAATGTAAATTATATCAGGAAGATCACAGTCTGTACCACTACTTGAATTTAATATGCACAATTCAACTATTTTTTTTTTCATGAAATTTGTGAGTTTACCGAGTTATTATATTGGAAAATCAATCCCTTATAATTGATTTTATTTATTATGCCAGTATTATAATATAAGAAATTAATGAAAATATGATCCATTTCGTGTCAATTAGTCTCAAAAGTGTTACATTAAGATGATATGTGGTAGCAAATATTATTTTAGTATAATAAATATTTGAAAAGATATAAGGTACATTTGCTTTGGAGAACTCCAATAATGTCATTCATTAAAAGTTAAAAAAATGATATAATGGATGCATTGTTTGGACCCTCATTAATGAAGGATTAAGGGAAAGTATACTTAAAGCAAGTGTTTCCAAGAAAATGGCTTTCCTATGATCATAATCTTTATTCAACCATGAAGTAATGAATCATATTTCTATGCTTCAATATCAATATACTACTTGTTGCTTTTTCGTGTTTGTTCCTCTTTGAAGTTGATGCAGTAAAGTGTTCATTTTATCATGTTGTTTTGTCACTTACCATTTATTAATGATAAGCATTTATCTTATTTATAAAGTGTCGATGCAGTTTTCAGTTTCCAATTATGAGGCATATCTTCCACAACTAAGCTTTCTCATTCTCATTTTAAACAATTAGACTCCAAAAAATGTCTTGAAAATTTTTAAATTAAGGTTACCATTTATTTTTCTTTATAGCTTGAAATGAGAGAGAGAGAAAAAGCTTCTTCTCTTTCTCTTCTATGAAGGATTTCAACCGTCATTTGTATTCCCTGTTGAGTTCAACTTAAGTTGGTAACAATGCTATTTCTTTTTGGTTCACAATTAGTAGCCGGTATATATAATTTCATCTTTTCTATACTGGTAAGAAAAATGGAATTTCTTTGACATACAGAAAAACAATGCAAATTTAATCTCTCTCTCTCTCTCTCTCTCTCTCTCTCTCTCTCTCTCTCTCTCTCTCTCTCTCTTCTGTAAATTCAAATTTTATTGATAATTTAATAAATAGTGGAACCTTTTTATTGGTGGTTGTTGTAGGTGCTTCAGCTTTTTTTTTTAGTTGCTTGGCATGAAAGTTTTTTTTAGGGATTGGCCCTATACCATTTCACTGGGGTTTAACCTTTTTTTTATGTGATTAGATTTTCTTCCCATTCTTCTTTGCATATGCTTGGACGAGAACCCCTTGATCTCCCTTCTCTGCTTGCCCATAACATCATGAATGTGCAATCAGCCAAAGTGACTTTGCTTAGACTTCTTTCTAGATTTATGGTTGTTGTTGTGACATCTTGATCTATTATGAGCTCATTTTGTCTTGTCCCATACATGTTTTTTTCCTCACCAAGGTCAGCAAAAAAGCCTAAAATATCTGACAGCAACTGCTATACCACACGACAGCGAAGAAGGAGGCAAGCCCTCCTTGGAATTGAGGGAGAATATGGGAACGAGACATTGTAGGAACTACAAAAGACGATGCTAAAATCTACAGAGGAATTATGGCGATAGCGAGCGAAGTTACAGATTGAAAAAGTTGAGGTTCTAGTTATATTCAGGTGATATTCAAGTAAAATTAAAATTTGAGATATTAAATATGTAATATAAGCTTATCGGGTGGTAAGTATGTAAATCCTCCTATATTCAGATGATCAGCTAACTTACATGTAAATTACTTTAAAAATAATTATATTATTATTTGTATAAAATCAAATTATCATTTATAACAAAAAGGTTGCATATTTTAGACCATTTTTTATAATAAACACCGCATTTTATTAATGAATTTTCTATAAATTGAGTATTGAGATTCACATTATTTTTTATTCTAATCAAATTATCTTGATATTTTGTGCAACAAACGTCGAACACCCCTCACCCCTCTGTTGGGATTGTTTCGACATATTAATCCTAAGGTTTAACACTTCACTCTTAGGGGTTGTTTGGTAATGGATTTAGAAACCTGAATTTCAACTAAATCCTACCAATTGGTGAGTTTAGACAAAATAAAGCCATAGATTTCATAAATTCGGATTTTATATATTTCAACCATAAAATCTCATATTTACTAAATCTAGGACGGGCAATTAGTGTGAAAAGGCAGATATGATATTGCATTCCTCCATCTGCCTCCATTGTTTCGTGTGGGAGCATTGTAGAAGAAGAAGAAGAAAGATGGGATTTATAGGTCTCTGTACTCTGCGATCTCGCTGTTGTCTTCCCAGTTAGCTCTAGTTGCTACTATATCGTGAGGGTTTGGTCACAGAGGCAATTGTTTTGAGTGAAACCGGGAGAGGGTGTAGGAATGTAGGCGAACGTTTCAGACAGGAGAGGGAAAGGGTCTTTTGGTGAAACCAGAAGAAGGGGAGCGATGAGAGTGATGGTTTCCGATAAAGAGGGGAAGGGGAGATGGAATTTTTGTTTTAATTTAAAATACATTCTTAATTAATATAATTAGTAATCAATCAATTCAAAAATTAATTAATTAATACTTGATTAATATTAAGTAATCAATTAATAAGTAATTAGTTTAATAAATGTTTTTAATAATTAATTAGTTTGGTAAATAATTAATTAATAATTAGTATAATTAGAAACAAAATTTAAATTAAGTTAAGTTAAATCAGATGATTAATTTTATCATAATAATAAACTAATTAAAATTTGATTATGATATTTTAGTATTAAAAAAAAATCCTCATATAAGTTATTTTTCTTAGGATTTAATTAGATTTATTAAATCTATTGTCAAATTTTTTTTGAGAATTAGCCCTTCCAAATTTGACTAAATTTGGATTTATAGGATTTATTAAATCATACTAACTTAATTCTAATTTAACAAATTTTATAAATTCACATTTAATAAATCATGAAAATTGTTTGGGAGGTTAGATATTAAATTCAATTAAATTCTGTGAAATCGTTTGAAACTTATTTTATAACTTAAGTTTGTTAGTTGAAATATAAATTTAG
Organism: Papilionanthe hookeriana x Papilionanthe teres; assembly: GCA_022702705.1. Classification (NCBI taxonomy): domain Eukaryota; kingdom Viridiplantae; phylum Streptophyta; class Magnoliopsida; order Asparagales; family Orchidaceae; genus Papilionanthe; species Papilionanthe hookeriana x Papilionanthe teres. The sequence continues at coordinate 37,752,235 of CM040426.1, read as the reverse complement.
TATTATATCTTAATGATTGTACTTATCAAGTATAATTAAAAATAATTTGTAATTATCTTAACAAATAAATAGTTATTTATAAAACTAATTAACTATTAATAATATTTTATTAAACAAATTAATTAGTTATTTATTATGCTAAAATAATTAATAAAAAATTAAAATTAATTGAATTTTAAATAATTTAATTTATGTTAATTAGTTTTAAAGAATTGCATATAAATTTATATAATTATAATTAATTTGATATATAATTAGAACCAACTAAAAAAATTTAAATTAATTTGATAATTTTTTAGTACTAATTACTAAGTATTAATTAAAATTATCTTAAATAACCATCTTCTCCTGCCCGCAAACCATGCAGTCTCCCGATTTCAGCCGAAACCATCTCATTCCCCTCTAGCATATGAAATCCTAAAGGTAAAGTGGCGACTGGAGCTAGGGAGGCAATGACAATGGGATCGTGGCATACAAAAATATTTGGAACTCCCGTAAAACTCCTCTTTCCAGTCCGCCCTTACTCAAACCATCGTCTTTGTATTCCTTCCTCGCAACCCCTTTCACATGCTTTAACTTCGCTAAATCTTATAAATCTATTTTCCAATGAGATTTATTGAATATGAGATTTAAGACAAAACAGAGAATAAATGTTTGGCGGCATAAAAAGATTTAATAAAATTTATTGATATCCAAAAACTAATATTAAATAAAAAAATATAAAATAAATACCCTACACAATAAAATATATATAAAAAAAGGTATTTATATTAAATAATAAATAATTATATAAATTAATAAATAGTAATCTAAAATAATATTTTTTTAAACCAGTTACTTACTAATAAATGATTGAACATAATTATTTATTAATTATATAAATTAAAAAGTATTTATAAATTTCTTAAATTATTTAAAATTTAAAATATATTTTAATTATTAATTTAATATTAAATAATTATATATAACTTATCTAATTATAATTAATTTGATAATATATAAATTATTTATAAATTAATAATCAATTAAAATAATAAAATTAAGTTAAATAAAAAACATAAATCTTTCTCTCTTTTTACCCCTCCCCTCCTCGCTTGGTCGAAACTCTCTCCCGATTTCGCCCAAAATTCTCATCTGCCCTAAACGCTCGCGCTCGAAACCATTTTTCGATTTCGTCCAAAATTTCCACCTGCCCTAAACGCTAGCTGAAGGAAACGAAGGGATCGCAGCTTAGAGAGACCACCAAAACTCCCATCGCCTATTTGGGTAATTCGTCTCAGGATTTACTGGAGAGCATTTTTGCAGTTTGGTAAGTCCAGCATACATCCCGCTTAAAACCGACAACCAAACAATTTTTGTTGTTTGACTGGACTTAGGTCAAATGTTTTATTGATATCGAAAAATAAATATTAAATAAAAAATATAAAATAAGTACCCTACGCAATAAAATATATAAAAAAGGTATTTATATTAAATAATAAATAATTATATAAATTAATAAATAGTTATATAAATTAATATTTTTTTAAACCAGTTATTTACTAATAAATGATTTAACATAATTATTTATTAATTACATAAATTAAAAAGTATTTATAAATTTCTTAAGTTATTTAAAATTTAAAATATATTTTAATTATTAATTTAATATTAAATAATTATATATAAGTTCTCTAATTATAATTACTTTGATAATATATAAATTATTTATAAATTAATAATCAATTTAAATAATAAAATTAAGTTAAATTTAAAGCACAAATCTTTCTCCCTTTTTACCCCTCCCCTCCTCGTTTGCCCGAAACCCTCTCCTGATTTCGCCCAAAATTCTTATCCGTCCTAAACGCTCGCGCTCGAAACACTCTCCCGATTTCACCCAAAATTCTCATATGCCCTAAACGCTACTTGAAGGAAATGAAGGGATCGCAGCTTAGAGAGACCACTGAAACTCTCATTGCCTATTCGGGCAATTCGTCTGAAGATTTACGGAGAGCATTTTTTGCAGTTTGGTAAGTCGAGTACATTCTTGTTAAAACCGGCAACCAAACAGTTTTTGTCGTTTGACTGAACTTAAGTTAAATACTTTATTAATATCCAAAAATAAATATTAAATAAAAAATATATAAAAAAGTATTCTAAACAATAAAATATATAAAAAGGGTATTTATATTAAATAATAAAAATAATATAAATTAATAAATAGTTTTATAAATTAATATTTTTTTAAACCAGTTACTTACTAATAAATGATTTAACATAATTAATTATTAATTATATAAATTAAAAATTATTTATTAATTTCTTAAATTATTTAAAATTTAAAATATATTTTAATTATTAATTTAAAATTAAATAATTATATATAACTTATTTAATTATAATTAATTTGATAATATATAAATTATTTATAAATTAATAATCAATTAAAATAATAATATTAATTTACATTAAAAACACAAATCTTTCTCCCTTTTTACCCCTCCCCCTCTCGCTTGGCCGAAATCCTCTCCCGATTTCGCCCAAAATTTTATCTGCCCTAAACGCTCGCGCTCGAAACCCTCTTCTGATTTCGCCCAAAATTTCCACCTGCACTAAACGCTAGCTGAAGGAAACGAAGAAATCGCAGCTTCGAGAGACCACTGAAACTCCCATCGCCTATTAGGGTCATTCGTCTCAGGATTTACGGAGAGCATTTTCTGTAGTTTGGTAAGTCCAACGTACATCCCGCTTAAAACCGACAACCAAACAGTTTTTGCCTTTTGACTGGACTTAGGTTAAATACTTTATTGATATCCGAAAATAAATATTAAATAAAAAAATATAAAATAAGTACCCTACACAATAAAATATATAAAAAAGTGTATTTATATTAAATAATAAATAATTATATAAATTAATAAATAGTTATATAAATTAATAAATAGTTATATAAATTAATATTTTTTAAAACTAGTTACTTACTAATAAATGATTTAACATAATTATTTAGTAATTATATAAATTAAATATTTTTATAAAATTCTTAAATTATTTAAAATTTAAAATATATTTTATTTATTCATTTAATATTAAATAATTATATATAACTTATCTAATTATAATTAATTTGATAATATATAAATTATTTATAAATTAATAATCAATTAAAATAATAAAATTAATTCAAATTAAAAACACAAATCTTTCACCCTTTTTACCCCTCCCCGTACTTGCTTAGCCGAAACCCTCTTCTGATTTCGCTCAAAATTCCCATCTGCCCTAAACGCTCGCGCTCGAAACCCTCTCCCGATTTCGCCCAAAATTTCCACTTGCCCTAAACGCTAGCTGATGGAAACGAAGGGATCACAACTTAGAGAGACCACCGAAACTCCCATCGCCTATTCGGGCCATTCGTCTCAGGATTTATGGAGAGCATTTTCTGCAGTTTGGTAAGTCTCAGCGTACATCCCGCTTAAAAACCGGCAACCAAACAGTTTTTGTCGTTTGAGTGGACTTAGGTTAAATACTTTATTGATATCTAAAAATAAATAGTAGATTAAAAAAATATAAAATAAGTACTCTACATAATAAAATATATATATAAAAAAAGTATTTATATTAAATAATAAATAATTATATCAATTAATAAATAGTTATATAAATTAATATTTTTTAAAACCAGTTACTTACTAATAAATGATTTAACATAATTATTTATTAATTATATAAATTAAAAAGTATTTATAAATTTCTTAAATTATTTAAAATTTAAAATACATTTTAATTATTAATTTAATATTTAATAATTATATATAACTTACCTAATTATAATTAATTTGATAATATATAAATTGTTTATAAATGAATAATCAATTAAAATAATAAAATTAAGTTAAATTAAAAACACAAATTTTTCTTCCTTTTAACGCCTCCCCTCCCCGCCGAAACCTTCTCTTCTCCATCGCCCCCCGCTCGAAACCCTCTCCATTGCCCCCGCTCGCAGCCCCCTCCCTATTTCGCCCGAAATTCCCATCGCTCGCGCTCCGCTGGAAACCCTCTCCCGATTTCGCCCAAAATTCCCATTGCTCGCGCTCCGTTCGAAACCCTCTCCCGATTTCGCCCAAAATTTCCATCGCTCCCGCTCGAAAGCTCTCCCGATTTCGCCCAAAATTTCCATCCGCTCGAAACCCTCTCCCGATTGCGCCCGAAATTCCCATCTGCCCTAACGCTAGCTGAAGGAAACGAAGGGATCGCAGCTTAGAGAGACCACCGAAACTCCCATCGCCTATTCGGACCATTCGTCTCAGGATTTACGGAGAGCATTTTCTGCAGTTCGGTAAGTCAAGCGTACATCCTCCTTAAAACCGGCAACCAAACAATTTTTGCCATTTGACTGAACTTGGTTAAATACTGCTCAAATCCTACTGCTAAACAGCCATTTCTCCTTTCTAATTTATTTCCTTAACAATGGCGGAGCCTTTGAGTTTAACCTCGAAGGAGGCCCTGCTCATACCTTCGGAACTATATCCATCTATGGAAGATCTTCCGTATGAAGAAGAAATTATCCGTAACCCTTTCAACTTGAAGTTATGGTGGCGCTACCTTGTAGCCCGTGCTAATGCACCATTTGACAAGCGCCGCATTATCTACGAACGGGCCCTAAAGGCCCTCCCCGGGAGTTACAAGTTATGGCATGCTTACCTCCGGGAGCGGCTCGACCGCGTTCGCGCCGTTTCAATCTCCCACGATCTCTATGGCCAACTCAACAACACCTTCGAGCGTGCATTGGTTACCATGCACAAGATGCCCCGCATATGGATCATGTACCTCACCTCCCTTACTGAGCAGCGCTTGATCACGTGTGCTCGCCACACCTTTGACCGTGCCCTGTGCGCCCTGCCTGTCACCCAACACGACCGCATCTGGTCTCCCTACCTCACTCTTGTCTCCATCCCCGGTGTGCCAATAGAAACCTCCCTCCGCGTTTACCGTCGCTACCTTCTCTTCGACCCTTCCCACATTGAGGACTTCATCGACTTCCTTCTCTGCTCCCAGCTATGGCAGGAGGCCGCTGAGTGCCTAGCATCTGTTCTCAACGACGAGTCCTTCCATTCTATCAAAGGCAAGGCTCGCCATCAGCTATGGCTTGAACTCTGCGACCTACTCACACGCCACGCCACTGAGGTCTCCGGCCTCAAGGTCGATGCAATCATCCGTGGGGGAATTCGAAAGCACACTGATGAGATTGGCCGCCTCTGGACTTCCCTTGCTGATTATTACGTCCGCCGTGGTCTTTACGAGAAGGCTCGTGATGTCTTTGAGGAGGGCCTCGCAAATGTTGTCACTGTGAGAGATTTTTCGGTCATATTCGATTCTTATGCCCAGTTCGAGCAGAGCGCCCTCGCTGCTAAGATTGAGACGACTGACAATGGCTCCGATGGCAGCGATGATGATGAAGGTGGTGATAAGAATGGGATTGACAAACTTTCAAAGAAGTTTCTCGAAGATTTCTGGTTGAATGATGGTGACAATGCTGATCTTTGGCTAGCGAGGCTGGAGAACCTCTTTGAGCGTCGGCCAGAGCTGCTGAACAGCGTGTTATTAAGGCAGAATCCACATAATGTGGAGCGGTGGCACAGGTGATCATCACCTGTCTCTTTCAAAGCTACATGTTTCTTCAATTATGCCTATGCAGGTCTGAATTTTAAATATTAATATGTTTGATACTTATCTGATTGTCATTCATTTGCTATGCAGGCGGGTGAAACTTTTTGAGGGCAACCCCACCAGGCAGATCTTGACGTTCACTGAAGCAGTGAGGACAGTGGACCCAATCAAGGCGGTGGGGAAGCCCCACACTTTGTGGGTTTCATTTGCACAGTTGTATGAGAACCATAATGATCTAGTCAATGCCAGAGTTATTTTTGACAAGGCTGTGCAGGTCAACTACAAGACAGTTGACAATCTGGCAAGTGTTTGGTGTGAATGGGCTGAGATGGAACTGAGGCACAAGAATTTCCAGGCAGCTCTTGAGCTTATGAGAAGGTCTACTGCAGAACCCTCTGTTGAGGTCAAAAGAAGAGGTAACCAATGGATTGATGGTATTCTTTGTTTCTTTTTCTCACTTTTTTCGCTTTTTCTAACTGGATTTGCAATGTTCTCACGGCCATTATTGGATGGCAATCATGTCTTGCTTATGGAAAATCAGAGTAGCTATCGGCATTTTCGCATTTTTAGCATGTTAAATTGGGGCATGAGGTTGACCTGATGACAGAGAGAGAACCTTAAGCACATAAATTGCATTGGTTAACATAAATAGTTTTGCTGATTACTTTCTGATGGTTGCAATGGTAGTTTGTTTGTTTTCTTGTTTATAATGTTGTCTCACTTCATGCAGTTGCTGCGGAAGGTAAGGAACCTGTGCAGATGAGGTTGCACAAGTCCTTGAGACTTTGGAGCTTTTATGTGGATCTGGAAGAGAGTTTAGGAACACTGGAAAGTACACGTTCTGTTTATGAGAGAATTCTTGATCTGAGGATTGCTACTCCACAAATTGTACTGAATTATGCATTTCTTCTTGAGGTATTTTCTCTTTTTCCTTGATAGATTAACATTGCTACATTTAGATTAGAATATGATTATGTGATAGTTTTTGTGCTACTGATTTTGTTAATGCTATTAGGGTCACAAGTACTTTGAAGATGCATTTAAGGTGTATGAAAGAGGCGTCAAGATCTTTAAGTTCCCTCATGTGAAAGACATATGGGTCCCATACCTTTCAAAGTTTGTCAAGAGATATGGAAAGACCAAACTAGAGCGGGCAAGAGAGCTTTTTGAACATGCAATTGAAAAGGTGTGCAATAATTTTAATTATTCTTTATTTTACTGCGTGATCAATTCTCTGTGAATCAGCATGAATAAAAAGTGTCTTCTTTATTTGCAAGTAAAAGTAGGAAGCTCTGATTTTAGTTCACTGCATGTTAGTTGAATTTGATCTTGATGTTTTTTATGATATTTAGTTCTTGTTTTGGTCCCCATTTTTAAGAATAAAGGGGATGCACAAGAGTGTGCAAATTATAAAAGAATTAAGTTGATGTGTCATCTTTAAAATTATGGGAGAGGGTAATTGAACATAGGTTAAGACATATTACAAAGATTTCTCACAATCAATTTGGATTTATGCCGAGCAGGTCTACTATGGAAGTTATACATTTATTTAGAGGTTTGATGGAGAAGTTCAGAGATAATAAGGAGGATCTACATATATGATATATTTTTTGATTTAGTAAAAGCATACGATAAGGTTCCAAGAGATATCCTTTGGAGAGTTCTTGACAAGAAAGGTTTTGATATGACTTATATTCAAGTCATTAAAGATATTTATACAAAAGTTGTTACTTGTGTTCAAACAGAAGGAGGATTGACCAAATATTTTCCTATTTCTATTGGTTTACATCAGGGATCGGCTTTAAGCCCATATCTTTTTGCTTTAGTTATGGATGGTCTTACCGGGCACTTACAGGAGGATGTACCTTGGTGTATGCTTTTTGCTGATGATATCCTTCTCGTGGATAAGATGAGAGAGAAAACTCAAGAAAAACTTAAATTATGGAGGTTTTCCTTGGAGTCTAAAGGCCTTCGTTTGAGTAGAACTAAAACTGAATACATGGAATTTAATTTTAGTAGTTGTAGCTCTAGTGATAGAAATGTAACTATGGGTGATCAAATTATTAAAAGGTGTGAACACTTTAGATATCTCGGGTCTATTGTTCAAAGTGATAGTGATATTGATGGGATGTTATTGGTAGAATTCAAGTTGGTTGGTTGAAGTTGAGGAATGTTTTGGGCCTATTGTGTGATAGAAAAGTATCGCTTAGACTGAAAGAAAAGTTTTATAAGATGATAGTGAGATCTGCAATGCTCTATGGCGCTGAATGTTGGCCTTTAAAAGAGAAGCATGCAACTAAGTTAAGTGTTGCTGAGATGACAATGATTAGGTGGATGAGTGGCTTTACACTTAGAGACAAAATGTGAAATGAATATATCCGTGATAGGGTTGGTGTGACTCCAGTGATGGACAAAATTAGAGAGTGTCGTCTTAGATGGTTTGGCCACATTAAACGTTGGCCATCTTATAATTTATCAATTTTTCCTCGTTGTGCTTGCTTTAAGTGTGTATTAGTGAGATTTAATATCACATCTAATTAACCATAAAACATTGAGAGTTCGAATTCCTTTTTTTAATATTTTCTTGAGGTGTTTTCCGCCTTTTTATTTTAAATTTTAATAAAGTTTGAGCTATGTTACTCAGCATTTTTTTTTTATACTATGCTAGAAGTTTTCAGTTAAGCATAATTAGTGATTGTTGGGTGAAACTTAATTTCTCCTAGCCGTTTCCTTTACTAAAGTTTTTTGATACCTTCTGTACTTCCATTAGGCACCAGCACAAGATGTGAAGCCATTGTATTTGCAATATGCTAAACTGGAGGAAGACTATGGGCTAGCAAAACGGGCAATGAAAGTCTGTGACCAGGCTGTAAAAGCTGTCTCTGATGGTGAAAAGCTGAGTATGTATGAGATCTACATTGCTCGTGCTGCTGAAATCTTTGGCATTCCAAAAACAAGGGAAATTTATGAGGTAAGCTTTATGCCTTCATTCATAGCAGTCCACGTCACAGCAATATCTCATTTTAAGGAATCTAAGCAAACACCTTGAAATCACATGACATTGTTTCTTTTAGATATATGATATATGTATTAAAATTTGTCTAGTCTTTACAGAAAAAAAAGTTAATCCACTTAAAGTGAAGGAAAATTGATTTTTTATGTTCCCATCTTCAGCGTTGATGAGATAATAACTTTTCATTTCATGATATTTTATTCATTTTAGTTGGTCTTGTTAGAATAGACTTGATTATATTTTCATCGTGGGATGGACTCATTTCTTAAATGTTCTAACTCCCAATTTGTAATGGAATTTGCAGCAAGCCATTGAGTCTGGCCTTCCGGATAATGCTGTTAAAACAATGTGCATGAAATATGCTGAACTTGAGAGGAAATTGGGAGAGATTGATCGTGCTCGTGCAATTTTTGTGTTTGCATCACAGTTTGCTGACCCACGTTCTGATTCTGATTTCTGGAAGAGGTGGAATGATTTCGAGGTTCAGCATGGTAATGAGGATACATTTAGAGAGATGCTTCGCTTTAAACGCAGTGTCTTAGCTAGCTTTAGTCAGGTAAGTTCTCATGGTTGCATAAATCAATTGATATAGCAGTGTTAATAATATCTTCCCGCCTTCTTTTCTATTACACGTCTTTTGATGATTCACATGATCCTTTCTGAGATTTGATGATGTTCATGAAACAAATTTTATTTTATTTTATCATCCATCTTTTGCAGACTCATATGATCCTTCCTGAATATTTAATGCAAAAAGATCAGAAATTGAACTTAGAAGAAGCAGTGGAAACTCTTAAGAGGGCAGAAGTTCCTGAAGATGAAATGGCTACTTTAGAGAGACAATTGGCCTCCTCGTCTGCTGACTTGTCTGTTAAAGATGAAAGCAGAATGATGAACTTTGTAAGCGCTGGGGTGGAGTCACAGCCTAACAATGAGCAGAAGATAAATGCTAACAGTGAGGATATAGAATTGCCAGAAGAAAGTGATTCAGATGATGAGAAAATTGAGATAGCTCAAAAGGGTGTCCCCACCACTGTTTTTGGAGAGTTGGCACACAAAGTCACTGTAGATAAGAAGAAAGATGCTGTTTCTGAGGAAAATGGGGCGAATGCTCCTTTAGGTGCCCTCGAGAGAATAAAGAGACAAAGAAGGCAGTAATACATCATGCTAACAATATTTAGTGTTTCAGAGTAAAGGTTGAGGGATGCTTTTGATTTTTAAACCAGCACCGGTATGATTTTCCTTTTTCTTAAGAAACATGTGTGTATTATTAAGCCATACAATGCATGAAATGATCTTTTTGTAGTGTTATTTGTGATCGAGTGTTATTTTTTCGCTGATCAGTATATTAGTTTGACTTTTAGGTCATCTTCTATGGGCATTTATGGGATGCTACAATTCCTGAACAATCTGTGTAATGCCTATGAATTTTTTCTAGCCTATATGTTTTTTTGTTGCTACGGCGATTACATTTATGAAACTGGCTTTGTAGAACGTGCTGTTGCTTCTTTGTGCTTGATTGACATCATTATTCCAATTGTCATACCACTAATGCTGGGAGTTTCACTGCTTTTTCTTCTATTATGTGATCAAATTTCGGCTCAAGGTGTCTAGGGTTTTTAATATGTAAATCTAATATGACTTGTTGATTTTGGTGCACTAAATACATGAATGCTATTTTCATGGAATTAAATTAGTAATCTTCATACATCTACTTACTAAAAAAATTAAGAAAAAGAAAAAAATAGAAAAAAAAAGGTAAAACTAAAGTTACAAAATAAAAGAGTTTTGGCCTACTGCTAGCAATTAATATAATGGCATAAATGATTGAAATCTCTTTAAAAAAAAGTAATATTGTAGCAAACTTAAATAAATTCAGTTATCCTTTCAAGTAGTAATGAAAATTGTTTGAAGAAGAAATGTAGAGAAAGAAAGGGGATTATTCACTTAAACAAAAATTTCACCATTAGATGAATAGAGCCTCTCTTTGAAATTCTAAAACGTCCGTTCTTAGAGGGGAGAAGGATTTGAATTTCCAAAAGCAAGTTTTTATTAACATATAAGTATCTTCTTTACAGTTTTCTATGTTTGTTTATTAACCCTTGTTAGAGTCAAAGATAATTGCCCAAGAAAGTCACCGAAAGCAGCCGTCTTATGTGGTTCTAACTTTGAAGAAACAGTCTTGAATAAATTACTAAACAAAAAGCCTTGACAAGTCCTTCCAAATAGGCTTCAATTAAAGGCTCAAATGACATTTAACCCATAAACCATGAGAAATGATTTATAAAAATAGAACTAAAGAAATGAACTTGATGTAATTGACAAAACAGTTCAATAGGAACTATGCCTTCTACATTGAAGAAGTGTTGTGGAAACAAATTTCATACCACCGAGTAATTGTAACAATAATTAATTTTAATCGACTTCCTAAAAGGATAACAAAAGCCATAGTAATAAGATGACATCATGGCTTGTAATATAATTTTGACTGAGTCTATCTTTGAAAATTTAGTTACAATAAATTTAGTTACTCGTCTATACAATTTGGGCATGTGGAATTTCTTGTTGATTTATCCACGAATCATAACTTGTAGAATTTTATAGTGTACACTGATGCATGACAATCCTAAAAGACAATGCATATGTTGTAATTCTCCTAAAAGATAATGCATGGCACTTCTAGGGATCTTGATGCAATTGGAATAATGTAATGGTTGTAGATTTCTCAAAGTAGGATTTTGCCGATCAAAGATCATAACTACACAAATTTATTTGCTTGATGTGTAAATTTGAAAATACATAAAATTGAAATTAAAAAATAATGCATATAGTTGAGATTTAATATTTTCATACTTGTCCGTCTATAAGTCTATGGTCATATATGCTATTTTGAAGTTGTCTCATCATTTCGACCCGGGTTTGAAATTATGAAATATAGTATTGATGCATTTTTTATACACGAGATGAGGAGCATGCCTCAAGGCTATTTGAGGCATAAGTCTTAGTAGAAATAATTAAATTAATAAAAGTATTAAGTATTAAGCAATATATTTATATCGAAGTAAGTTTATTACAAGTCAAAATAAGATCATAATAATTAATCTCTCCCTCTCTTAAGTCAATATAAACACGTAGTTTAAGTCACTAAGGTTATAATTTATGAATTTAGCTTCATTTTCATCTTCAAAAAACCATATTTCATGTGATGGAACATCGTTACAAACTAATGAATTTTTATCATAGTCCAAGATTGTCTTTTTTTAAATTCTTATATTTAATATTTTATTATAGATATTGTGGACAATGAGTTCATCCTTAAGGTAATCAAATATTTCTTCTCTTATGAACTTGGTTATACTTGCAATTATGCTCACATTGTGATGATAAGCATGTAAGCTTCAATACTTTGTTATAAATTTTGGTAGTTTAGGAGTGCCATCTTCAAATTGAATCTATCATTTAACTATTTCTTTTCTTAAGAAACCTAATAAACATGTTATATAAAATTTGTGGAACTTAACCAAGTTTAAATGTTATTTGGGGACTATTTTACTTATTGTTAAATGTTATACTTTGTGGAACTTTACCAAGTTTTTGAGGCTTGCACCTTTTATGAATTATGCAAAGGCACTATTTAGCTTTCTTGAGGCATACAGGCTTTTAGGCCCAGGTGAGGCCTATGCCTTTCTCTAGGGGCGTAGCTTGAGCGATCCATACATTTGTTTGTGTTTGACTCATTTTTATTTTTTTTATTTGAAACTGGCTCATGAACAGTCTGTTCGTGTTTGGCTAAAAAAAAATACTTGTTTATTTTCAGCTCATGTTTGGCTTGAATAGTTTGCTTAACTTAATTATAAAAATAGATATTGGGCGTTGAATTCAAACCTGGACCACTCTTATGCAATAAAAGACATAAAACCACATGATCACACGAGTTGTGGTGATTTAAAGCTAGATATAGATACATATAATATATTATTATATAAATAATATATATAATCTTTTTATTTCGAGCTAAAACGAGCCGAACACGATAGAACATTGGGTTGGTCATGTTTGGATTGTTTATAATTCAGGCTTAAATAATTTGTTTGTGTTGAGCTCGTTTACATGACGAATGATTCGAATACTCGCACTTAAGGAGTCGATCATGAGCCATTTGCAAATGAGTTTTTGACAGCCCTGCTCTTCTCATGTTCCAAATTATGCTGTGGTACAGGTTGATGCATGCCTCTTATTGCGCAATTAAATACCGCTTATTGTGCAATTTTAAAGTCAAGTTTCAATCAATAGAAAACCTACAAGTTTTATTGACTTTTTTTTCTTAAAATAATTTAATTATTATTATTTTTTTGAGTATGGGCCTAGTGCATTTGCATAATCATTCACACAAGATATGAATTATTTTCATGTGGATATTCATAAGAATTTGACAGCTAATTATGACAATTATAAGATTTTTGCTTTTTTAAATATGTAGCTAATGGAATTTAAGCCATGGGATAAAGCAATGGTACATTTCAATTCAAACAGGCTTTCGATAGTAACCTTTACATGTGAGAAGGGAAGAGTCATTTAAGATTCTATAGCATATTTTGGAAATAACGCCTCTAAAGTAGAAATTATATGTTGTTTTGATACTATTCTAGTCTTCAAAATGTATGATTTCACCTTCTCCAATTTATTGGCAATTCTTTGGATTATTCTACTTCTACCTTGTAAATTTGAGTCCAATATTTTGCTAGACAAAATTATAGTGTTTGATCCTACAACCATTCTAGATGATGGAATTTTGCCACTACTGGTAGTGGATTCCAAAAGTATCTTGTGTTGATCTATTTATTTTGACTCATGGATTAATTTTCAGGAAGTGCATAGTTTATGCTCTGATCTATTTGATCAACTCCAAATACTAAATTATTCAGGGCTGAATTTGTCCAAGCCAAGCTGATTTGATGGATATTTCCATGTTTACACTCAGAAAACGTTGAGAAAAAAATGACCCATGTAAGTTTACTTTCATTGTTTTATTTTAATTTATTTTGTTGCTTTCTGCATTCAATTATTTGTAGACCTGTTTATGATGAAAATGCCTATAAAATTATGATTTCTCTTCTAATTATGTCCTTAGTGCTAGATTTGTTTGTTTGGGTTGACATGAGGTTAGGCTAGTCTAGTTAGTTTTCTTTTATCATGAGGGAAATTAGACTTTATGATCCATAACCGACATATTATGTCTGTAAGCAATAGTAATTTATTTGGAAGCTTATTGGCACTTAACTTGAAAAATTAATTAGTACTTAACATTATCAAACAAAAACAAAACATAATGCACAAGATGAGACAGATCAATAGCTACTACAATATAGTTCCGACCCTCTTGTCTACTTTATTCTCAAATACATATCCTAGAAAATGTAATGTTTTTTTTTTACTTTATCGGGTGAATTATCTTTCTTTTTTTGCAATTTCAGATTCTCCTTAAGGTTTATTTGCTTTAAACCTTTCCTTCTTTCATTTACCTTGAATGCTTAAGCATTAGACCTTCCAAATGGAGTAGCATTAAGATCAAATGGTCAATTTCTACTAAAAAAAATACAATCAACATCCATAAAGGTACATTTCCCCAAATTCTATTAGTCTAAGCAGCTCATTGAATGTGAACTAAACTCTTTTAGAACACATAAATTCAAATTTTAGCCGGCCATGCTATCCTATGTAACTAGTGATGTGGTTCAAATTTTAAATTTATGTAGTTTAGGGTAGACTTAAACATTGTATCTTGCAACTCCCATTATCAATGATAATTTCGCAAAGTTTCTCCACATATTTAAGAAGTTGCGGTTCTCATCTCTTTTGACTAAACTTAAGTGTATCTTTGATGTAGCATGGCATACACATAATTTTTTGACTATGGGATTGTTTGCTTTGATGAATTTTGGTGTAAAGTAAACGCAATGCGAAGGTTTTAAAATTTTACCATTTGGTTTGAGAAAACGAAGCGTATTGTAAAATTTTGAAGAATTTGAAATTCATCCCGTAGTTCAAAATCCCGTAGTTCAAAATTAGTGTATTTCAAATTCGTTGGATTTAGGTGATTTCCAAATATATTATGTAGTGTAACCCACAGTCGCGGCCATCGCCTATTAGTTTCTACCCTCCACCGTCCTTTGGTATTCACTCTCTAGCCTTAGTATTTAACAGAACTTGATGATGAGTTTGTTAATGACGCTGCTCACTCTCCATTGATTGAGCCTTGTCTATCTCGTTCTATTTCGAGATCTGACTTACAAGATATCAAGCTCGCGACCTTCCCTCATAAGTCCTATATCTTCATAGTGATGCTATCAAGCTCAAATGATTTAGATTGAACTATAGCAAGTGAATGGAATTGTCTGACGAGAAACCCCATATCATGACACATTGCTTCTAAATATCTCAACTACGACCCTCAGAGGTGAAGCAGTGTAGTGTTTCGACAAACCTAGAATGCAGTTTAGAAATAATGTCTTGTAAATGCCTCAAGTTATGATCACGTATCTTCTTATTGCAAGGATCCACACCTAATGAGTGTCAACGATGAATCTTAAACTGGTACTCCATTTCTCAAGTTTTTTATGATGAAAGTAAAATTCATAATTTAAAATCATAAAATTCTAAATAGAAAAAAATGAGGATAATAGATACATGGGTTAGGTGTTTCGATGTAATTTTGGAGAATCTCTGATGAAGATAAAAACTCCCAGTACAATCATGTTAAATATTATTGAGTCATATATAGGGATGGTAAGATACCCACTGTATGTTTGCTCCCTTATACTGGATGCTTTTCAGTGTTGGAAAGTGAAATAAAAAGGTCTACGGGGATTGATGAAACAATCTTAAAGTCTATCCAACATCAACAAACCTCGACTATGATGGCACCTCATCGGATGTTAGTAGTTGTCGTGAAGCTGAACTTGTTGAGCGGTCTGTTGAACCTCGAGGAGGCTTCACAGAATAAGCACATTTACATTTATGAGCTGGAGTATGTATCTCTGTATGGCAAGGAGATGGCTCTCTAGGTTGTGCTCTATCAGATGGAGTGATTGTATATATTATAATTTGATTGTGGTTGACTTCACCTCACCAAAGAATAAATAAAAGTGTCAAGCATGTGTGAGAATAATAATTAAGGTAAAAAAATAGAACATAAAGTAGTAATGCTACATTTATTACCATATACATGGGAAGTGTTATGAGAATTCCTTTGCTCTCGAGGGATACCTAATGATCGTAATTGGCTTTCATATTTTTTCAGCGCCATGTCAAAGCAATAAAGTCAATTTCACCGAAGTCAACTGAGTGTAATTCATTCTTGTGGGACTATTTGGTACAACTATTCATAATCCCGACTCAATATCTAGCCAAGCAAGTGAATTCACTCATGGAAGCAACATACACCTCGTCTCCAAATTAAATATCATATTTAACCAGAATCGACCATATTGGGAATGAGGTTAACCCTTCGTATGTAGTTGCTTGAGAAAAACCGAACTGACTAGCAATCTTGTTGGGATGATTCCTTTTTAGAACTATTGATTGGCCAGAGCGAAAACACAACCATCCAGGCTTCTTTCTAATGAAATACTCGACTAGTTATAATCGTCTTTTAAAGAATAATGTAGATCTACTTACATGATCAATACTGTTACCTAGGTTATTTCTAATCGTATTTTTTAGAATATCACCCACGTATGATTGCTAGACCAATTAAAATTGACCAACTATTAAATTAGGAGCAAGGAGGATAATGTGTACCCTTTTTTGCTTTAAGGTAAATGTTGTTTTTGAACCTTACATGAGAATATGATAGTTTTTCCCCTCAAAAAATAAATGTTACTCTAGGTAGCTAAATGCCTCACAAATATTTAATTTTTAAAAATTTAAATTTAGTTTTTAAATTTTAATTTTTTTATTTTCTTAAATACCCTGCAAATACGAATATGAATCTAAACATGAATATATTACCAAAATAAGATGTCCTGAATATAAAGAGAGACTGTCTTTATTTTAAAAACTTCACATAACCTTATGAGGATAACAAGAGTCAAAGAAATCCGTTCACCACGAGAAATCAGGCTGGTAACTGATAAAACACTGGATTTAATAGAGGCTCTTCTGGTAGGAAGAATAAAAATGCATAACCATTTGACAAAAAATTCTACAAAAAATAAGTCGTTAGTCATACTAGGAATAGTCTGAGATATATACCTGATATCTATAAAAGATTTTAGAAATGTCTTTGTTAGGTCATTTGCTCATGTCGCACCAAATTTAAAAGGGTCATACATCTTCACAGTGTATTGGTCTAAATAGTCATTGTGGAGAAGATTTCAAATCCAAATCCTGGGAGCGCATTGGCAATCTCAATGACTTGTAAAATTATTGATAACGACTTAAAATTTTTGGAAAGATGTCAACAATGTCAATTCATCTTGTCTATCCCAGTAGTAGAATTTTGTTAACGGAATAATTTTTCATCACGTGGGATACATTCTTCATTGTCAACTTCTCGAACTAATCAAACGTGTTTGTGGTAGAGTCCCATAATTCATTTATATCCTTGATTCTCATAAATTTAAATATATAGACATACATAAACCTTATAAATCCCCGTTTTTTCAATGTACTCTTTTGTGGTTGCAAAATGTATTGAACTCATCTAATATATCCATGTGGAAGACTGGGTATATGTTCTCAAGTAGAATTAATCTGCCCAATCTGATAAATTTCGTTGCAACAGACAATGGTTTGATAGTCCAACTACTCAGTCTGCTCCACAACATCAACTTTTGTTTCCATAAATCACATGTCATAGCTCACTTGATTGATAGTGTTTGGGTTGAACTTCTTATATTTCAACTTAGATTTCTCCTAATTTGCAAACTCTCTAACAATGGCAGGTTTGAGCTGACATGTTGGAAACATGAATGAGTGTGTGAAGAAACTATCATAGTTGTGTGTCTTAACATTTTCTCATGATGCTCAAGTCTGTCAATCTCAATAACTCCGTGCAACATGCGAAGAAACTACCATAGATGCTGCTCACCATGCGAAATGTCTGCTGGCCTCTTCCAGTTGAACATTTTCTCTGTAGGAGATAACAAAAAAAAAAAATAGTGAGTAAAAAGGAGCATATATATTATTTTCAAAATGCATGCCCAAAATGCATGCAAGGCATGACCATATCAATTCTGAAATTGTAGCTAAATGACAATACTCATTGAG
Source organism: Papilionanthe hookeriana x Papilionanthe teres (assembly GCA_022702705.1). Lineage (NCBI taxonomy): Eukaryota > Viridiplantae > Streptophyta > Magnoliopsida > Asparagales > Orchidaceae > Papilionanthe > Papilionanthe hookeriana x Papilionanthe teres. The sequence goes on along the minus strand of CM040426.1, from coordinate 37,734,306 downwards.
TTTGACAAATTGTTGCAATCAAGTTATATAAGAAAATCAAAACCTGTCTAGTGTATGTATGCTCATTTAGGAAAATGTGGTTGTCATAAAGTTTGGCATGTGGAGAGAATTTATAGCGACATTCACTTACAAGCTTTAATCTTAATAAATCATCTGTAAGTTTTACACATGATGATAATCCTTTGAGGGTACATTCAGGTACATTTTTGTAGATAACTTCTGTTATGACTCTTAAAGATGTTGTAAGGGTTAAACGCTTAAACTGAAACCAAGGTTTTGAAAACTGGACCGGACATTGAATCGCTAAAGAATTTCAAGTTTTGAAGATTGAAAGTTCAACCGAGTGATGTTATAAATGTCAAAAATTTTAAATAACTTAAATAGTGTAATAATGTCATAGTATGTGTAGTGGATTATAACTTTATAGCTTTTCCTCTCAACACCATCCACTTTTATACTCGTTCCTCACAATCTCAAAAAAGTTGTTTGTCATTGTATTGTTATAAAGATCCTCAAAGTCAAAAGACTCAAAACAATAAGGTTATTCAAATTAAATACTAAAATTATTATAAAATTTTCAGTTTTGATCAATTTGAATTGCTTTTAATAGATGTTATGCTAAATTGTCCTAAAACACCCAAAATGACCCAATTCTTTAAGTTTTAAATTTTTTTGATTTTTTGTTATCATAAGAGCTTCTCTACGAACCAAATGATTTATTCGAACCGGAGCCGATTTGTCAGATCAGGGGTTGAATCACCGGTTCAATCCTGTTTCGAGCGATTATATACGGAGAGGGGTTTTTTATGTCAACCAGAATCAGACCTGTGGCCAGTTAACGGTCGAACCGGTCGATCTGGTCCAGCTTTCTAAACCTTGTCTAAACGGGAAGTGATGAATTTAAAGTAAATTTTTATGGTTTTGTAAGGTGATGAATTACCTATTCTTTTGGTCATTCATACATAATATTAACATAATAATTTAATGTATATCAAGATTCTAATTGTTCACTAAGTAAAATTTACTGTTGAATTTAATTCTCTTTCAGGAAAATGTAAATTATAAGTTGATGTCTGATAGGAGAGATTTGGTTTATAAGAGGACTAAAGCTGATAGGTACTAGTTTATGATGTGATTATATATATTTTTTTAACGACTTTTTCTGTGTAGAGACACTTTATATGTTGGTTTGAGATGTCTACAACTGTTACTATTTTTGGCTTGAGATACGTGGATTATTAATGGCGCTTTTACAAATTTGAAGTTTTAAATATGAGCGCAATTATTTAAATGTTAATACTTTCTGACCGTAGTTGTTGACTTGGATAATTCCAAACTTTCAGGCCAGATTGTTACACCATATGTATCTTCATCTAGAATTGCTAATAAAATGAAAATTCTCTTGAGCCTAGGTTCATACCTAACTTTTTGAGTTTTTCCTTCAATTCCATAAAACATCTTGATTACTATCTTGACGATCTCCATGATCTCCTTAGTCTGTTGTTTTCACGCATCACAAAACCACCATCTAAATCTAGCAATATTTCAAACCAAAATTTGTTTGGGCACATGCGGTGGTAGCTCCTGCAATCAATAATCCAATGATTGATAGACTATGATTGTGTTATGGACAACACCTTTACAGTTTCACATCCCTTCTCAAATTTGTGAATTTGTTAAGGCTTCTTTATATTTCTTTCTGGATACATTTGAAGTAGCCTTTTTTTGGCAAAGGAAACAATTCCTTCTTTAACTTAGATTTTGATCTCGTTTGTTCCTTATTCTTGAAAGCATCTTCTACGAACCATAAAGCCATCACAAACGTTTTGTTTATTTGATTTTTCACTGGAATTGAGGGCTGATTGCACATCAGCCATGAAAATAGATTGATTTTACCATATAACATAATACATACATAATATTCATTCATTTTTGGCAAATAACTCGATGATTATGCCAAGATCCTTCTTGATTACAATTTCAGTGTTTTAAGATTTATCATGAGTTTGTTAAAGTCATTCAAATGCTTCTTGATTGATTTGTATTTATCCATTTGCATGGTGTACCTCTTTTCAAGTTTCATAGGTTGGCAAGTGATCTCTTGAAGTGTGGAGACTTGAATTCTCCTAAACTTCAATGGTCTGTTGCTCCTCCTTAAGTTTCCCCATCCAACACTAAGTGGCATTGTTTGCTTTATTGGCAAGGTCCCCACTAAGCATTGCATCGAACGGCTGAAATGTCTCATCTCATAATATCACATGAAGTCCTTGGTGGAGAAGCAAAGCCTTCATTTACAGCTTCTAAGGCTGAAATTATTTGGCTCAACAAACTTATCAATCTCCCATCTTGCCAAAGCTATCAGTACTTCAATTCCTTTGCTCTAATGCAAACTGTTAGAACAAGATGATGTGAATGGAGAATACCCCAGTGCCTTTATTGATAAGAACATTTGTTGAAATTATGGTTTTTGTTCCTTGATCAACCTTCTTCTTCCCAACATCTGAGTTCTGGAAGTTGATAATATCTTAGATATTGATTTAGCCACTTCTTTCTTTCTAGATTCTGATCATATGCTGGATTAGTGGATGCTGTGTTCCATTTGATGAATGTGTTGGTGATTAAATTATAATGTAGAACTTCTTGATATTCCTTCTCATGATAGAAAAGAACAGCCTCTCTGTGAAAGTGATGCTTAGAAAGCTGTCAATTTATAGCATTTTCAAAAGATGTTGAAATGAATGATTATGAAAAGATAAAGAAATTTAAATTTAGATCTTGCAAAGAAGTTGACAAAATATCTTGGTTTTTGCAAGCTTTGGCTTACTTTTGTGATGGGCGGTTGGGAAGACAGTGCACATGATAGTCGTATTTTTATTTTTGCGACAAGACTTCAAGGACACGGCTTCCCTCACCCACCTCCAAGTTTGTATTAATTTATTACTAATTATGGTATTTGGGACATAAATATTATTTGGTCAATACTGGATATCTTTTACAAAGGGGGTATCTGAAGAAATTTTCAGATGCGAAATATCACTTTCCTGACTTCAAAAAATCTAGCGGTGTTGTTTATGCCAGGAAAGAAATGTTTAACGAAAGCACTCCTTACGCGATATAATTGAAAGAACGTTTGGAGTTTGGAAGAAGAAATGAGTCATTTTGTTTGATATGCCGACATATCCATTTCCAAAACAGATGTAGATTGTATTTGTCACGATGATAATACACAATTACATTGGATGATATCATTCTCAAACAGATGTAGATTTCAGCATGACTGATTCTGATCACATGTAGGTTCCATCAGAAGCATTTGAATTTCATGTAGTTCAACCTATACCACAGCTACAGGTAGAGTCACATGAAGTTTACACTAAAGATGACGAAGGTGTCGCAGAAATGGTTGAATTGCGAGAGCGGATTACTGACGCCATTGTTGGATGTTGATTAGACGATTCTTATTTATTTTATCATGTTCATGTTTATTTAATGTTTCATATATTATTAACGTTTTAGATATTGTAAGTTTTATGCTGTTTCTAATTGTTTTTTTATTTCTTTTCGTTTCTTTTTTGGGTTTGTGAGGTCCATGATGAGACGCTTGACCTTGTGGGTTCTTTTGGTTGACCTGTTATTCACGGTTTGTTGGTGTCACATGCGAAATTCCTTTAAAAACAACCAAATTCCTTTTTTTTTCGATGCTGGGGTTTTTGAGGTACTTCTGGATGGCCTATTAGTCGCTGTTGGTTGGTATCAGATATGAAATCTTGATAAAGACAACAAAGTTCCTCTTTTCTTTTTACGGGGGTTTTTGAGGTACTTCTGGATGATCTTTTTTTGTGGTATGCATATGTGACACATACGAGCTTGATATTAAATGAGCTAAAGACAACAAAGAACCCCTGTTTTATAAAGTCTGCTATCTTGTTATGACAGGTTCGGTGTGGTTGGGGTACTTAATTCTCTGAGACCTTGCGTTCACACAAAACCGTAGTTGATTATTGTTTTTGTCAAATTATAAAGTGCATGTTTATTTTATATTTCATTGATTATTGATATTTTAGATATTTTAAGTTTTATGCTATTTGTAATTATTTTTTCTTTTTCGATTCCTTTTTTATTTTTATTTTTTTGTGGGTTTGTGAGGTCAATGTTGGGACGTTGTCCTTGTGGTTCTCTTGGATGGCTTGTTAGTTGCCGTTGGTTGGCGTCACATGTGAAATTCCAATAGACAACTAAGTTTTTCTTTTCGATGCCTGGATTTTTGAGGTACTTATGGATGATCTTTTTTTAGTGATATGTATATAAGACACATACAAGCTTGGTATTAAGTGAGCTAAAAACAACTGAGAACCCTTGTTTTATAAGGTTTGATGTCTTATTGTTGTGAGATATTTGGCGGGGTTGGTGTACTTAGTTCTCTGAGATATCGTGCACGCTAATTGGTTACTGCTTTTATCAATTTATGTATGCGTTATGACTAATAAGTTCTTTCTTAAATCTTTCTAGGAAGATGAGCTCTAGGTGTTCAGGGACCTCCTGACGAGGGCTCTGCCATTGCGGACTATAGACTTCCCTACTTCAAGTCACGTTGGGCACATAACTACGAGAGACGGTTCTGCAGGTTACGGGGTTGGATGGTATCCCTTGAGACGACTTAGCTTGTGACATACGCTGTCTGCATTTTAAATTTAATATTATCATATTTTTAATTATAATTTTAATATTTTTTTAGCAAATTTAATATTCATTGTTAGTGAGATATTTATCTTATTTCTTGTACTGATTTGAAGTTATTTTTTGCTTTGCAAGTATCAAATATATTGTTATGACAGTTTTGTTGCAAACAACATTACTGTACAGTGACAGAATTGCTATTTATCTAGAAGCAACTGCACAATAATTGTTTTATAACAACACAAACCAAACAGCCACCCAGCTTATTCGGATCAGTTGGTTATCAGCAGCTTATTAATAAGCTGCAGCTGCCGCAAACAGACCCTAAATTATCATTTCATTGCATATTTATCAATAGTACTAAATAACACATACTATTGCTTTGCCAGTGCAGTGAGTTACATACCATGTGCTATTGTTATGCGCTATTTTTGCTGCATGGCATATATGATCAAAATAGAACACTAGCCTGCACTTAAAGTGCATTGGCAAGGACTGCAAGTTCTGAATGGTTACACTTTTACTGCTTGGATTGTGTGATGTGATGTGGGTGGTCTTTTATGGTTAGATGAGGATGAAAATGGTGAAGAAGATTACCTTGGAGATTATGATGAATAAGATGAAATATTTTGGAATTATAATGATGATAATTCCAAGTATGATTAGCTTCATTTTGAATTTGAATGTAAAATTTGCGAACACTTTTAAGTTCTAAGCATAAAATTCTCTTTTAAATATTTTTTTTATTATTTATTATCAAAAAAGTTTTAACTTCCAACCTTTTTATTTGTTCTAATGTCATATCTCTACGTTGAAGGCGGTTCAAGTTTTCAATGTAATTGCTTTCTCTGTTTTAAGCGTAATATGATTTTATTTTTTAAGGATTCTTTGATTTTATTTTTTAAGGATTCAGTTGAAGTTATACAATATTATGCTCTATTTATATGACATTGTTTTTCTTTATGGATGTGTTTTTCTTTATATTGTTAAATTATCTATCGATTGTTCGTTATTATTTAGAATTTCTGCTATATTTAAAATAGTGCATACCATATCAGTCCCCATAAGTTATAACTTAAAGGGACTCTTGCTTTATTAATTTTTTTCTTTTGTTTTTTGAAATATCAGGATCCTTGCTTTATAGAGTGCTGAAATTATTTTAGAATCTTCTGTTGCAGCACAAATACTGAAGTAGTAGTCTTAACGTTTTTTCTTCTTAATTTGGGGCCATTTTAGATCACTTTTATTTTTTATATTTCACTTTTATTTTGTATTGTTTATGTTTAATTTGAAATAAAATATATTTGATCGTAATGGCTGTTTTTCCCAAAAAAATTGTTTTTAGTGTTTTTAAAAATAAGCTGATTTGTTTTAAAAAAAATAAAATAAAAACATGTAAATAGTAGACACAAACATGTTTAACAATAACAAGAACAGATAATAAAATTCATGCCAAACTGGCCCTTAATAAAGGGCCTTCAAGTTTTCTGTTTTCACTTAGACTACAATTTAGCTTTGTCTTCAATCTTTTGTTAATCTCCTGCTATTTATTCTCTTAGTAATTTTTTCATTGTCTTTGTGGGTTGCCTAGTGCTTTCTTCCTTCGCTTTTTGCTTTCAAGAATGTGATCTACATCTGCGGTTTGACAACAACTTCAAATATTTAAGTTTTCGTGTTTCATTTTACTGCACTTTACTTTCTCTTCAATCTGTTGTTAATCTCATGCTATTTATTCTTTTAGTAATTTTTTCATTATCTTTGTTGGTTGCCTAATGCATTCTCCCTTCGCTTTTTGCTTTCGAGGCTGTGATCTATATCTGTTGTCTGACAACCACATCAAATATATATGGAAGATATTTGTTTATTCATCTTTATGTGTTTTATTAAAAATTCCTCTCCCCTTTGCACACCCAGTACAGGCATCACCCCTACAATTTAGATGGATGTTTTGGTGGACCCATTTATTCTCTTAATCTCTCATGCTACAAAGGCTGCTTTACATATACTTATAAGCTAACATTGTCATTCAGTAATTAATGATAATACGTAGCATTATATTTGATTATTCCAATAATTTTATCTTTCTAAAAATTTTAGTGCTTTTAGGAGTACAACTACTACTGCCACAAGAATACACTATAATCTGCATGTGTTTTTAGCAGATATTTTGTCATTATTGTATCACATAATGTCTGAAATTATGTTTTTTTTTTTTAGTACTCCTGCATATAATTGTAGGTATAACTTACTGTGCTCTTGATATTGTAGGCATTGACTTATTGTGCTCTTGATACAAGTCTATGTTCCTGTTATTGTCAGCTAATTTAAATTTGATACTTGAATCAATGCATTCCGCCTGTTTTCTGTCTCTAGTATTTTCATCTTTCGCTCTATTTTTGGACCATTATACATGTTGAATTCAACATCCTATCCGAGCTCCTGTAAATCTAATTATCAGAGCTTTACTGTTGCAGCTATTCCAGATATAACATGGCACCGCTACTGAATCATTTTTCTTATAAGAAATGCTTTTATGACCCAACACTAAAAGCAAGATATTCATATTTTTGTTATATTATGGAACTCGAATACCGTCATCAATTTTCCTTCTCTGAAGTGGATGCTGACAGCTATTCATCATATTATATTCTGGAGCAGTGCTTATACGTCCTTGGCATTAAAACAAAAATGTGAATGCTAAGGAATGGTAGAAGAAATGGGATTCAGGTTTCTTATTCTTACCCTCTATGCATCTAATTTCCCATTGCCCCTAATTTTCTTGTAGGCTCTTTGCAATTGGAGATCTGGTGTTTGAAATGGTTATAATGTGTTGTTTTTCTATATCATCTTGTGCATGAAAAGTTGTTTTTAACTTGTTGTAACGTTAAAATAGTAATATTTTAAATGTGATATAGAAGGTTGGGATGGGTATAAATGCAAAAAATAAAGCTTAGGTATTAGATACGTAAACATATAGCAAATGGGAGGTATATATATAGATGCGCCTTGGGATAAATAACGAGCTTTTACAAATGTTATTTTTCAAATGTTGACATGAAAAATAGTAATAGTTGAGGTAGCAATTTCAACTGTTTATGATGGGTGATTTGTCACGAGTATTTATATTTGTTGAAATAGGATTTTGAGGAGTGTTATTTTGTGGATTTAACTTTAACGTCGTTTTATTCTACTTTGAACCTAGATTGAACCCAATGTTGATCTACTTGACCCAGCAAACCTTTTGGCTCAACTGACTTGCTTGACCAAAGGCAATTTGATCTTTGAATTCATCTCCGCTTCACCTAAGAATTGGTGTGTGATGTCAAAAGGTTCAAGTTAATAGAGCAGTGAAATCGCATGGAGTAATGATTCAGTTAACCCTAATGAGGCTAAGGAAATGTATCATATGATATAATGTTTGAAATATAAATTTAGTTAAAAATGTTATTTAGGTTGCTTAGACTAAATTGGTCATAAAATTTGATTTTCATCTTAAGAGTAGTTGTTAGAATTATAAACAATTTCTTGATTAATATATTTAGATTTGATTAATTTGGATTTATTATAATTTAATTTTTATTTTAAGTTCTTGTGTGTTGTATTGGTTTTCTTAACAATCTTTATATTTAAGATGCATATAACTCAACAATAAATTATTTTTTATGCTTTTATTTGAAGCCTTTTATTCTTTTGGCGAACTTTATCTTATATAAATTTATTTGACTTTTGAATTTTTATGTGCATGGATAAGCTTTGCACATAGGTCAAATATGTGAAAAATTACTTTAAATAAGTTATATTTATGATCATCAAAATTTTGAGAGTATTATCATTTGTGGGGTCTTAATGGAGAAGATGCGACTGATTTACAAAGTAAAGTCTAAAATTTATTGTCATTCTGAAGTGCTCTAAAGTTTTTTTTTTATTATTTTTATTTTTATTTTTATTTTTATTTTATTTGGGAAACCAAACCATGAATCCACTCGTGGGCAGAAGTAGATTCAACAGGGATAGTGAGTGACATCAATCCCAATGCCGATTGCGTCGAGCTCCTCATCACCTTCAGCTCATGCCGCCTCGATCTGCCGGCGGCCTCGATCCCTTTATTTCCCGGCGATGGCTCTGCCGCGATCTTTTCTACCTCTGCCGCCTCCAGCAATCAAAAGCTCCTTCTCATACAAGGCCGCGCTGACCGCCGATTTACGCCCGGAGGCCATGGTAACCACTGGGAAGATTGGGGTAAGAATCCGTGTCACGGCGCCGGTCAAGGTCTTCCACCTTGCGAAGGCACCGGGGGTTGAATTGCACGGGATGGAGGGGGTGATCAAGCAGTATGTTGGTTTGTTCAAGGGGAAACGTATATCTGCCAATCTCCCCTTCAAGATCGAGTTCATATGGCCTGTCAATGGGCACAAGAAGCCGATCAAGTTCTTTGCGCATCTCAGGGAATACGAATTCGAGTTCTTGTAAGTTTTTCTCTCCCGATTAAGAAATACTTATTGCCATATGGTGCAATCTAGCAATGCGAGGAAACCCTAGATGTAATTAACCAATTACATTGTTTGAACTCGAAATTGCATTGGCATCCATTGTTCGAACAATTCTTTGATTTACTGCAACAGATATCCGTGGCAGGATGCTGCAAATTTTCTTATCTGCATTGATTTTAATCATTGTGATCTCAAATGAGGTTTCTGGATGGAAGATCAGAAGCTAAATTGATTCCGATCTTCAGTTCTGGTTGAAATGTTTGATGACTGAACAGTTAAGGTTTTGAAATTCTTAGGTACCTTTATTTTGCTGTCTAGTATAAGAAATCTTTTATTTAAAAAAAAAAATAATAAGTGCTCTAAAGTAAAACCCAGCTTCCACTAGCTTTGCAAAATGTGGCTTTGGTATCACACGCTTGGGAGATGGTTACATTGAGCCCAACCAGAACTAACTATGTACAAATCTACCGCCCTTTTTCATCCATTTTTCAATTTCTCACTCAAATATTAAAATTCAGGGGAAGTCCAAACCCTTATTTTTCATTTTTTTTAATCAAACTCTCAACAGCTTGATCGTGGCATGTGTAAATAAATCTATTCGGTGTTTCAAAAAAATCACATGGGTGGTGAAATTGTAAATATCAATATTTAATATTTAAGTGGTCTAAAATCAAAATATTGGCATTTTAATGTGTTATAAAATTTTTTTGAGTATATTATAGAAGCGATTTAAAACCTCGGGAAGTTTTTTTTTTTTTCTCTTCATACACAAACTTTTGAGTCCCCTCCGGTTTGTTGGTTTGGCTTTTGTTTATTTTATTATTTTAAAAACATATGTACTTAATGTGTTGTTATGTATTTCTATTTTTAATTGTTAAAAATAAATTAATATATTTTTAAAAAATAATTAAAATAATTTTTAGATGTTTTGAGTGTTTTTAAAATAACTTTATTTTATTTTTAATTTTATAAACACGTTCAAATTAAAACATAAATAAAAAAATATAAAAATAATCCCAAATGACTCCAAAGTTTTTCTTGATTTATCCAGCCAGTTAACTATCTTTGATTCCTAGTGAAGAGTATTTGTGGTCTACGGAATAGTCGAAGATACTTTGTGAAACCGTATCTTCTTTAAGATTGGCTTTGCTAGGGCATAAGCTACCACATTGAGCATAAGCTACCACATTGAGCCGACTTTACTGCAATGGATGGCTCTTGCCGTGTTTCCAGTTGAAGGACTCATGCTTGGATCATTTGATCATCTTCTTATCCGCATTGTAGCTCGATCGGTTTGCCAATTGGCTTTGCTTGCATGGTCTTGCTTGTTCGGTTAGGTGGGTCTGCATTCATCCTACTCTTGTTATGTAGATTGTTAGCTCTCTTTAAGATGTGTGCTTATATCTTTTTATTTATATATTTTAGTTCCTCAAATCTCTTATTTCTTAAAAAAATGTTACGACAAGAATAAGAGAGTTTAATACAAAAGTTTATATCATTTAATTTTAATTAATTTTTCAATAATTGAACACCCTTGATTCAGCTTTTTTGTTTCTTATAAATAGGACATAATGAGATTCTTTTACATTCCTAATTTTCTCTGCGCCTTTCCTTGTTTGTGTCAGACATCCTCTATTTTGCAGGAGCTCTGATGGACAATTTGTTGAAGTCCCAAGCCAGCCTTCCCACTAGGAGTCGGATCTTTGATAAATTATAAGGACGAGATTGGCCGGAGGGTGAGAAGAGGAAGGACTTTGTGAAGAAGCAAAAGTTGTGCTCCCACTGCTAGATTTGGTGGGGCCGTCAAATTTGATCAAAGTTCAACCGACTGGCTTGACCTCTAATTCTGTTGCTCAACCTTCTGTGCTAGCTTAAGGCCCTTTGATTGATCATGTCATTCAAATATCTTATGGCATGCTTCTGTCACTTTCTCTAGTGCTCCATGGTGAGCTTGCCGCATCATTTATGATATCTGAGTAAAATCGACTCTTGAGTACGAGGGGCATTTGTCTTCTTTGTGGGGATGTAGATGATCCATCATAGATAGCCCTGGACCGGGAAGCTAGTGATCTTTGACCAAGTGCCAGGTGAAGGCGATCGTCTTTCAAGAGAGGATGGTGGGTCAACCCAAGATAAGTGGGGAAGCAATTTGTACTTCTACTTTGATGAACTTGCATATTGTTTGAATCAAAACTGACCAATTCAATGCAATAAACTAATAAAAAAAATGCAACATAAAATACAATATTATTTGTTGCACGAGCAAAATAACTTTTCAGTTAAAATACGACTCATAATTAAAATGTAAATTTGATCAGAAGGATCATAGTCTGTACCACTAGTTGAATTTAATATGTGCAGTTCAACTCTTTTCTTTTCATAAAATTTGTGAGTTTATATAGTTTTTATATTGGAAAATCAATCTCTTATAATTGATTTAATTTATTATGTCAATCTTATAATGTAAGAAATTAATGCAAATATGATCCGTTGTGTATAAATTAGACTCAAAAGTGTCACATCAAGATGATATGTGGTCGCAAATATTATTTTAGTATAATAAGCATTTGAAAAGATATATGGAACCTTTGCTTTGGAGAGCTCCAATAATGCCATTCATTAAAATTAAAAAAAAAAATGATATAATGGATGCATTGTTTAGATCCCAATAATGGAGAATCAAGTGGAAAGTACATTTAAAGCAAGTGTTTCCAAGGAAATGGCTTACTTATGATCTTAATCTTTATTCAACCATGAAGTAATGGATCAAATTCCTAAGCTTCAATATGAATATACTACTAGTTGTTTTTTGGTGTGTGTTCATCCTTGAAGTTGTTGTGGTAAAGTGTTCCTTTTATCATGTTGTTTTGTCACTTATCATTTATTAATGATAAGTGCTTATCTTGTTTATAAAGTGTTGATGTAGTTTTCAATTTCCAATTATGAGGCATATCTTCCACAACTAAGCTTTTTCATTCTCATTTTAAACAATTAGACTCCAAAAAATGTCTTGAAAATTTTAAAATTAAGGTTACCATTTATTTTTCTTTATAGCTTGAAATGAGAGAGAGAGATAAAAAACTTCTTGTCTTTCTCTTCTATGAAGGATTTCAACGGTCATTTGTATTCCCTGTTGAGTTCAACTTAAGTTAGTAACAATGCTATTTCTTTTTAGTTCACAATTAATAGCCGGTATATATAACTTCATCTTTTCTATACTGGTAAGGAAAATACAATTTCTTTGACATGCAAAAAACCAATGCAAATTTAATCTCTCTCTCTCTCTCTCTCTCTCTCTCTCTCTCTCTTTTCTGTAAATTTAAATTTTATTGATAATTTAATAAACAGTGGAACCTTTTTATTGGTGGCTGTTGTAGGTGCTTCAGATTTCTTTTTTGGTTGCTTGGCATGAAAGTTTTTTTTAGGTGTTGGCCCTATACCATTTCACTGGGGTTTAGCCCTTTTTTTTATGTGATTGGATTTTCTTCCCATTCTTCTTTGCATATGCTTGAACAAGAACCCCTTGGTCTCCCTTCTCTGCTTGCCCAAAACATCATGAATGATTGCATGACTTTGCTTACTTTGACTTCTTTCTAGATTTCTAATTGTTTTTGTGACATCTTGATCTATTATGAGCTCATTTTGTCTTGTCCCATACATGTTTTTTCCCCCACCAATGTTAGTAGAAAGCCTAAAATATCTTACATCAACAGCTATACCACACCACAACGAGGAAGGAGGCGAGACCTCCGAGGAATTGAGGGAGAATGTGGGAACAACTAAAGACATTGTAGGAACTACTAAAGACGATGCTAAAATCTACGAAGGAATTATGGCGACAACGCGCGAAGTTACAGAGTTGAAGAATTGATGCTCCAGTTATTTTCGGGTGATATTTTAGTAAAATTAAAGTTGAGGTATTAAATATTTAATATAAGCTTATCTGGTGGTAAATATATAAATCCTCCTATATTCAAATGGTCCGATAAGGTATATGTAAATTGCTTTAAAAATAATTATATTATTATTTATATAAAATCAAATTATCATTTATAAGAAAAGGCTGTACATTTTTTATCATTTTTGATAAGAAACACTTCATCTTATTAATAAATTTTCTATAAATTGATTATGAAGATTCACATTATTTTTTGTTTTAATCAAACTATCTTGTTATTTTTGCAACAAACGTCGAACACCCCTCACCCATTTGTTGGGGTTGCTTCGACATATTAATCCTAAGGTTTAAACACTTCACTCTTAGGGGTTGTTTGGTAATGTATTTAGAGCAGTATTAACTTGGATTTGACCTAAATCCTACCAAATGGTGAGTTTAGACAAAATAATGCCATAGATTTCATAAATTTGGATTTTACATATTTCAGGCAAAAAAGATCGGATTTATTAAATCCTGTGAATCAGTGGATTTAGTAAATATGGGATGAGGCACTTAGTGTGAAAAAGGGAGAAATGATGTTACATTCCTCCTGCCTCCATGGTTTCGTGTAGGATCAGTGTAGAAGAAGAAAGATGCGTGTTATAACTCTTTATACGTTGTGATATTGTTGTTGTCTTCCTAGTTAGCTACAATTGCGACTATATCATGAGGGTTTTGTCACGAAAGAAATTGTTTTGAGTGAAACTGAGAGAGGGTGTATGAATGCAGGCGAATATTTCAGATAAGAGAGGGAATGGTCTTTGGGTGAAACCCGGAGAAGGGAGCTATGTAGGTGAGAGTTTCAGATAAAGAGGGGAAGGGGAGATGAGATTGCTGCTTTAATTTAATATTGTTTAAGTTAATTTTATTAGTTTAATTGATTAATATTTAATTTTAATTAATATATTATCAAGCTAATGATGATTAGATAAATTTATATGTAATTATTTAATAATTACTTAATAAAAATATTTTTTAAAAATTTAAATATTTAATAGTTAATCAATTTAAAATGCATTCTTAATTAATATAATTAGCAATTAATAAATTCAAAAATTAATAAATTAGTAATTGATTAATCTTAAGTAATTACTTAATAAGTAATTAGTGTAATAATTTTTTTAAATCATTAATTATTAATTATTATAATTAGAAATAAAATTTAAATTAAATTAAGTTAAATTAGATAATTAATTTTTATCATAATAATAAAATAATAAAATTTTAATTTTGATATTTTAGTATAAAAAACATTAAAAAAAATTAAATCCTCATATAAGTTATTTTTCCCAGGATTTAATTATATTTATTAAATCTATTGTTAATTTTTTTTTTTTTGAGAAATAGCCCTTTCTGACTAAATTTGGATTTATAGGATTTATTAAGTCCTACTAACTTAAATATAATTTGACAAATCTTATAAATTCACATTTAATAAATCATGAAAATTCTTTGACAAGATAGATATTACATTTAATTAAATTTTATGAAATCGTTTTAAACTTATTTTATAACTCAAGCTTGTTAGTTGAAATATAAATTAGTATCATATATTAATGATTGTAATTATCAAGTCAAACTAAAAATAATTTGTAATAATGTTAACAAATAAATAATCATTTATAACCATTAATAATATTTTATTAAGTTATAATTAATTGAATTTTTAAATAAATTAATTTTTATTAATTAATTATAAATAATTTCATATAAATTTATATAATTATAATTAATTTGATAATAATTAGAACCAACTAAAATACTTAAATTAATTTGATAATTTGTTATTACTAATTACTAAGTATTAATTAAAACCATCGTCTTTGTCTTCCTTCCCCGATACCACTTTCACACTCTTTAACTTCGCTAAATCTTATAAATCCAACTTCCAATGTGATTTAATGAATCGGAGATTTAAGTGAAAACAAAGAAGAATTATTTGGCGGCAGAAACAGATTTAGTAAGATTTATTGACATCTAAAGATGAATATTAAATAAAAAAAATATAAATGATTATCTAACACAGTAAAATGTATAAAAAAAAGTGTTTAAATTAAATAATAAATAGTAATATAAATTAATAATTTATTTTTTAAATCAATTACTTCAATGAATTAATATTAATTAATATTAATTATATAAAAATAAAAGTATTTAAAAATTTCTTAAATTATTTAAAATTTAAAATATTTTTTAATTATTAATTAACTATTAAATAATTAGAAATAAGTTATCTAATTATAAATAATTTGATAATATATACCTTATTTTCTCATCCTTTCTCGCGTCGCTGCCCGAAACCCTCTCAATCCCCCTCTCTTTGCTTCGCCCCATCCACGTAGCTGCTCGAAACCCTCTCAATCCCCCTCTCCCTCCCGGCTTCGCCCCCCGACGTCGCTGCTCGAAACCCTCTCAATCCCCTTTTCCCCGGCTTCGCCCCGCCCAAGCTTCCCATCTCTGCCCTAAACAATCGCGCTCAATTAGGGTTGTCAGTTTGGCTCGTTGTTCGCGAGCAGCTCATGTTCGGCTCGTTAAGCAGCTCGTGTTCGGCTCGTTAAGCAGCTCGTGTTCGGCTCGTTAAGCTTAACGAACGAGCCGAACACGAACAAATTTTTAGGCTCGAAATATAAACGAGCGAACATAAACAAACAATTGTTCGCTCGTCTTAGCTCGAATTAGTTCGAAAAGAAAGAAATAAATAAATATACTGCACACATATAATACGTATTCATAAAATTAAATATTATAAATTATAATAAATTAAAATTTTTTAAAATAAAAAAACTTATCAAATTAAAAAATTAAATCCTATAAATTATAATATATAACAAACTATTAAAAAAATATTACTTATATATTTATATAATTAATATAATATAATATATAAGTATAAACATAAAAATCCCTAACTCCTCTCTCAGTCTCTAGGCTTCCGACTCCTCCCTCTCAAAATCGCCAAAGGTTGCTGTTGCGGCTTCCCACTCCTTCCTCTCCCCTTCCGACTTCTCCTCTCATAATCGCGAAAGGGTTTCGGGCTCTGCTCCACTTCCGGGTCATCTCCTTCTCCTCTCAAAGTCGCGAAAAGGTTTCGGCCGCCGGCGAGAGCTTAGGGTTTGCACTTCCTCTTCCTCTTCCGCCGAGTCATCTCCTCCAATTTAGAGCCGCACTAGAGCCGAATTCGAGCCGGAAAATACCTTTCGAGCAGAACACGAACACACCGTTTACAGCAGCGCCGCTCAAAACCATAAGCTTCGTGACACAGTCACCGTTAGCGCTAGCTAGGAAGGAACCGAAGCGATCGAGGCTTACAGAGACCTCCGAAACTCCCATCTTTCTCATCCTTCCTCTCCGTTCCTGCCAGAAACCATTGAGGAAGGTAAACCTGTTCTGGCCATTCTTCTTCTTGGATCGTCCTGGATTTACTAAATCCGCCGATTAACAGGATTTAATAAATCCAGGATTTAATAAATCCAGGATTTATCGAGTGCATCATTTTGGGATTTACGGGTGTTCAGGATTTACGGGTGTTCAGGATTTACAGAGGGTTTTTTTGCCTTTTGAAAAATCATGTGTAAATCCTGCTAAAAACCGGCAACTATTTAAATTTGTCATTTGTTCTGTTTGGCTGGATTTAGGTTAAATTCTGCTCAAATCCTGCTCAAATCCTGCTGCCAAACAGCCCTTTTTTCCTTTCCAATTTGTTTCCTCGACAATGGCGGAGCCCTCGCCTTCCACCGCGAAGGAGGCTGTGCTCATGT
Organism: Papilionanthe hookeriana x Papilionanthe teres; assembly: GCA_022702705.1. Lineage (NCBI taxonomy): Eukaryota > Viridiplantae > Streptophyta > Magnoliopsida > Asparagales > Orchidaceae > Papilionanthe > Papilionanthe hookeriana x Papilionanthe teres. Next base: position 37,717,444 of record CM040426.1, on the reverse strand, counting down.
CTTCGGAACTCTATCCATCGGTCGATGATCTGCCATATGAAGAAGAAATTCTTCGCAACCCTTTTAACTTGAAGCTGTGGTGGCGCTACCTTATAGCGCGCGCTGATGCACCCTTTGATAAGCGCCGTGTCATCTACGAACGGGCCCTAAAGGCCCTCCCAGGGAGTTACAAGTTGTGGCACGCTTACTTGCGGGAGCGGCTCGACCGCACTCGTGCTTTTTCAATCTCCCATGATCTCTACGGCCAACTCAACAACACCTTCGAGCGCGCATTGGTTACCATGCACAAGATGCCCCGCATATGGATCATGTACCTCACATCCCTTACCGAGCAGCGCTTAATCACGCGTGCTCGCCACACTTTTGACCGTGCCCTATGCGCCCTGCCCGTCACCCAGCACGACCGCATCTGGTCTCCCTACCTCACCCTTGTCTCCATCCCTGGCGTGCCAGTGGAAACCTCCCTCCGCGTTTACCGTCGCTACCTTCTCTTCGACCCTTCCCACATTGAGGACTTCATTGACTTCCTTCTCCGCTCCCAGCTATGGCAGGAGGCCGCTGAGCGCCTAGCATCTGTTCTCAATGACGATTCCTTCCATTCTATCAAAGGCAAGACTCGCCATCAGCTCTGGCTTGAGCTTTGCGACCTACTCACACGCCACGCCACCGAAGTCTCTGGCCTCAAGGTCGATGCAATCATCCGCGGTGGAATTCGAAAGTACACTGATGAGATTGGCCGCCTCTGGACTTCCCTTGCCGATTATTACGTCCGCCGTGGTCTTTACGAGAAGGCTCGTGATGTCTTTGAGGAGGGCCTCGCAAATGTTGTCACTGTCAGAGATTTTTCGGTCATATTTGATTCTTATTCCCAGTTTGAGCAGAGCGCCCTTGCTGCTAAGATTGAGACGACTGAAAATGGCTCAGATGGCGATGATGATGATGAAGGTGGTGATAAGAATGGGATCGACAAACTTTCAAAGAAGTTTCTCGAAGATTTCTGGTTGAATGATGATGATGATGCTGATCTTAGGCTAGCGAGGCTGGAGAACCTCTTTGATCGTCGGCCAGAGCTGCTGAACAGCGTGTTATTAAGGCAGAATCCACATAATGTGGAGCAGTGGCACAGGTGATCCATCACCTCTTTCTTTCTAAGCTACATGTTTCTTCAATTATGCCTATGCAAGTCTGAATTCTGAATATATTTTGTTTGATACTTATCTGATTATCATTCATTTGCTATGCAGGCGGGTGAAACTTTTTGAGGGAAACCCCACCAGGCAGATCTTGACGTTCACTGAAGCAGTGAGGACAGTGGACCCAATCAAGGCGGTGGGGAAGCCCCACACTTTGTGGGTTTCATTTGCTCGGTTGTATGAGAACCATAATGATCTAGTCAATGCCAGAGTTATTTTCGACAAGGCTGTGCAGGTCAACTACAAGACAGTTGACAATCTGGCAAGTGTTTGGTGTGAATGGGCTGAGATGGAACTGAGGCACAAGAATTTCCAGGCAGCTCTTGAGCTTATGAGAAGGTCTACTGCAGAACCCTCTGTTGAGGTCAAAAGAAGAGGTAAGCAATGGATTTATGGTATTCTTTGTTTCTTTGTTTCACTCTTCTTACTTTTTCTACTGGATTTGCAATGTTCTCAAGGCCATTGTTGGATGGCAATCATGTTCAAATTAGAAGTAGCTATCGGCATCTTTGCATTTTTAGCATGTTAAATTGGGGCATGAGGTTGACTTGATGACAGAGAGAGAACCTGAAGCACATAAATTGCATTGGTTAACATAAATAGCTTTGCTGATCACTTTCTGATAGTTGCAATTGTAATTTGTTTGTTTTCCTGTTTATAATGTTGTCTCACTCGATGCAGTTGCTGCGGATGGTAATGAACCTGTGCAGATGAGGTTGCACAAGTCCTTGAGACTCTGGAGCTTTTATGTGGATCTGGAAGAGAGTTTAGGAACACTGGAGAGTACACGTTCTGTTTATGAGAGAATTCTTGATCTGAGGATTGCTACTCCTCAAATTGTACTGAATTATGCATTTCTCCTTGAGGTATTTTCTCTTTTTCCTTAAAAAAATAACATTGCTACCATTTAGATTAGAATATGATTATGTGTTGTGCTACTGATTTTTTTAATGCTATTAGGAGCACAAGTACTTTGAAGATGCATTTAAGGTGTATGAAAGAGGCGTCAAGATCTTTAAGTTCCCTCATGTGAAAGATATATGGGTCACATACCTTTCAAAGTTTGTCAAGAGATATGGAAAGACCAAACTAGAGCGGGCAAGAGAGCTTTTTGAACATGCAATTGAAAAGGTGTGCAGTAATATTAATTATTCTTTATGTTACATCGTGATCAATTCTCTGTGAATCAGCATGAATAAAAAGTGTCTTTTTTATTTGCAAGTGAAAGTATGAAGCTCTGATTTTTTGTTCACTGCATGCTTGTTGAATTTGATCTTGATGTTTTTTTTTAATGATATTTAGTTCCTGTTTTGGTGCTGTATTTGTATTTGGATTAAGTTTCATGTAATGTGGGGATATTTTTTCTTCAATTTTCTTTTTAATTGCATAAGCATAGTTTTGTTCCTTCATTTGACAATTTGCTATTTTATGGTTAAACTTTGTCTGATAGCAGAATTCATGTAGTTCTAATTTAATGGTTCCGTTTAATGAGTGTTAGTTTTTCTGGTGGATTAAGTTCACTTCTTTCGGTTTGAAATTAGTGACCAAGCTGTAGTAATTTAATTTCTGGCCTTCTTCGCCTCTTATGTTCCTATATGGCATTAATGGTTTAAATATATTTTTTCCCCTTATGACGAAGTAATTTATCAGTTTTTCCTCGTTGTGCTTGCTTTAAATGTGTATTAGTGAGATTTAATTTCACATCTAATTAACCATAAAGCATTGCGAGTACGGATTCCTTTTTTTTATTTCTTTGAGTTGTTTCCCGCCTTTTTTATTTTAAATTTTAATAAAGTTTGAGCTATGTTTCTCAGCTTTTTTGTCTATACTATGCTAGAAGTTTTCAGTTAAGCATAATCAGTGATTGTTTGGTGAAACTTAATTTCTCCTAACCTTTTCCTTTACTAAAATTTTTTGATACCTTCTGTAATTTCATTAGGCACCTGCACAAGATGTGAAGCCATTATATTTGCAATATGCTAAATTGGAGGAAGACTATGGGCTAGCAAAACGGGCAATGAAAGTCTATGACCAGGCTGTAAAAGCTGTCTCTGATGGTGAAAAACTGAGTATGTATGAGATCTACATTGCTCGTGCTGCTGAAATATTTGGCATTCCAAAAACAAGGGAAATTTATGAGGTAAGCTTTATGCCTTCATGCTTAGCAGTTCCATGTCACAGCAGTATCTCATTTTAAGGAATATAAGCAAACACCTTGAAATTACACGACATTGTTTCCTTTTGATATATGATATATGTAATAAAGTTTGTCTAGTATTTACAGAAAAAAAAACTTGATCTACTTTATGTGATTTTTTATGCTCCCTTCTTCAGCGTTGATGAGATAATAACTGTTCATTTCATGATATTTTATTCTGTAGCTTTCTATTTAGTTGGTTTTGTTAGAATAGACTTGATTATATGTGCATCGTGGGATAGTCTCATTTCTTAAATGTTCTAACTTCCAATTTTTAATGGAATTTGCAGCAAGCTATTGAGTCTGGCCTTCCGGATAATGCTGTTAAAACAATGTGCATGAAATATGCTGAACTTGAGAGGAACTTGGGAGAGATTGATCGTGCTCGAGCAATTTTTGTGTTTGCATCACAGTTTGCTGATCCACGTTCTGATTCTGATTTCTGGAAGAGGTGGAATGATTTTGAGGTCCAGCATGGTAATGAGGATACATTTAGAGAGATGCTTCGCGTTAAACGCAGTGTCTTAGCTAGCTTTAGTCAGGTAATTTCTCATCGTTGGATAAATCAATTGATATAGCAGTGTTAATAATATCTTCTCGCCTTCTTTTCTATTACTTGTCTTTTGAAGATTCACATGATCCTTTCTGAGATTTGATGATGTTCATGAAACAAATTTTATTTTATTTTATCATCCAACTTTTGCAGACTCATATGATCCTTCCTGAATATTTAATGCAAAAAGATCAGAAATTGAACTTAGAAGAAGCAGTGGACACTCTTAAGAGGGCAGGAGTTCCTGAAGATGAAATGGCTACTTTAGAGAGACAATTGGCCTCCTCATCTGCTAACTTGTCTGTTAAAGATGAAAGCAGAATGATGAACTTTGTAAGCGCTGGGGTGGAGTCACAGCCTAACAATGAGAAGAAGATAAATGCTAATAGCGAGGATATAGAATTGCCAGAAGAAAGTGATTCAGATGATGAGAAAATTGAGATAGCTCAAAAGGGTGTCCCCGCCACTGTTTTTGGAGAGCTGGCACACAAAGTCACTGTAGATAAGAAGAAAGATGCTGTTTCTGAGGAAAATGGGGCGAATGCTCCTTTAGGTGCCCTCGAGAGAATAAAGAGACAAAGAAGGCAGTAATACATCATGCTAACAATATTTAGTGTTTCAGAGTACAGTTTGAGGGATGCTTTTGATTTTTAAACCACCACCGGTATGATTTTCCTTTTTCTTAAGAAACATGTTTGTATTATAAAGCCATACAATGCATGAAATGATCTTTTTGTAGTGTTATTTGTGATCTGAGTGTTATTTTTTCGCTGATCAGTATATTAGTTTGACTTTTTGGTTATCTTCTATGGGCATTTACGGGATGCTACAATTCCTGAACAATCTGTGTAATGTCTATGAACTTTTTCTAACCTATATGTTCCTTTGTTGCTACGGTGATTACATTTATGAAACTGGCTTTGTAGAGCATGCTGTTGCTTCTTTGTGCTTGATTGACATCATTATTCCAATTGACATACCACTCGTGCTGGGCGTTTCACTGCTTTTTCTTCTATTATGTGATCAAATTTCGGCTCAAGGTGTCTAGGGTTTTTAATACAAGTCTAATATGACTTGTTGATTTTGGTGCACTATATACATGAATGCTATTTTCATGGAATTAAATTAGTAATCTTTATACAACTACTTACGAAACAAATTAAAAAAAGAAAAAAAAGAAAAAAAAGGTAAAACTTAAGTTATAGAGTAAAAGAGTTTTGGCCTACTGCTAGCAATTAATATAGTGACATAAATGATTGAAATCTATTTTAAAGAAAATAATATTGTAGCAAACTTAAATAAATTCAGTTATCCTTTTAAGTAGTAATGAAGATTGTTTGAAGAAGAAAGATAGAGAAAGAAAGGGGATTATTCACTTAAACAAAAATTTCACCATTATATGAATAGAGCCTCTCTTTGAAATTCTAAAACGTCCGTTCTTAGAGGGGAGAAGGATTTGTTTATCCAAAAGCAAGTTTTTATTAACATATAAGTATCTTCTTTACAGTTCTCTATGTTTGTTTATTAACCCTTGTTAGAGTCAAAGATAATTGCCAAGAAAGTCACCGAAAGCAGCCGTCTTATGTTGTTCTAACTTTGATAAACAGCCCTGAATAAATTAGTAAACAAAAAGCCTTGAGAAGTCCTTCCAAAATAGGCTTCAATTAAAGGCTCAAATGGCATTTAACCCATGAACCATGAGAAATGATTTATAAAAATAGAACTAAAGAAGCGAACTCCATATAATTGACAAAACAGTTCAATAGAAACTATACCTTCTACATTGAAGTAGTGTTGTTGAAACAAATTTCATACCACCGAGTAATTATAAAAATAATTAATTTTACTTGACTTGTTAAAAGGATAACAAAAGCCATAGTAATATGATGACATCATGGCTTGTAATATAATTTTGACTGAGTCTATCTTTTAAAAATTTAGTTACAATAAATTTAGTTACTCGTCTATACAATTTGGGCATGTGGAATTTCTTGTTGATGTATCCACGAATCATAACTTGTAGAATTTTACAGTTTACACTGATGCATGACACTCCTAAAAGACAATGCATATGTTGTAGATCTCCTAAAAGATAATGCATGGCACTTCTAGGGATCTTGATGCAATTGGAATAATGTAATGGTTGTAGATCTCTCAAAAGTAGGATTTTGCCAATCAAAGATCATAACTACACAAATTTTTTTGCTTGATGTGTAAATTTGAAAATGTATAAAATTGAAATTAAAAGATAATGCATATGGTTGAGATTTAATATTTTCATATTTGTCCATCTAAAAGTCTATGGTCATATATGCTGTTTTGAAGTCGTCTCATCATCTCGACCCGGGTTTGAAATTGTGAAATCTAGTATTGATGCATTTTTTATTCACGAAATGAGGCATAAGTCTTAGGAGAAACAATTAAATTAATAAATGTATTAAGTATTAAGCAATATATTTATATCGAAGTAAGTTTATTACAAGTCAAAATAAGATCATAATAATTAATCTCTCCCGCTCTTAAGTCAATATAAACACGTAGTTTAAGTCACTAAGATTATAATTTATGAATTTAGCTTCATTTTCATCTTCAAAAAATCATTTTTCATGTGATGGAACATCATTACAAACTAATGAATTTTTATCATAGTCCAAGGTTGTCTTTTTTAAATTCTTATCTTTTAATTTTTTATTATAGATATTGTAAACTAATGAGTTCATCCTTAAGGTAATCAAATATTTCTTCTGTTCTTATGAACTTGGTTATACTTGCAATTATGCTCACATTATGATGATAAGCATGTAAGCTTCAATACTTTGTTATAAATTTTGGTAGTTTAGGAGTGCCATCTTCAAATTGAATCTATCATTTAACTATTTCTTTTTCTTAAAAAATCTAATCAACATGTTATATAAAATTTGTGGAACTTAACCAAGTTTAAAAGTTATTTGGGGACTATTTTACTTATTGTTAAATGTTATACTTTGTGGAACTTTACCCAAGTTTTTGACGCTTGCACCTTATATTAATTATGCAAAGGCACTATTTAGCTTTATTGAGCCATACAGGCTTTTAGGCCCAGGTGAGGCCTATGCCTTTCTCTAGGGGCGTAGCTTGAGCGAGCCAAACATTTGTTTGTGTTTGACTCATTTTTATTTTTCTTTATTTGAAATAGGCTCATGAACAGTCTGTTCGTGTTTGGCTAAAAAAAAAGAATGTTTATTTTCAGCTCGTGTTCGGCTCGAATAGTTTGCTTAACTTAATTTTAAAAGTATATACATGACGTTGAATTCAAACTGGACCACTCCTATTCAATAAAAGACATAAAACCACATGGTCACACGAGTTGTGGTGATTTAAAGCTAGATATAGATACATATAATATATTATTATATAAATAATATATATAATCTTTTTATTTCGAGCTAAAACGAGCCGAACATGATAGAACAAAGGGTTGGTTGTGTTTGGATTGTTTATAATTCAAGCTTAAATAATTTATTTGTGTTCAGCTCGTTTACATGACGAACGATTCAAATACTCCCACATAAGGAGCTGAACATGAGCCGTTTGCGAATGGGTTTTTGACAACCCTGCTCTTCTCATGTTCCAAACTTATGCTGTGGTCTAGGCTGAAGCATGCCTCTTATTGCGCAATTAAATACCGTTTATTGTGCAATTTTAAATTCTAGTTTCAATCAATAGAAAAACTACAAGTTTTATTGACTTTTTTTTTCTTAAAATAATTTAATTAATTTTTTTTTTTTGAGTACGGGCCCAGTGCATTTGCATAATCATTCACACAAGATATGAATGATTTTCGTGAGGATATTCATAAGAATTTGACAGCTAATTATGTCAATTATAAGATTTTTACTTTTTTAAATATGTAGCTAATGGAATTACATTTCAATTCAAACAGGCTTTCTTTAGTAACCTTTACATGTGAGAAGGGAAGAGTCATTTAAGATTCTATAGCATATTGGAACTAACGCCTCTAAATTAAAAATTATATGTTGTTTTGATACTATTCTAGTCTTCAAAATGTTTGATTTGACCTTACTTCACCAATTTATTGGCAATTCTTTGGATTATTCTACTTCTACATCGTAAATTTGAGAACAATATTTTGCTAGACAAAATTATAGTGTTTGATCCTATAACCATTCTAGATGATGGAATTTTGCCGCTACTGATAGTGGATTCCAAAAGTATCTTGTGTTGGCGTAATTGATCTATCTATTTTGACTCATGGATTAATTTTCAGGAAGTGCATAGTTTATGCTCTGATCTATTTGATCAACTCCAAATGCTAAATTATTCAGGGCTGAATTTGTCCAAACCAAGCTGATTTGATGGATATTTCCATGTTTACACTCAGAAAACGTTGAGAAAAAAATGACCCATGTAAGTTTACTTTCATTGTTTTATTTTAATTTATTTTGTTGCTTTCTGCATTCAATTATTTGTAGACCTGTTTATGATGAAAATGCCTATAAAATTATGATTTCTTTTCTAATTATGTCCTTAGTGCTAGATTTGTTTGTTTGGGTTGACATGAGGTTAGGCTAATCTAGTTAGTTTTCTTTTATCATGAGGGAATTTAAACTTTATGATCCATAACCGACATATTATGTCTGTAAGCAATAATAATTTGTTTGGAAGCTTATTGGCACTTAACTTGAAAAATTAATTAGTACTTAACATTATCAAACAAAAACAAAACATAATTCACAAAATGAGACAGATCAATAGCTACTACAATATAGTTCCGACCCTCATCTACTTTTTTCTCAAATACATGTTATTCTTGAAAATGTAATGTTTTTTTTTAATTTTATCGGGTGAATTGTCTTTCTTTTTTTGCAATTTCAGATTCTCCTTAAGGTTTATTTGCTTTAAACCTTTCCTTCTTTCATTTACCTTGAATGCTTAAACAGTAGACCTTCCAAATGGAGTAGCATGAAGGTCAAATAGTCAATTTCTACTCAAAATAACATGATCAACATCCATAAAGGTACATTTCCCCAAATTCTATTAGTCTAAGCAGCTCCTTGAAAGTGAACTAAACTCTTTTATTTTAGCCGGCCATGCTATCCTATGTAACTAGTGATGTGGTTCAAGTTTTAAATTTATGTAGTTTATGGTAGACTTAAACATTGTATCTTGCAACTCCCATTATCAATGATAATTTTGCAAAGTTTCTCCTCATATTTAAGAAGTTGCTGTTCTCATCCCTTTTGACTGAACTTAAGTGTATCTTTGATGTAGCATGGCATGCACATAATTTTTTTACTAAGGGATTGTTTGCTTTGATGAATTTTGATGTAAAGTAAACACAATGCGAAGGTTTTAAAATTTTAGCATTTGGTTGGAGAAAACGTAGCATATTGTAAAATTTTGATGAATTTGAAATTCATCCCGTAGTTCAAAATTAGTGTATTTCAAATTCGTTGAATTTGAGTGATTTCCAAATATATTATGTAGTATAACCCACAGTCGCGGCCATCGCCTATTAGTTGCTACCCTCCACCGTCCTTTGGTCTTCACTCTCTAGCCTTAGTATTTAACATAACCTGATGATGAGTTTTTTAATGACGTTGCTCACTCTCCATTGATCGCGCCTAGTCTATCTCGTTCTATTTCGAGATCTGACTTACAAGATATCAAGCTCGCGACCTTCCCTCGTAAGTCCTATATCTTGATAGTGATGCTATCAAGCTCGAATGATTTAGATTGAACTATAGCAAGTGACTGGAATTGTCTGACGAGAAACTTCATATCACGACACATTGCTTCTAAATATCTCAACTATAACCCTCAAAGGTGAAGCAGTGTAGTGTTTCGACAACCTAGAATGCAGTTTAGAAATAATGTCTTGTAAATGCCTCAAGTTATGATCATGTATCTTCTTATTGCAAGGATCCACGCCTAATGATTGTCAACGATGAATCTTATACTGGTACTCCATTTCTCAAGATTCTTTATGATGAAAGTAAAATTCATAATTTAAAATCATAAAATTCTAAATAGAAAAAAATGAGGATAATAGATACCTGGATTAGGTGTTTCGATGTAATTTGGGAGAATCTCTGATGAAGATAAAAACTCCCAGTACAATCATGTTAAATATTATTGAGTCATATATAGGGATGGTAAGATCCCCACCGTATGTTTACTCCCTTATACTGGATGCCTTTCAGTGCTTGAAAGTGAAATAAAAAGGTCTACGGGGATTGATGAAACAATCTTAAAGTCTATCCAACATCAACAAACAACCTCAACTATGATGGCACCTCATTGGATGTTAGTAGTTGTCGTGAAGCTGGACTGCCTGAGCGGTCTGTTGAATCTCGAGGAGGCTTCACAAAATAAGCACGTTTACATTTATGAGCTGGAGTATGTATCTCTGTATGGCTAGGTGTGCTCTATCAGATGGAGCGATTGCATATATTATAATTTGATTGTGGTTGACTTCACCTCACCAAAGAATAAATAAAAGTGTCAAGCATATGTGAGTCGATACTAATAAGAATTAAGGTAAAAAAATAGAACATAAAGTAGTAATGCTACATTTATTACCATATACATGGGAAGTATTATGACAATTCCTTTGCTCTTGAGGGATACCTAAGGATCATACTTGGCTTTCATATTTTTTCAGCGCCATGTAGAAGAAATAAAGACAATTTCACCGAAGTCAACTGAGTGTAATTCATTCTTGTGGGACTATTTGGTACAACTATTCATAATCCCGACTCAATATCTAGCCTAAGCAAGTGAGTTCACTCATGGAAGCAACATACACCTCGTCTTCAAATTAATTGTCATATTTGACCGGAATCAACCATATTGGGAATGAGGTTAACCCGTTGTATGTAGTTTCTTGAGAAAAACCGAACTGACTAACAATCTTGTTGGGATGATTCCTTTATAGAACTATTGATTGGCCAGAGCGAAAACACAAACATCCTGGCTTCTTACTAATGAAATACTCGACTAGTTATAATCGCCTTTTAAAGAATAATGTAGATCTACTTACACGATCAATACTGTTAACTAGGTCATTTCTAATGGTGGTTTTTAGAATATCACTCACGTATGATTGCTAGACTTAGTAAAATTGACCAACTATTAATCTTGGAGCAAGGAGGATAATGTGTACCCATTTTTGCTTTAAGGTAAATGTTGTTTTTGACCAGTACATGATAATATGGTAGTTTTTCCCCCAAAAAAATAAATGATACTCTAGGTAGCTAAATGCCTCACAAATATTTAATTTTTAAAATTTTAAATTTAGTTTTTAATTTTTAATTTTTTTTATTTTTTTAAATACCCTGCAAATACGAATATGAATCTAAACATGAATATAATAGCAAAATAAGATGTCCTGAATGTAAAGAGAGACCGTCTTTATTTTAAAAACTTCACCTAACCTTATGTGGATAACAAGAGTCAAAGAAATCTGTTCACTACGAGAAATCAGGCTGGTAACTGATAAAATACTGGATTTATAGAGGCTCCTTTGGTAGGAAGAACAAAAATGCATAACCATTTGACAAAAAATTCTACAAAAAATAAGTCGTTAGTTATACTAGGAATAGTCTGAGATATATACCTGATATCTATAAAAGATTTTAGAAATGTCTTTGTTAGGTCATTTGCTTATGCATCTTCAAAGTGTATTGGTCTAAATAGTCATTGTGGAGAAGATTTCAAATCCAAATATATAGTGGAATAGTAACCTGGGAGCGCATTGGCAATCTTAATGACTATTAAAATTATTGATAACGACTTAAAACTTTTGAAAAGATGTCGACAATGTCAATTCATCTTGTCTATCCCAGTAGTAGAATTTTGTCAACGGAATAATTTTTCATCTTGTGGGATACATTCTTCATTGTCAACTTCTCGAACTCATCAAACATGTGTTTGTGGTAGAGTCCCATAATTCATTTATTACTTTGATCCATTATTCTCATAAATTTAAATATAAAGACATACATAGCCTCAGAAATCCCCGTCTTTTTCAATGTATTCTTTTGTGGTTGCAAAATGTATTGAACTCATCTAATATATCCATGTGGAAGACCGGGTATATGTTCTCAAGTAGAATTAATCTGCCCAATCTGATAAATTCCGTCGCAACAAACAATGGTTTAATAGTCTAACTACTCAGTCTGCTCCACAACATCAGCTTTTGTTTCTATAAATCACATGTAATAGCTCACTTGATCGATAGTGTTTTGAGTGGGTTGAACTTCCCATATTTCAACTTAGATTTCTCCTACTTTGCAAACTCTCTGAAAATGGCAGGTTTTAGCTGACATGTTGGAAACATGAATGGGTGTGTGAAGAAACTATCATAGATGTGTGCCCTCTTAACATTTTCTCATGATGCTCATGTCTGTCAATCTCAATAACTCCGTGCAGCATGCGAAGAGACTACCATAGATGCTGCTCACCATGCGACATGTCTGCTGGCCTCTTCTAGTTGAACATTTTCTCTGTAGGAGACAAAAAAAAAAAAAAAAGTGAATAAAAGGAGCATATATATTATTTTCAAAATGCTTGCAAGACACGACCCTATCAATTTTGAAATATCAGCTAAATGACAATACTCATCGGGTTTGACAGATTGTTGCAATCAAGTTATATAAGAAAATCAAAACCTGTCTAGTGTATGTATGCTCATTTTGGAAATGTGGTGTGATAAAGTTTGGCATGTGGAGAGAATTTATAGCGACATTCACTTACAAACTTTAATCTTAATAAATCATCTGTAAGTTATACGCATGATGATAATCCTTTGAGGGTACATTCAGGTACATTTTTGAAGATACCTTCTGTTATGATAATAATCCTGTTATGACTCTTAAAGATGTTGTAAGGGGTAAACGCTTAAATTGAAACCAAGGTTTTGAAAACTGGATCAGACATTGAATCGGTAAAGAATTTCAAGTTTGGAAGATTGAACCGGGGTTGAATCGAGTGATGTTATAAATGTAAAAAAATTTAAATAACTTAAATAGTGTAATAATGTCATAGTATTTGTAGTGGATTGTAACTTTATAGCTTTTCCTCTCAACACCATCCACTTTTATACTCGTTGTTCCTCACAATCTCAAAAAAGTTGTTCGTCATTGTATTGTTATAAAGATCCTCAAAGTCAAAGACTCAAAGCCATAAGGTTATTAAATTAAATACTAAAATTATTATTAAATTTTCAGTTTTAATCAACTTGAATTGCTTTTAATAGATGTTATGCTAAATTGTCCTAAAACACCCAAAATGACCCAATTCTTTAAGTTTTAATTTTTTTGATTTTTTGTTATTATAATAGCTTCTCTATGAACCGAATGATTTCTTCGAATTGGAGCCGATTTGTCAGTTCAGGGGTTGAATCGCCGGTTCAATCCAGTTCCGAGCAATTCTATATGGAGAGGGGTTTTTTTATGTCAACCAGAATCAGACATGTGGCCGGTTAACGGTCGAACCGACCGATCTGGTCCAGCTTTCTAAACCTTGACTAAATGGGAAGTGATAAATTTAAAGTAAAATTTTATGGTTTTGTAAGGTGATGAATTACATATTCTTTTGGTCACTCATGTATAGTATTATCATAATAATTTAATGTATATTAAGATTCTAATTGTTCACTAAGTAAAATTTACTGTTGGATTTAATTCTCTTTGAGGAAAATATAAATTATAAGTTGATGTCTGGTAGGAGAGACTTGGTTTATAAGAGTACTAAAGCTGATAGGTACTAGTTTATGATGTGATTATATATTTTTTTAACGATTTTTTCTGTGTAGAGACACTTTGTATGTTGGTTTGAGATGTGTACAACTGTTACTATTTTTGGCTTGAGATATGTGGATCATTAATGGCACTTTTACAAATTGGAAGTTTTAAATATGAGGGTACTTATTTAAATGTTAATACAGTCTGACCGTAGTTGCTGACTTGGTTAATTCCGAGCTTTCAGGCCAGATTGCTACACCATATGTATCTTCAGCTAGAATTGCTAATAAAATGAAAATTCTCTTGAGCCTAGGTTCATACCTAACTTTTTGAGTTTTTCTTTCAATGCCATAAAACATCTTGATTACTATCTTGACAATCTCCATGATCTCTTGAGTCTGTTGTTTTCACGCATCACAAAACCACCATCTAAATCTAGCAATATTTCAAACCAAAATTTGTTTGGACACATGCGGTGGTAGCACCCGCAATCAATAATCCAATGATTGATAGACTAAGGGCCCGATTGGGGCGACTTATTTGCGCGTCGCGCGTTCCACGAACGGGGGCTCCCGTGTTTGTTTCGCGCGAAAAAATAGCGGCATTCTGCCACGGGACGCAATTTCTTCTAAATCCTTTGTTCTTTCCTAACGCGGCGAAACTCCCGCGTCTCAGCTTTTCGCTCCTGTTTATTACCCTAGAGCCCCTCGTCCCGTCGTCCCATCCCGAGAAGCTCTCGCGAGGATCCCGCGCAAGGCCCGTTTCTTCTCTCCCGCGATCTTTGTCTAGTACCGATCCTTCCATTCGCCCGATACCAGTAGCGATGTCCTTCTCTCCCACATGCGATAAGTTCCCAGACGCGAGCTTCTTCTCTCCCAGAGGCGATTCCGTCCTTCTCTCCCAGAGATGATCCCAGTCTGCTTCCAGTCACGATCCCATTCTAGTCGCGAACCCTAGTACCCAACCTCTCCTTCAGCTCTCAGCACTCCTTAAGCTCCACTTGATGAGGTTTTTAGTGAAGTTATTGTTACAAATCAAATTGAAATTAGTGTTATTATTTTTTTTGGTTTTTTGGTTGCTTGCTTCAATTTTTTTTGCTGATGAAATTAGATTAGGGCATTAACTTACATAGCATACAATTCTTTAGTGGGACCCATTTATGCTTTTGCTGCAGTGGAAAACACTAGTTTTTAAATGCTAGTTTAGCAAGGCATTTCTTTAATTTTATATTTTTTGATTTCTCAGCATTCAGTGAAATCTAGCTTTTCTTTTAGATCACTGTCTCAAGCCATCAAGCATTGCATTCTTGGTTTCTTTCACTAATTGCAAATCACAATCCTCATGGTCTTCCACAATTCACATGCCCCTAATATCCATTAAAAATAATCTTTAAGCAGGTTCATGTGATCAAACAAGTGATCATCAGTCAAATTTTGGATATTTATATCTTTGAAAATGCTTTTCTAGTCTATAAAATCACATATTCTTCTCATCTTGGCTATTTGAAGGACTTTGAGCCTTCAATATGTTGCATATCTCTAAATTTGTTTTCAACATGTTTCCACACGAACCAAAACTTCTCTTCTGCTACGGCTTTGTGGTTCAACAGCTAGTTTTCACATGTGTTTGTAGTTTTAGTGGGCCTTTTCAGTTATAGAATATTATGACATAAACCCAACTTATGATGTCCCAAAATAGACTCAATTCCTAGAGAACATGTCTAATAACACAGAAGCGCTAAAAATCTTGTAGAAAGCTTTAATGATCAGTCGAAGAAATGCTTAGTTGATATAACTTAGAATTGTGTATTGTGCAAAGGAATGTAGTCGTTAAAAAAAAAGCGGTAAAAACTTAATTCAATACCAATAACCGACAAAAATCATAAAAACTTTGATCATTGAACTTCAAGTTCAAAAAAAAAAAAAGAAATTGTGGTTTTAGTATCTTCAATTATAGTTCAGTACACACCAATTTTTGACAGTTTTTTTCAAAGCATCAAAAAATTGAGAAGCAAAGCTAGTTACCAGCCCGCGATCACAAAAAGCTTGTTCAAAACATTGCTATTTCTGCTTCAAACTTAATAATTGGATCATTCTTTCATCATGTTGTGGGGAAAAGGTCGTTCTAGTGCTTTCTAGGCAGTTAGTTCACTCAATCGAGCCCGTTTTTATTTTCTTTTCTACGTTTCACTACTTTTGCTTCCTGCATAGACAGACAAATCAATACTCTTTCAACATAAGGCAAAGTAGTAGATAAGTTCAGTTTTAATTACACTATGCTTGACATGAGTTCTTTTTGTGGCCTAACTGATCATCTTACTTTTTTTATGCGTCCTGTTCGGTGCATTAAGAATTGCATTTATAATTCCATCACAAGTCTTACTATAAACATCTATTTTTACAATACTGTTTTGGGCCAACCTCATTGCAATAGCATGCTTACCATTTATACTTGTATATGACAGGACACATTTTTGTAAATGATTGGTGCACGCATGTATAGTTTTTGTAATCTTTTGATATATTAATGTAAAATGCAACTTTTCAAGGAAAAGCATGCTTACAAGTGTTTTAATTGATATCTCAAACTTTATACTCACAACCTTATTTTCTCAAATAAGTATATTGCAAATTTACCTTTTCTAATAACTTAAGTCTTCTCGACTAGGATGTCCAATTCATCTTCATTTCATAGTTTTGATCTTACTGCATTTGTATCTTCATTTAGTTGTGCTACATATGATTGAAACTCCCCAGTAGCTTCAACCCTAAGTTCTGCAACAAGTTTATTAAACGTAAACTTGATTATTTGTGAGGTGCTATGCTTTTACATACTTTGCTTTTACTTTGCTTGGTAAAAAACTCATATGCCTTCTTAAGTTTGAGATTATCTATTTCACTATTGAACACATACGTTTTATGTCTTAACTGTATTCTAGGAGGGCTTTCTCTATTTTGTTTTAGGGAATAAATGCCTCAGCAGTGTCTTTTTCCTGAGACATTAGAATCGGTTGATAATTGTCTCATCTAGCCTCCATAACACAATGTGCATCTCAACACAATTTCATAAGGAAAGCTGATGTGACTTATAAATATTTCATTCTGATGATATGCCAATAACTGTTCGTTTATAATACATAGTTATGGATCATAGTAAACCTATCACGCTGCAATTTTTTAAGCTCTCCACATACTTCTTTGCACTCAACATAAAAAATGAATATAATTTTGTTCCACTTACTATTTTATCAAACATGTTTTGCGCATCAGTATCAATATATATTTGTGATCAGTGTCAATATATAAGCAACAAACAATAATATTGTTGCAAGCCTTGATATTACTTTTCAATTTCTTATCCACTGATGAAATGTCGTATTCAAAGTCCAATATAGAGTAACTATCAAAATCTATATTCTTCGCTTCTTACCCTTAAAATGAAAGTTAAATGGAATAGACTCATTGTCCATATAATTACATTTCTGATCTCTGATTTGTTTAATAATCAGAAATGTTAAGACAACCAGAGTCCAGACTAATCAATTTCATGATATATATTCGCTGAATCGGCCAGCTTGTGTTTAGTTGGAAATTGCATGCTATCAAAATATTTCTTGGTGCTAATATTTGTGGTTCCTTATAGTGCCAATATGTCCAAGGCGAATGAAGGGGGTCCGTCTGCTACGTGGGATAAAGAAGCAACAAATATTTTTTGCGATAGATTTATTAAGGAAATAGAATTGGGAAATCGGCCAAACTCGTGTTTTAACAAAATAGGTTTCATTAAATATTGCGAAGAGGTTTAAAGAATTGGTAGCGGGGGATTACGACGAGCTAAAATTCAAAAACAAATGGGACCGATTGAAGAAGGAATGCAAAATTTGGAAGGAACTCGAAACGTGGATGTACTGGTTTGGGTTGGGATCCGATTAAGCGGACAATCGATGCTCCGAGGAATGGTGGGCTGAGAAATTGGAGGTCATAACTCAACTTTATAATTTTTGTTAAATGTAAATTTCTTATTTTTTCTCTAATAAACTAACTTAACCCCCTCGTCCATTGCAACGTCACAGGCAATGCCGTCAGCCAAGAAATATAAACAGTGCAGAATTGACCCGGATTTTGAAAGAAAGCTCGACATAATGTTTGAAGGGGTTGTCGCCACAGGAAAATTTGCACTCAACCCTGCTCAAATTGGCTTTGCGAGCTTAGAAGATGACTTCCTATACGAGCGTAGTTGGCGATGAAGAAGTGCGTAGTAAGTAGAGGGAGATAAGGGAGTCCAGTTCATTTTCAAAGAGGCCCAAACTTGGTAGGAAAAAAAGAGAGAAAGATACATTTGTGAAAACCTCATTTGATCGACTATTAGAAGCTTTTGGTACCCCACTCACTCCGTCCAGCAGTGCTACATCTTTGAATGTCTCGCAATTTTAGCTTTTATACCTGAAGTAGTTGCAGACCCTCGTTTTCATGCAAATTGTGTCAACAAACTCGAGGATCCAACCCGTCAGACAATGTTCATGGCGATACAGCCAGAATTGCACGTCGAGTATTTGCGTGTTTTGGTTGATGAGTGATTTTTTTGTGTTCTTATTTGTATCTTTTGTGATGTTATAGACATTTAATTGGGTGATTTTAATATGTTGTATTATGTACGAATCTTTTTTTTTAATGCACTGCTATATGATTAATGCTTTTCATTTTTAAATTGAGTTTTGTACAATTGTATTTTTAAATGCTTCATGTTATCATCGATTATTGAAATAACTGATATCCTTTAAATTTAGTATGGATCCGCAACATGAACTCCGTAAAAGAATGACATGGGCTGCAGCGATTGCAATATTATTGTTGGAGTATTACCGATCCAGCAGTGTTCGTATACCCAACATGACATCCAATTTTTTTGGGGATAAATGGGTAGGTGAAATGTTTTTTGGACATCCAGTAAGGTTCAGCAATATATTTCGAATGACTACCAAACAATCAACAGCTTCTAGAACGGCGAGAAGGGAAGTGTTGGCTATTACATTATACATTCTGTCGCAGAATAGATCGATTAGAGGTGCTATGGAAAGATTTCAGCATTCGTCGGAAACAATAAGTCGTTCATTTCTCCCAAGAAGCTACATGCACTTGCTTAACATCGGCCTAAATCATTAAACTGAGATGATCCATCATTTCTTCAGTACTTCACGTGAAATTGCTAATGATTCTCGTTACATGCCTTATTTTAAGGTCGGTATTAGTTTCATTACGTTACTTCCAAAACTATATTA
Source organism: Papilionanthe hookeriana x Papilionanthe teres (assembly GCA_022702705.1). Taxonomy (NCBI): domain Eukaryota; kingdom Viridiplantae; phylum Streptophyta; class Magnoliopsida; order Asparagales; family Orchidaceae; genus Papilionanthe; species Papilionanthe hookeriana x Papilionanthe teres. The sequence continues at coordinate 37,698,477 of CM040426.1, read as the reverse complement.
TTTTCTAACTTTGTAATACGAATCGCATAGGTGCGATTAACGGTACCGATGTCGACGCTCGATTACCCGAGGGACGAGGTGGCGTACATAGGTCTCAGTGACTTGACGGACTCGAAATATCGTAGGCGGTGTGCGACTTGACATGTCTTCACTTTTATCGTGGCGGTCGGGAAGGAGTGCACACAATAATAGGATTTTCTCTTATGCAACAACAAACATATCACAGTGTTTTCCTCACCCGCCATCAGATATGATTCGATTTGTGAATGTACTAGGCATATGAATAATTTGTCATTAACAGTGTATTATGTAACAGAGAAATACTATTTGGTTGATGCTGGATATCCTATGTGGAGGGGCTACCTGAAGTCATATCCAGACACTAGATACCATATTTCTGATTTTGAGCAAGTGATACCATACGAGGCGGGAAGAAATGTTTAACAAACACCACTCTTCTTTATGCGGGGTAATTGAAAGAACGTTTGAGGTTTGGAAGAAGAAATTGATCATTCTACGTGATATGCCGTCGCATCCATTTCAAAAGCAGGTGAAAATTATGATTGCAACAATGACACTTCATAACTTCATCCGACGACATCCTTCACGTTCAGATACGGACTTTAATATGGCTGATAACGATGAGCCGAATGTCTTTGAAGAACAATCAACATCTCTACGGTTAGAACTTCGATACGTGAGGTTGAGATTGACTTCTAACGATTTGGGGTTCATGATGTCGAGGTGTGACTGAGATGATCGCTTTGAGGAATCAGCCTGCAGATCTTTATCTATAGCGGTGATCCACTAAGTCTTCTTTATTTCGTATATTATAGGTTTATTTTCGTCTGCGTATCTTTTTTTGTTGTTTTTAGGATCTAACAATTGGTTTTATTTTTTTGTGGGCGGATATAACATGTCATCCAGGATTACGAGGATGACGAAGTTGTTTTGTGTTATTGTGGATTACTGAACTCCGTTACTCACATCGCGTAAGCCTCCATAGTTGTGGGAGACGAGTTCTACGGTTGTCGCGAGGGTGTTTCAACTCGTTGCGGTTTTTCCAGGTGGTCGACACTCTCCGCATGTTACTCGTCGCAGTAGTGATGGGAATCCGATGTTTTCTCAGGTTGATAGTGCAGATAAGGAAATATGTAGCCCGAGTTTCAAATTGAATATATTAATATTTCTAATTGTCGTTGTTCTTGGCTTTACTTTTTTTATTTGTTTTGCTATTCACGAGAGTGAGTAGTATGTATTGCATTTATGTTTGTATTTTTAATATGATATGTAGTGGTTTTTTTGTGCTGTTTGATCTGCCATTTCTGTCTTTATCTATTTTTCTTCTCATTCAGTTTTGTTTCAAATAAACTGTTCTGAATAAGCTCCCCCAAACAATCAACAGCTTTCAGAGGCAGTTTTGTCATTAATCCAGCAACAGCTACAAATAAGCTGTTCTGAATAAGCTCCCCCAAACAATAAGCCATCTTATTCTGATAATCTGTAGATTATCAGATTATCAGAATAATTTGCTTATCAACAGATTATAAATAATCCACAACTGCCCCAAACAGACCCTAAGATTGTGTTATGGACAACACCTTTACAGTTTCACATCCCTTCTCAAATTTGTGAATTTGTTAAGGCTTCTTTATATTTCTTTCTGGATACATTTGAAGTAGCCTTTTTTTGGCAAAGGAAACAAGTCCTTTTTTATCTTAGATTTTGATCTTGTCTGTTCCTTATTGTTGAAAGCATCTTCCACCAACCATAAAGCCATCACAAACGTTTTGTTTATTTGATTTTTCACTGGAATTGAGGGATGATTGCACATCAGCCATGAAAAGAGAGTGATTTTACCATATAACATAATACATACATAATATTCATTCCTTTTTGGCAAATAACTCGATGATTATGCCAAGATCCTTGATGATTACAATTTCAGTGTTTTAAGATTTATCATGAGTTTGTTAAAGTCATTCAAATGCTTCTTGATTGATTTTTATTTATCCATTTGCATGGTGTACCTCTTCTCAGGTTACGTAGGTTGGCTAGCGATCTCTTGAAGTGTGGAGACTTGAATTCTCCTAAACTTCAATGGTCTGTTGCTCCTCCATAAGTTTTCCCATCCAACACTAAGTGGCATTGTTTGCTTTATTGGCAAGGTCCCCGCTAAGCATTGCATCGAACGGCTGAAATGTCTCATCTCATAATACCACATTGTCTTTGGTGGAGAAGCAAAGCCTTCATTTATAGCTTCTATAGGCTGAAATTATTTGGCTCAGCAAACTTGTCAATCTCCGATCTTGCCAAAGCTATCAGTACTTCAATTCCTTGGCTCTAATGCAAATTGTTAGAACAAGATGATGTGAATGGAGAACACCACAGTGCCTTTACTGATAAGAACATTTGTTGAAATTATGGTTTCTCTTCCTTGATCAACCTTCTTCTTCCAAATATCTGAGTTCTGGAACTTGATAATATCTTAGATATTGATTTAGCCTCTTCTTTCTTTCTGGATTCTGATCATATCCTGGATGAGTAGATGCTGTGTTCCATTTGATGAATGTGTTGGTGACTAAATTACAATGTAAAACTTCTTGATATTCCTTCTTATGATAGAAAAGAACAGCCTCTCTGTGAAAGTGATGCTTAGAAAGCTGTCAATTTATAGCATTTTCAAAAGATGCTGAAATGAATGGATATGAAAAGATAAAGAAATTTAAATTTAGATCATGCAATGAAGTTGACAACATATCTTGGTTTTTGCAAGCTTGGGCTTGTGCAAATTATTGGTATATTTCATCTTTTTTTTTTCCAGATAAAAACTCATTCTTTTCGGAAGCTTTTGAAGATGCGTGGTTTCAATGCTTTCTTTTTTTTTTCACGTCTGGCCTCCCTTTTTGATAGCCTCATTGACATGAAGTAGGTTTTAATTCCTAGTTCATAGACGAGTAGAGTAGCAACATTATAGAAGAGCACTTACCAGTTGCTAGTATCGAAATGCAAATTTGACACTGCACCTTCATGTTTCCAAGATTTTAAACACATAAAATGGCTAAGACCCCATTTGGGGCAGCTTATTTGGTGCGTTTGCGTTTTGAAAGCGCATCCAATACACTTGTTTAGTGTGTTTTTCTCCTTATCCAAAAAAGGCGTTCAGGTTTTTTAATAAACGCAGTCGTGGGATTGACCCTGCGATCTGCGTTCTTACCTATGCTTATTGCCCGCTTGTCCTTCGCTCTTCGCTCGAACCCCGTTGTGCCCACGCCCTAGGTGACTCCTCACTCGCCTCTCCTTCAAATGCTCCTATCTCGCGAGTAGCATTGCATTTCACCTCTTCTTCCCTCCGGCCTCTAGTTATTTTGCTTTTGTAAGTAATTTTGATGGAATGCCTCTCTGTATGTAATTTGTGGTGATTTTTTGATGGAATGTTAATCTCTATGAGGTTTTCCAATGAAATGACTTTCTTTACGCGATTTTTTGAATTTTTGAATAATTTGAAGAATGGGTGAGTGAATTGGGGTGAATGTGGTTGTAACGTAGCTTTATGTGATTTTCCGATGGATTGACTTGCTGTTATGCTATGATTGTGGAGTTATATTTTCTTAATGTTTATATGCATTGGATGAATGTGAGGAGGGGCCTAAAATTTACATGCTTAGCAAACAATTCTGATGTATTTGGCTGTAGGTGTGTGTGGCTGTATGTGATGTGGGTTGTGGTTGGCCTTGGTAATCTGTGTTGTGCTTGTGGGCATCTATATATGGTGGTTGCTTAGGGGTGTTTGGGTGCTGTGTGTGTGTGGCTGTGGGTGTGTGTGTGGTCATGTGTTGTGTGGGGTTGTGGTTGGTTAGTGGCTGTGTTGGGGCTGTGGATGCGTGTGACTGTGTGATGTGGGCTGTGGGTGTGTTTGTGTTGTGTTGGATTGTTGGGTGGTCATTGTGTTGGGGCTGTGGGTGTGTTTGTGGCTATGTGATGTGGGTTGTGGTTGGCTGTGTGTGCTCTGTGTTGTGATTGTGGGTATCTCTATTTTGGTTGTGGGTGTGTGTGCTGTGTTGGGCTCATGGGCGATGGTTGGGTGTGTTATGGCTGTAGGTGTGTGTGTGGCTTTGTTATTTGGGTCTATGGTGGGGTGGTGGCTGTGTTGGGGTTGTGTGTGATGTGGGTTGTGGTTGGGTATGTGTTGTGTTGGACTGTGGTTGGTTGGTGGCTGTGTTGGGGCTGTGGGTCTACGTATGGTTGTGTAATGTGGGTTGCCTTAAGTGCTCTTTGTTATGATTGTGGGAATCTATATGGTGGTTGTGGGTGCGTGTTATGTTGGGTTGTGGTTGGGTGTGTGTTGTGTTGGACGGTGGTTGGGTGGTGGTTGTATTAGGGTTGTGGGTGTGTGATGTGGGTTGTGGTTGGGTGTTGTGTTGTGGCTGTGGGCATCTGTATGGTGGTTGTGGGTGTGTGGTGTGTTGGGCTGTGGTTGGGTGCTCTATGTGCTGTAGTTGTGTTTAGTGTGTGGCTGTGATTAGGTGGTGACTGTGTTGAGGCTGTTGGTGTGTGTGATGTGGGTTCATTGTGGTTCATTATGGCTGTGGTTGGGGGCATTTAGAAGTTTTTCGGCCCGAGAGGGTCTCTATAATTTCATCTCTATTAGAGCATTTGGAATAATTTTTCATTTTGAACCTATTAGGGTTCTTTGGAGTAGCTCTTTTGGTTGTTGTGGGTGTTGGGTGATAGATGTGTTGGACGTGGGGTGTTGGATGTGGTGGGGGTTGTGTGGTGGCTGTTCCGGGGATTGGTGTTGGATGTGCTGTGGGGTGGTGGATGTGATGAGGGTTGGGTGGTGGCTGTCCTTAGGGTGGGGTGGTGAATGTGCTAGGGTAGGGTGGTAGATGTGTTGGGGGTGGGGTGCTGGATGTGATGGGGGTTGGAGTAGTGGATGTGATGTGGTTGGGGTGGTGGATGTGCTGTGGGTGGGGTGGTCGATGTGCTGGGGGGTTGCGTGGCGGCTGTGCTAGGGATTGATGGCTGATGTGCTGGGGGTGGGATGGTGGATGTTCTGGGGGTGGTATGGTGGATGTGCTTTGGGGTGGGCGGTGAATCTGCCGTGGTGGTGGTTGTGCTAGGAGTTGGGTGATGGCTCATGTCTGTTCTCTGGTTGATATGAAATATTAATGTTTTTCTTTTTCTTTGTTTAGTAACGCATTGGTTAAGACTAAAGAAGTCGGTTCATCAGCTATGTGGAATAGGGAAATCACAATCATATTCTACGACCTGTCTTAAGGATTTTGAGCTAGGAAATAAAACTCACCACCTATTTTAACAAAAGGGTGGCATAATATTATAAAGAAGTTTAAGGAAATGACAGGGAGTACGATATTTTATATATTAAGAATAAGTGAGATCAGTTGAAAAAAGACTGAAAATTATGGAAGAAATGAAAAAAGAAATCCACGAGTTTAGGTTGGGATCCAATTAACTATTGATGCTTCAGAGGAATTGTGGAATGTGAAATTGGAGGTAATAACTTATCTACTGAAGATTTTTTTTTTCTTTGTCCTACTAAATTGTTTGAAGTAATAAACTTCCCCGTATATTATAGGTGGTGCTAGTCGCAAAGAAATTCAAATTCAGTGGTATTGACCCTGTCCTGTAGAAGAAGTTGGATCGTAGGCTCAGTGGGGTTGTTGGCACTCATGCGTTCACCTAAGTGAGCATGAGTTTGCAAGCATATTAGAAGACTTGGAGACCGAGCAGGTAAAGTGGGTCCGGTGAAGGCCCTAGCCTAAACCAAAAGAAGCTGGTGTCCACATGCCGGTCAAAGCTTTCTAAGGTGTCGCTTCGTTAGAGGCCAAATAGTAAAGCTAGTTGATGTGTGCACAATTCAGGCTTGTACTTCAGATGATACCTCTATAGACAACTTTCTCCGAGTTCTGGAGACATCCCGAAGTTTACGAGGACAAACCGTTCAATCTAAACTCCTTGACACTGGTGGAGGACCCGTCCTGCACAGTTATTCATGAAGATGCCCCCCGATCGTCGGGTCGACTATTTATGTTTATTTATGGACAATTGATTTTGCAGAGTTATTGTTTAGTGGCTTTCGTTTTCTTTTTTTTTTTGTTTGTTTCGTGAGTTATTTGATTTGGATGTTTTTCTTTCTAGCATGAACAATCTATATGTTGCTTTATATTTAACATATATTTTTCAACAATCATCGGAGACAATTAACATATATTTTTCAGTGGGTTTGAAAGCTTTCGTCAGTTTATTGGAAAAGATTATTAAGCCAGAGGTTTTACATTCGAGACGACTAACAAAGATTGCAAATGACCCGCGGTATATGCCATTTTTTAAAATAATTCTTTTTTACATATTCATTCAGACGTCAAAATGACATGCGTGACTATCACAACTTTATTTAATTTCACAGATCTGTATTGGAGCGATTGCCGGAACCCACGTGGATGCACGAGTTACCAATATTGAAAAGGTCGCATACATTGGATGGTGTGGATCACCAACACAAAATTTGATGGTTGTATGTGACTTCAACATGTGCTTTACTTTTGTGATGGCCGGTTGGGAAGACAATGCACATGATAGTCATATTTTTATTTTTGCGACGACTTCGAGGACACGGGTTCCCTCACCCACCTCCAAGTTTGTAAAACTATCAACCACAATCGTTTTTTTTAATTTATTACTAATTATTGTATTTGAGACAGATAAATATTATTTGGTCGATACTGGATATCTTTTACAGAGGGGGTATCCGAAGCCTTTTCCAGATACGAAATATCATTTTCCTGACTTCAAAAAATCTAGCAGTGTTGTTTATGCCAGGAAAGAAATATTTAACAAAAGACACTTCTTACGCGATATAATTGAAAGAACGTTTGGAGTTTGGAAGAAATAATTCATTTTGCTTGATATGCCGACATATCCATTTCCAAAACAAATGTAGATTTATTGGCCACGATGATGCTCCACAATTACATTGGTCGATATCATTCTCGAACAGATGTGGATTTCAGTATGGCTGATGCTGATCACATGTAGGTTCCATCAGAAGCATTTAAATTTCACGTAGGTCAATCTATACCACAGCTAGAGGTAGTCACATGAAGGTTACACTAAGGATGACGAAGGTGCCGTAGAAATGGTTGAATTGCGAGAGCGGATTACTGACGCCATCGATGGATGTTGATTAGACGATTCTTATTTATTTTATCATGTTCATGTTTATTTTATGTTTAATATATTATTGATGTTTTAGATATTGAAAGTTTTATGCTGTTTCTAATTATTTTTTCTGATTTCTTTTCGTTTTTTTTTGTGGGTTTGTGAGGTCCATGATGAGATGCTCGACCTTGTGGGTTCTTCTGGTTGACCTGTTATTCACGGTTTGTTGGTATCACATGCGAAATCCTGGTAAAAGTAACCAAGTTCATTTTTTCTTTTCGATGTTGGGGTTTTTGAGGTACTTCTGGATGGGCTGTTAGTCGCTGTTGGTTGATATCACATGTGAAATTCTGATAAAGACAACTAAGTTTCTCTTTTCTTTTTACGGGGATTTTTGAGGTACTTCTGGATGATCTTTTTTTGTGGTATGCATATGTGACACATACGGACTTGATATTAAATGAGCTAAAGACAACCAAGAACCCCTGTTTTATAAGGTCTGCTATCTTGTTATGACAGGTCGCTGTGGTTGTACTTCATTCTTTGAGACCTCGCGTTCACACAAAACCGTAATTGATTATTGTTTTTGTCCAATTATAAAGTCATGTTTATTTTATGTTTCATTGATTATTGATATTTTAGATATTGTAAGTTTTATGCTATTTGTAATTATTTTTTCTTTTACGATTCCTTTTTATTTATTTTTGTGGGTTTGTGAGGTCAATGATGAGACGTTTGACCTTGTGGTTCTCTTGGATGACCTGTTAGTTGTTGTTGGTTGACGTCACATGTGAAATTCTGATAAAGACAACTAAGTTCCTCTCTTCTTTTTGATGCCGGAGTTTTTGGGGTACTTATGGATGACCTTTTTTTAGTGATATGTATATGAGACACATACAAGCTTGATATTAAGTGATTTAAAGATAACTGAGAATCACTGTTTTATAAGGTCTGCTGTCTTATTGTTGTGACATATTTGGTGGGGTTGGTGTACTTAGTTCTCTGAGACCTCACACCCGCTAATTGGTTATTGCTTTTATCAATTTATGTGTGTTATGACTAATGAGTTCTCTCTTAAATCTTTCATGGAAGATGAGCTCTAGGAGTTCAGGGACCTCCTGACGAGTGCTCTACCATTGCGGACTATAGACTTCCCTACTTCAAGTCACGTTGGGCACATAACTACGAGAGATAGTTCTACAGGTGTCTGCTGAGCATGATGGAGAAGTGTGACTTATTCGGTGTGGCGACGGTCAAACTGACTTCACTTACGATAGTGATCGGGGTTGGATGGTATCCCTTGAGACGACTTAGCTTCCACTGCATTTTATAATTAATATTATCATATTTTTAATTATAATTTTAATAATTTTTTTAGCAAATTTAATATTTATTGTTAAGTGAGATGTATATCTTATTTTTTGTATTGTTATGAAATCATTTTTTGCTTACAGTTTTGTTGCAAACAATATTACTGCATAGTGGCAGGATGCTTATTTATCTTGAAACAACTGCAAAATAATTGTTTTACAACAGCACAAACCAAACAACCACCCAGCTTATTCGGATCAGTAGGTTATCAGCAGCTTATTATTAATAAGCTGCAGCTGCCACAAACAAACCCTAAATTATCATTTCATTGCATATTTATCAATAGTACTAAATAGCACATAATATTGCCTTGCCAATGCAGTGAGTTACATACCATGTGCTATTATTTTGCGCTATTTTTGCTGCATGGCACATATGATCAAAATAGCACACTAGCCTGCACTTAGAGTGCATTGGCAAGGACTGCAAGTTCTGAATGGTTACACTTTGCTGCTTGGATTGTGTGATGTGATGTGATGTGGATGGTCTTTTTTGGTTAGATGAGGATGAAAATGGTGAAGAAGATTACCATGGAGATGATTACGATGAATAAGATGAAATATTTTGGAATTATAATGATGATAATTCGAAGGATGATTAGCTTTATTTTGAATTTGAATGTAAGATTTGCGAACACTTCTTAGTTCTAAGCATAAAATTCTCTTTTAATTTTTTTATTATTATTATTTATTATCAAAGAAGTTTTAAGTTCGAACCTTTTTATTTGTTCTAATGTCATATCTCTACGTTGACGGCGGTTCAAGTTTTCAATCTAATTGCTTTCTTTGTCTTAAGAGTTATATGATTTTATTTTTGGAGAATTCTTTGATTTTATTTTTTAAAGATTCAGTTGAAGTTATACAATCTTATGCTCTATTTATATGACATTGTTTTTCTTTATGGATGTGTTTTTCTGTATATTGTTAAATTATCTATCGATTGTTCATTATTATTTAGAATTTCTGCTACATTTAAAATAGTGCATACCATATCGGTCCCCATAAGTTATAACTTAAAGGGACGCTTGCTATATTAATTTTTTTTCTTTTTTTTTTTTTTGAAATATCGATCCTTGCTTTATAGCGTGCTGAAATTATCTTAGAATCTTCTGTTGCAGTACTAATACTAAAGTAGTAGTCTTAACGTTTTTTTTTTAATTGGGGGCCATTTTGGATCACTTCTATTTTTTATTTTTCATTTATATTTTGTATTTTTTATGTTTGATTTGAAATAAATTATATTTGATCGTAATGGCTGTTTTTAAAAATGATCATAACCCAAAAAAGTTGTTTTTAGTGTTTTTAAAAATAAGCTGATTTGTTTTAAAAAAAATAAAATAAAATCACGTAAATAGTAGACTATACAAACATGTTTTTAAATAAACGTAAAAACAATAACAAGAACAGATAATAAAATACATGCCAAACTGGCCCTTAATAAAGGACCTTTAAGTTTTCTGTTTTCACTTGACTACAATTTAGCTTTGTCTTCAATCTTTTGTTAATCTCCTGCTATTTATTCTCTTAGTAATTTTTTCATTGTCTTTGTGGGTTGCCTAGTGCTTTTTTCCTTCGCTTTTTGCTTTCAAGGCTGTGATCTACATCTGCTGTTTGACAACGACTTCAAATATTTAAGTTTTCATGTTTCACTTGACTGCACTTTGCTTTCTCTTCAATCTGTTGTTAATCTCATGCAATTTATTCTTTTAGTAATTTTTTCATTAGCTTTGTTGGTTGCCTAATGCTTTCTCCCTTCGCTTTTAGCTGTCGAGGCTGTGATCTATATCTGCTGTCTGACAACCACATTAAATATTTATGGAAGATATTTGTTTAATCATCTTTATGTGTTTTATTAAAAATTCCTCTCCCCTTTGCACACCCAGTTCAGGGAGATTCTGCTAGTTTTGGTACAGTTTGGCATCACCCCTACAATTTAGATGGATGTTTTGGTGGACCCATTTATTCTCTTAATCTCTACATGCTACAAAGGCTACTTTACATATAGTCATAAGCTAACATTGTCGTTCAGTAATTAATGATAATACGTAGCACTTTATTTGATTATTCCAATAATTTTATCTTTCTAAAAATTTTAGTGCTTTTAGGTGTACAGCTACTACTGCCACAAGAATACACTATAATCTGCATGTGTTTTTAGCAGATATTTTGTCATTATTGTGTCACAGAATGTCTGAAATTATGTTTTTTTTGTTTAATACTCCTGCATATAATTGTAGGCATAACTTACTGTGCTCTTGATATTGTAGGCATTGACTTAATGTGCTCTTGATACAAGTCTATGTTCTTGTTATTGTTAGCTAATTTAAATTTGATACTTGAATCAATGCATTCCGCCTGTTTTCTGTCTCTAGTATTTTCATCTTACGCTCTATTTTTGGACCATTATACAAGTTGAATTCAACATCCTAACCGAGCTCCAGTAAATCTAATTATCAGAGCTTTACTGTTGCAGCTATTCCAGATATAACAGGGCACCGCTACTGAATCATTTTTCTTATAAGAAATGCTTTTATAACCCAACACTAAAAGCAAGATATTTATATTTTTGTTATATTATGGAACTCGAATACCATCATCAATTTTCCTTCTCTGAAGTGGATGCTGAAAGCTATTCACCATATTATATTCTGGAGCAGTACTTGTACGTCTCTGGCATTAAAACAAAATGTGGATGCTAAGGAATGGTGGAAGAAATGGGATTCAGGTTTCTTATTCTACCCTCTATGCATATAATTTCCCATTGCCCCTAATTTTCTTGTAGGCCCTTTGCAATTGGAGATCTGGCGTTTGAAATGGTTATAATGTGCTGTTTTTCTATATCATCTTGTGCATGAAAAGTTATGTTTCACTTGCTGTAACGTTAAAATATTAATATTTTTGATGTGATATGGAAGGTTGGGATGGGTATAAAGGCAAAAAAAAAAAAAAAAACCTTAGGTGTTAGATATGTAAAAATATAGGAATTGGGAGGGTATATATATAGACGCGCCTTGGGATAAATAACGAGCTTTTACAAATGTTATTTTTCAAATGTTGACATGAAAAATAGTAATAGTTGAGGTAGCAATTTCAACTGTTTATGATGGGTGATTTGTCACGAGTATTTATATTTGTCGAAATAGGATTTTGAGGAGCGTTATTTTGTGGATTTAACTTTAACGTCGTTTTATTCTACTTTGAACCTAGATTGAACCCAATGTTGATCTACTTGACCCAGCAAACCTTTTGGCTCAACTGACTTGCTTGACCAAAGGCAATTTGATCTTTGAATTCATCTCCACTTCACCAAAGAATTGGTGTGTGATTGTCAAAAGGTTCAAGTTAATAGAGCAGTGAAATCGCATGGAGTAATGATTCAGTTAACCCTAATGAGGCTAAGGAAATGTATCATCCGATATAATGTTTGAAATTTAAATTTAGTCATATTTTTCTTTGAGTATTCTTAATAATTAAATTAGTGTTCCTCTAGTCTGTCCTTGTAAGGGTAATACTCAAATACGTAAATTAATACGTGAAAAAAATTATTTTAATTAAATTATATTTATGATCATCAAAATTTTCGGAGTTTTATCACTTGTGGGGTCAATGGAGAAGATGCGACATATTTACAAAGTAAAATCTAAAGTTTATTGCTTTCATGTAAAACCCAGCTTCCACTAGCTTTGCAAAATGTGGCGTTGGTATCACACGCTTGGGAAAATTATCGCATATGGATAACGTACGCAGTGCTGCATGCGTTGTCCACCGCAATAACCAGCGAATAACCTTCGTGGTTGTGTATTTCAGGATTATTGGGACGTTCTTAGGAGGTTATTAGGAGGTTATTATGACATTAATTCTAAAAATATCTCAATAACCTTCTAATATTACTTCAATAACCTTCGAGGTTGTACTTTTATATTTTTTTATCTATTATTCGAGTTTTTGTAAAGTTATTGGGGAATTAACTCAAATAACGCCAAAATAATTTGCTAATAATCTTTTAATATGTGTGGTTTCATTTTGATGTTATTCATAGGGTTATTATAGGTTATTGAGAGGTTATCTGGGACAACGTATGCAGTGCTGCGTACGTTGTTCGTATGCAATAAGTTTCCTGGATACGGTTACATAGAGCCCAACTAAAACCTACTATTTACAAATCAACCACGCTCTTTCATCCATTTTTCAATTTCTCACTCAAATATTAAAATTCACGGTAAAGCTCCAAACCTTATCTTTCATTTTTATCAAGTGCTCAATATCTTGATTGTGGCAGGCTTAAATAAATTGATTCGGTAGTTCAAATTGTAAATATCAATATTTAAATGATATGAAATCAAAATTTTGGTATTTTAATGTGATATAAAAAAAATTGGATGATATACATGTTAAAAACAAAACTTGGATTGTATACATGTAAAAAGTAAAGTTTAGGTGTTCGATATATAAAAATACGTAGGAATCGTAATTGGATGGTATTTATGTAAATGCCCTAAAATTTTAAAATTTCTAAATAACTAAATATTCTAACGAAATCAAGTTGTTGCCAATATTAGCTGTAAAACTGATGGAAATATTTACCAGTTATATTAAATTCTTGATTTTTATTAGGTATATTCTTGCTTTCTAATTTTAGTAGGCACAGGTTTTTTTGGGAACAATTTTGCTTTTGTTTATTTATATTTTTGAAAATATATATACTTAATGTGTGGCTATATATTTTTATATTTAAATTCAAAAAGAAATTAATATGTTTTTAAAAAACACTAAATATAATTTTTAGAAGTTTTGAGTGTTTTAAAAATAGCTTTATTTTAATTTAAATTATTAAACATGTTCAAATTAAAACATAAAAAATAATAAAAAAATAGAGAACAAAATATAAAAATAGTCCCAAATGACTCGTAAGTTTTTCTTGTTTTATCTAGCATGGTCGACTATTTATGATTCCTAGCGAAGAGCATTTGGGGTCTACGCGATGGTCGAAGATAGTTTACTGAACTGGATCTTCCTTTGTATTGGTTTTGTATTGGTTTTACTGGGGGATAAACTATCACATTGAGCCGAATTTTCTGAAATAGATAGCTCGCACGCTCTTGTCTTCTTTCCGTTGGATGACTCATGCTTAGATCATCTAATCATCTTTTTATCCTCTTTGTGGCTCGGTCGGTTTGCCAATTGGATTTGCTCGCATGGCCTTGCTTGTTCGGTTAGGTGGGTCTGATCTCCTGGTAGTGGGTCTGCATTCATCTTACTCTTCTCTTATGTATCTTTAGCTCTCTTTAAGATGAGTGCGTATATCTTTTTATGTATATATTTTAGTTCCCTAATTCTCTTATTTCTTAGAAGAAATGCTATGATAACAATAAGAGAGTTTATACACAAAGATATCACATTTAATTTTAATTAATTTTTCAATGATTGAACTCCCTTGATTTAGCTTTTTTTATTCTAATAAATAGGACACGATGAGGCGTCATCACATTCCTAATTTGATTTGCACCTTTCCTTATTTGTGTCGGACATCCTCCATATTACAGGCATTGTGATGGACAATTTGATGAAGTCCTAAGTTGACATTCCCACTAGGAGTTTGATCTTTGATAAATTGTAAGGATGGAATTGACCAAAGGGTGAAAGGAGGAAGGACTTTGCGAAGAAGAAAAAGTTGTGCTCCCACTGTCATATTTGGTGGGGCCATTGAATTTGTCCTTGACACCGTGCAAAAGAAAGTTCAGTCAAATGGCTTGAACTTTGATTCTGTTGCTCTACCTTCTGTTCCAGCTTAAAACCCTTCGATTGATGAAGTCATTCAGATATCTTATGGCATGCTTGTGTCACTTTCTCTAGTGCTCCATGGTGAGCCTGCCACATCATTTATGATATCTGAGTTAAATTGACTCATGAGTACGAGGGGCCTTTGTCTTCTTTGTGGGGTCTAATTTTTTGAAGTCTTTTTATTCTTCAATAATTCTTGATGTAGATGACCTAACATAGATAGGCCTGGATAAGGGGTCCAACCGAAAATTTAGTGATCATTGACCAGGTGCCAGGTGAAGGCGACCGTCTTTCAAGAGAGGATGGTGGTTCAATATCTTAGAAAATTTTCCCAAGATATGTGGGGAAGCAGTTGACGGGCCCCAAACATCTCTTGGATCGTTCTCATCTTTTGGATAAAATCGAGTTTGGATAAAATCGAGTGTTCCTTTTGCTCGATTGGTTTGGATCCAGTGTAGTGAGGAGATGTATGAGCTATTGTCTCGTATGAAAAATATAGAGGAGATTATAAGGACCTTAGCCAGGATCTATCAGATGTCCGAGAGTGATCCCCGATCTTTCAACCGAGTCAGATTAACTCTAGAGGGAAGCTCTTTTATAGAAGGCTACTTTGGCTAAGACATGTTTTAGTTGAAGTGACATCAAAACCCTTGTAAAATACTTTTTCTCAAACTAGTTTCAAGCATTTTGTTGTAATTTAATTGTTATTTTTGGGATAAAAATATTTTTCTTATGTTGTTTCTTTGTGTTGATGTGATCCTGCTGATAGTTTATTACAAAAATGTCAGTTTAATTTTAATTTTACCCATGTGATGGTTATACTTCATCCTTTTGTTAGATATTGAATGTGACTAGGGTTGTGTGGGTACATTTCCTTTGCTCATTTCCTTTCATTCTCTTAGATTCTCTTTTCGTGCTTTGCTTTATGGCTCCCTGATATTCTCCACAAGACTTTAGATCAGCCACTTTTGACCACCAATTAGTATGACCAAAGCTAAGATTGACTTGCTACAGGAGAGTCATGTCTTTGACTCCTCCATCAAGCTTTGGGCCGCTGGCTAGTCAGATTGTGCGACCTTATTGTATGACATTAATATTCTATTCTAAAAGGACCAATTATGGTTTGATCTCCGATTGCAGCTCCGTCCTAGATTGTGCTCTATTTTTGCAAACTACAAAGTCATCCACGCTTAAACAAAGCTTAGCTCAATTGAAGCCATCATGACCTTTATTACGTTCTATCATTGTCTAGGGATTGCATGGTCTATCGACCTGTTTAGCTATTTGTACATGTTCTGGTTTAGACTGGATGGATTTTTCTTGGTCTCCTCAACTAGTAGATTTCAGTTGCTAGGATTGTAAAATAAGATGAAGTATTAGGAACAACAATTATGTTTGGATTCGCGCCCCATGGGGGTGGTTCATTTGTATAGTCCATATGGGGACCCCCCTTTGATGGTGAAGAGTAAGGTGCCAGATAAGGAGGCTAACAAAATTAAGGAATTAAGTTATTGGTCCACCAAAATCTCAAACTGGCACTTGTTAATGAGGAGTTGTAGTTGGACGTCCTTAAGGAAATGAGTTACTCTGATGCTTGAACAACTAAGAGGGAGGCAGTTGTGGCCACTCAGGCATCTAGGAAGAAAGGCTGCTCGATTGTTTGTGGAGTGGTGAAGCACCTAGTGCCCAAGGTGGTTCAGACACGAGGTTTGAAAGTTTGGAAGGTGTGGATCTCTTTTACTATGCTTCTCCTTTAACCATTATCTTTCAAAGAGTTGGGATAGATGAGCTATTTCTCAGCAAGAGAACAATTTTTTTGAGAAAAGCTAAAAGTTCTCTCTTAGTTGTAGGTCCTTGATATGTGCAATAACTAAACACTAAGAGAACGAAGATTTGTGAGGAGTCCAGCCACCGTAAGGGGAACCCTTGATTGAAAGGCAGGAGACAAAGCCTATAAGCCCTCAACCGACCACTTCAACATACCTTACAGTGTTCATGAGGAATAAAGGTTGGATGTTGTACTCTTGGTGGCTTGATCAGATCATCTACAGGGACACTACTAGAGAATCAGAGGGACTGTTTTGTGGAGTAATCATTGGAATGTCTTATCGAGTGAACTAGCCCAAGAGTGTGGAGAAGCTTGTCTGAAGGGGAAGGCCCCAACGATGGACTCAAGCAAGTTTTCCCCTTGTTTGGAAAGAAGCATAAGGGGTTTGAAATTGGTGTATCCCTATGTAGGCCAAGTATATAAAGGTAAGCACCTATCCAGGAGGCAAATTTGTTCTGATAAACCTTCAAATAGATTGTAATTCTAACCCTCCGGCTGTAGCTCGCTACCCCTCCACCATAGCAGATGTAATATGGTCTCAGAGCTTTGAAGAAGCTCTGCAAATAGAGAGCTTGGTTGGCTTATGTTGGATGACCCATAAGTACCAAAATATAGCCTGTCAAGCATCTCATACTTAATCGACCATCATCCATTAAGAGTGTTGGGATTGGCTGGAGCTTGAGCACAAGTTTGCCAAGATGGAGGAGAAGGAGAGGCTTGGAAAATTAAAGCTACTTTTGTCTATTTTGAATGAAAAATTAGTCCAACAAATATGCATGATGTTGATGAAGATGCCTGAGGAGTTATTCACTGAGCTTTTCTCTCATCCGATGCAGGAGGCCCTTCTTATTGAGAAGTTCAAAGAAGGGGTTCCCTATGATGTCACCCTTTACCGAAGGCTCAACTGGTTTCACTTGAGTGGATTGATCTAGCTAGCTCTCCATGTTCGTAATTGACTTGGAAGATGAGGAGAAAGAGGACAAAAGCGATCAAGATGATGGCGAGTCGTAAAATGTGTAGTCCAGTCCTGACTTTCTTGTAACTTACTTATTTCATTTTCTTTTTTTAATATGTTTAATAAACATTTGTAAGAAGGAATCTGTTGCATCGTTTTTGAATTTTATAAGTGTATGGTGTCTACCTGCATGACTCAAGATTGTCTACTTCACGTTCTTAGCATCCGGTAGCTCAAAACACCCGCCGAGACTTTCCAATACTTGCTCGGGGCAAATAACAAGATTTGGTGGTGATTTAGCCCTACCTAGGGAACTCCCTTTGGGAGGCCCCTCAAGGATGTGAGACATCTTTAACGCTCATTTTGGTGTTTATGAGTCACCACAAGCCCATTGAGAGCATCCCACGCCCATAGAGTATCACAGAATCCACTTACGCATGCTACAGGAAAATTAGGGTTTGTGACACCTCACTCGCACAGCGACTTAAGATGACCACTGATGGTTACTTCACCAGCATGTGGCCAGCCAAAATAATCCATTCTAGAGTTATGGGACCACATTTTCACTCATACAGAGTTGTTCGTCGCCAAATTAGAAATTGTTGGTCGCCGGAATAGATATCCCGACACCCATTTTAAAATCAATTTAATTTAAGATATATATATGTATAGTTTAGAAAATATCATTTTTAATTTTGAAAAATATGAAATCAAGCTGATCCTATATAATCAATAGTTTAAATAATTGAGCACTTCACCATAAGACATGTATCTTTCCCGAAGAATAGATACATTGCTAGGTGGTGAGACTTGATCAAATAAACTAAGGAATTCATGACATCCGTTCGGTTTGTGAAGCATTCATGTTGACCAAAAATTCCCCATATATAATATGAAGGAATTAGATAGGGTTTATATTAATCTGGGGTATTTAAGTTTCCGATAAGGGCAAGCCTCTACAGTTAATTACATCTTAGATAACCGAAGTCACCTAAGAAAACTCTTGATAAAGATCAGGAAATATTGTATTCATGACTTCCAAATGGTAGGGTTCTTCAAGAAAATGTGATAATGGGAAGTTCAGCGGGTGAGTGGCTCAAATTTTGGAACATTTATCATGGGAATCCATAAGAAGAGAAAGCTAGGGGAAGGACATGGATGCAAGAGAAATCTTGGTATCTTCCCGACTAACCTATGATTAGTTTATATTTGAGATTAATATTTGTTGTTTCATCCAGCTAATTTTATTATTTAGGGCTTACATTCACTTGATACCGATCATGTGAATAACCTGGAAGGTAGGATGATTTATTTCATATCCGATGACAACCTCGGAATCTAAGACGAGTTAGGGCTTATACTGCACAAGCTGCAAAGGCCTAAAGAGATAAAGTGAGGGTTTATGCTGCACTAGACAAGCTACCTTAAAGTTCTATTGCTTGTTATTTTATTTCTAAGGAGTTTTGCTGTTGAAGTTGTGCTGCCCATTATGGCATGCTCCAAGCTCCTTGTCGTAGCAGATTTAGTTTAAAGAAGTGTCAATCAAAGAAAAAAGAGAAGTATCATGTTTTGGAAATTTTGAATTGAGGTGTCTTAATATCTTATTTAGGGGAATATTAAAGTTGATTATAGCGACATAGCTTAGGATCCCACCGTTCCCTCATTCCGACACCACTACTTTCTTCGGATTCACTTAGTCCAGATGAATTTACTAAACTCAACTTAATGAATTCCATACTTTCATTTAGACCGTGGGAAGTCTCGTTAGCAGCCGTAGGATGCATCCTCCGAGGTATTCTCGATCATTCAATAGAGACATTTTAATTTAGTTGCAATTGTGATTTTTGTTTTGTTTGTGATTAAATTTTGAGTTGTCTTATATTTTGATTGTTATGGCGGTGAATTTTATCTTGTTTCATTTTAGTTTTAATTTTGGTTTTGGTTTTGTGGCTATCCTAAAAGTTCTAATTTTCATGCAGGGTGACATTTGTTATTTAACATGCAAGCTTGTAAGCAAGAATAGTAAAGTAAACGAAGTACTGAAAGAAGGTACTATAAACTTGTAAAAGCGTATCTGTCGAGTCTTCCCGTTCCTCCACCTGAAACTTTAGTATCTTGCAATAAACATTTATAATTTACAGGAAAGTAAAGCCTGTAGATATGTTCTTTAAACCTACAAAACCCTATGTCATAACTTTGTGGGCCCTATTTATTCATTTGAGAAATATTTTCCTTTAATAAGTATGATAGACTTAGTCATCCTACAAGATGTCTAGAAGACTTGTGAAAAAGGTTTAGGGGATACCTAGATATTTCACAACCATCTTGAACTTTCTTAAGTTCATTTTGAGCTTATCATAGTTTTTAAATGATTCATCCATTTCATACCCTCATGCTTAGTGAATTAATGTTTTAATTGACTTAAAAGGTGGGGTAAATATCACTTAATATTGAATGTCAGAATTATGTAAGTGGGGACCCTAGGGGCAACTTAACTTATGAAAGAGTTTAACCAATTTTGGTGGACTTGTAGTGTTTTAAATGGGTTTGAAATTAATTGTATTTTGCTTTTCTAAACCTCATCAGTAAAATTTGATTAAGCCTAATCTCACTACTAAGCCCTTAAGATTTTAATGGGTACATTTATAAAATTTAGATGATTTTAGTTATATTACTATGATTCTTATCAAATTAATGAATTATCAATGAAACATTGATTAGGAGTTTTAAATCATTAAATATCACCTTCCAAAGATAAAACCCCTAGCTTTAAGGATCATTCTTCCAAATTAAAATAATTAAGAAAATTGTCAATTTATCCTTTAATGTGACAAAAGTGAGATTGGTTTCTACCACTTATCCCTTATATGTTTCAATCATTCTAACATATTTATTAAGATTATCCATTGACCACTTCCCACTCTAATTTAGCCTAAATATTAATTAAGGCTAAATTCTTTAAAATTACACTTTTGCCCCTAAAGGCCTTATCACTTCATAATTCATTAAATTTAATTCAAGACCTCAAAATTTCTATACTACCCACCCATGGGTCAATTAAAGCATTAGAAGAGAAAATGTGATTTTTCTTGATTTAATTTAATTTATATAATATTTTTTCATGCAAAATAGAGATATTCAAAGGAAATTTAATAACTTGGTCAAAACAAAGTTTCTGTCCTTAAGAAAATTATTAGAGGTTCACATAGACCAGAGAATCATTTGGACCAAATATTATTATTATTTTTAATTTTAATTTAATTATTTTAATTATTTCAATTTTTAGAATATTAATTAAATATAAAATATTATTTAATCGAGAAATTAAGTTTTATTTTTTTTTAATCTCTCTGAGGTCAGGGAATCCAGAGAACTAAATTTTATAAGTTTGTGATTTATATTTTAATTATTAAAATTATTTAAGTGAGAAATTAAAGAAATTCCATTTTTAACCTTTAAAAATAGTTTTAACCCTTTAAAATTTAATATCTTTATTTATAGAGATAGAAAATTATTTTAATTGTTCATAAATGATCAGGAGATAATTTAGAACATTTCCATCAATTTTATTAATTTTTTGAATTTTATTAAATTTTAATTATTTAAATAATAAAATAATGTTTAAAAATAAAAAAAATTATTTTATTTACAATTTTATTTTTTAGAGACTCCTCTAATTATAAAGAACTCCCAAAATTAATTTGGTAATTTTTTGAAGTGTATTTTAATTATTATAATTATATAAGTGTCCAAAAATGTGATTTAACTTGAAAAATTCATTTAAGTATTTAAATTAACTCCAATTGAATTGAAATTTTTATAGAGAGTTCTCCTGACTTTAAATTACAATGAAGAGTGATTTTTAGGTTAGTTTCATTTATATTTCATCTAATTTATTTTTATTTAATTTTTATGATTTAATTACCATTAAGGTTATACTTAATGATTTAAACCAAGTTTATATTTTTTTCCATGTTCCTCTGGTCATAGTAAACCTACCAAAATTTACTATGGATTTTTCTGATAAATATTTTAATTATTATAATTTTGATACCAAAATAGACACATAAAATTTTAAAAATAGGGATCTCTTCATACAGATCTCCCTGACCTTGGAAAAATCAAGGAATATCTCCTATGACAGAGGGAACAAGACCCCCAAAGATCAAGCCATGGTGAAGTGTCTATGCAAATAAAAAATCAAAATACTTAGAATAATATTTAATTAATTAAAAATAAAATATACATCAAATAATCTTCAAACTAATTCCACGTTATTCTGCTTTGTTCACTGAGCAATGGTATTTTTTTTTATTTTTCCAATGTGTCTACACCAAGTTATGGTTTTTTAAAGTTTCATTGATTTAAATAAATCAAAACATCCCTATTTTTCCACTTAACCACGTCAGCGTTAACTCATCCTATGACGAGTCGAAAGACCATGCGGCGCTTCCTGATTCGACGCTGCCTGCTAACTCAGCCTCCGCTTTATTCACCATGCTCCTGTCCGACTCAATCCTGGCCGTCCAAGCAAAATACGCGCGATCCAAAGTCTCTTGGTCTTCGTCCCCAACTGGTTCATCCTTAAGCCGTCCACCTTCTAACCTTAAGCTCTCGAGCTAGACTTAACCAAATTACATGGGGTTTATTTCTATGGAGTCATCTGACCTAGACGAACCTATCTATACGACTTATATGGTATAAAATATAGTACACATGTATGGAGAATGAAGAATAGCTCGAGATGAAGGTGAAGTTCAATACATTTTTCTGAGAGGGAAGGCCTCAATCAAATGGTTGCAATAGCTTCAATTGGTCCCAACAAACCTCCAGATGAAGTCTTCTGCCCTGGTGAAATGTTTGGACCCATGTTCGACCCAACCTGATTTCAGGTGTTGATCAAAGTCTGGTATAGAGGCTCTCTGTGATGGGGTTTTAATGAGGGAACTTCTTCTTTCAGTGGTGTTAAGGTGTGGGCACAGTTAATTTGATTTTGATTAAGTGTATGGCTGTGGTGAAATGTGTCCTGGTTTCGGCTTGATTTTGAGCTAAAAAATTGAGCTCAGACAGTGAGGGAGATGGCTGGGAAATAGTTGGGTTGGCCTTAGGGGATCTCAGGGAAGCTCTAAAAGCAATTTGATGGAGTTTCCTTAAGAAAATTTCAGCACCCTGTCTTAGCCATGGAGAGCTGGCCATTGGGCTAAGCTTGGGGCTTGCTGGTGGGTTGAATCAAATGCTTAGGTAGATTTTAGAAGAGCTCCAGTGACAATTCAGGGCTTAACACATTGGATGGGTCAATTGGGTGAAGAATGAAGTGGGGTGCCTCTCGGTTTTGGCTCCTCAAGCGACTAGGCCGGCCAGCCAGGCCATGGGAGGTGGCCGGTGATCAGGTGAGCGAAAGGGTAGGTCTTAAGTGGGGTGAGCTTAAGTGGTTAAGTGCTCATTACAAATCTCTTTAAGTTTTACCCATTCAAGGGAGGGGATCCCCTAAATCATGGGAACTTTGGTTCATGGCTCTGACACGCCTAAAATATACACATTTTTTGCTATATCATTTTAATCATTTTTGATGATATTACACTTCAAAGGAAGATATTTTGTATGCTTTTTTGGTTTTAGGTACACGAAATTGTGATTTGAGCAAAAAGAAGCAAAATGGTGCAATTTGGAGAAAAAACGAGCAAGAAATGAAATTCTGCCCTGACACCTTTCGATAAGTCTTTTGATGCTTAATCTCTTTAACACTTCTTGCATATTTTTGAATGAGATTACACTTTAAAGAAATGTTTTTTTATGCTTATTTTGTAGGGTTATCTGTTACGAACGCAACGCAACTGAAACGAGGTGAATCGGAGCTAAAACGAAGCCAAATGGAGCGAAACGGTGGAACTGCGCAGTAGTCTGCTGGCCGGCGGCAGCCTAGATCTCGCCGACAGTGAGATTTTTCCGAGACTATCGAAAATTGCCTGAAAAGCTCGCCGACAATGGCCTCGAACCCGCCGACAGTGCCCGGGAAGGTTCTAGACCGACTTTTGGCGGTTTTGGGCCGAAATTCGATGTATTTGGATGCTTTTTCGAAGGGGTGCTTATGGAAACTCTTCAAACTTCGTCTATACACTTTAAAATGGCGAATTTAAGAAGAGAAAAAGAGGAGAAAAAGGGGAGAAAAGAAGAGAAAGAAAGAGAGAATGTTTAGGATTCTTAGATTAGGAGTAGAGATGTATATTTCTTCCCCTTTTAGAGAGATTGGAGAGGAGAATTTGAGAGAATTTGTAAGGGATTTTGCTAGCATTGCATGGATTGCTGGGAGACTTTGTGGGAGAGATATTCATCTTTCTTTCAAAGGGAAAAAACTAAGTATTGTTCTTCATTATCTTATAATTTTGTAAACAATTACAAAGTGAATTTGCTTTGGTTAAATGAAGTTTCTGTTGTGTTTTCTTCGTGCTTTGTGACACATCTCTCTTACTCTTTTTTCTTCTTTGGAAATAGTGACATGAGAGGATTATGCCGTTATTTTCATTTTACTTTTCTTTTGTAATGAGTAGAATTCATGTTTAGGATATTGGGATGCTTGCTAAAAGAAGTTTTAATTATAAATGTGATGGTTTTTACTTGCACTTTATTTACATTGCAATAAGAGCCCATTATAGTGTTAAAATTCGTTGTAATTGTATTGACCCGAAAGGGCGGTGTAATTCTTAATAAAGTGGAACCACATTCAAATTCCATGGATGGTGAAGTTCATGGGGATTGAATGCAAATAAATAGGGAAATATAATTATCGGGCGTAGAATTGAAGATTTTAGAGTGACAGACTAAAATCCTCGATTCGGTCTATCGTTTGGGTGTTGACGAGTAGATGTTAGCCTCGGGCGAGGGAACGTGGGAGCTCCAAGTGGCGATAGATATCCTCCAAGCTACTATTGCAGATTCGATAATTAAGCATAGGATTAGTCAAAGTTCTTTATGCCTTAACCATAGGGTAAAGAATATGATTGCTCCTATTTGACACTTACAATATTAAATGCATCTCATTCCTTTACATTATCGGATTCATTGCATAAGAATAGTAGTTTTTAATATCTCAAAATTCTCCAAACCAATTCATTCAAAAAGGGTTATCTTTAGAATTATTATTTGCACTTAGTTGTAGTTAATATCTTTACATTTAACACTTGCATTTAAGAGTAGTTACTAGATAAAACACAATTTTAATCAACATTCCAAACTAAGGACTATTAGTAGTAGACTAGAATTTGACTAAAGACTTCTTATTTCACTTCCTCGTGGGATCGATATTGGGATTTTTAAAGAAAACTCTATATTACTTGAAGCGATACATATAGTTGCGCAGTACCCCTAGTGTGTAAAATACTTTCTAATTTTTATATCATTTAAGATTTTGCACACTACTCGCTATTTATAAATCGGATCGAGTTTTTTGTCATCTTTTGGAAGTTAATTTACTGCATAATTGCGGGTCAGGTCAAGTTTTTGGTGTCGTTGCTGGGGAAGCTTCGGTAAAAACTTTAGGAAAATTTTAGTTGAAGAAATTAGGCTTTGACTTGGAAAACTGTAGTGTCGTAAAAACTATTTTTGTGTGAAAAGTATTTTTATATGAAAAAGTGTTGTGAAAATAAAATTATTTGTGTGAAAAATAAGGTGTTCGTGAAAATGTTTTGTTGTGTTAAATATATTTCATCTGTTATTTGTTTAATTGTTAATGTATTGTTTATTATGTTGCGTATGCAAAACAAAGGATCTGTAAGACTTGTACCTTATGATCCCGAGTTTGAAAAAAATAAAAAAATAAAAACACAGAAAGGACTGGAAAAACTAGAAATGGAAATGGAAAACTTTCAAGATAATAACTTGGAAAATCATCATACTTCATTGAGGGATTACGTAAATCCTACGACAGATGAAATTTACTTAAGTATACAAAATCCTGTCGTAGAATTTGATTCGTTTGAAATAAATCCTGAGATTATCCGACTGGTGCAGAACAATTAGTTTGGGAGAACTCCTTCGGAGGATCCCTATTTACACTTATCAAACTTTCTAGAACTTTGTTCTACATTTCGTTATAACGGTATGTCAGACGATGCTGTTAGACTAAGGCTTTTTCCTTTCTCACTAAGGGATACGGCTAAAATGTGGTTATATTCATTAGCACCTGGTTCTATTAAAAATTGGGAGGAGTTAACTCAAAAATTCCTAGCTAAGTATTTTCCACCTTCGAGAATTACTAAACTTAGAAACGATATTATATCATTTTGTCGATATGAAGGGGAATCGATAGACGAAGCTACAGGAAAGATTTAAGGAACTTCTAAGAAAGTGTCCACACAATGCTCTTCCCGATTGATTAATCATTTATACTTTTTACAATGGGTTAGTAGGATCCCTTAGGTCTATAATTGATGCTGCCGCTGGTGGATCATTAATGTCAAAATCATTTGATGAAGCGTATGCATTAATTGAAGAAATGGCTACAAATGAATTTCAATGGCCCTCTATATGGGTAAATCATAAAAATGTAGCTAGTGTTCATGATACAGATACACTTACAATTCTTGCATCTCAGATTGCTGCAATATCAAGGAAGTTGAACCAATTTGGAATGAACCAACCTCAATTTACTCCAGTAAGCGAGGAAACTTTATTAGGGCATATGATTGATTCTAACTTATTATATGAGACTTTAAATACCATAAACAACCCCTACTCTAACTTTTACAACCCAGGTTGGGAGAACCATCCTAAATATAACTAGAATCATACTACTGATGGTGGAAACCAAAAATGGAAAAAATAATTATGCAAATTCTAATGGAAATTGGAATAATCAGGGGAACAAATACAATAGACCTTCATATCTACCGGACTCTAACAATGATCAACAATTTGAGGATAAAAAAATGTCTATGGAAGAAGTGGTATTGCAAATGGGAAACCAGTTGCAAAGTCAAAATGCTGCGATTATAAACATAGAGAATCAATTGGGACAAATTGCTAATTCACTTAGCAATAGACCCCAAGGAACCCTTTTTAACAACATTGAGATCAACCCTAAAGAGAACACTAATGAATAAGTAGAAGCTGTCCAATTAAAAAGTGAAAGAGAGATAGAGGATGTGGTTAGAAAAGAGAAATATGTTGTGAGAGAAACAAAGGAAACTAAAAGACCTGAAGAACATGTTTCTAAGGATCTGGAAAAATTAATAACTCCAACTAAAATCGGTTTGAAAAGACCACCACCTCCATTTCCTCAAAGACTTAGACAACATGAGTTGGATAAAAAAATTTCAAAGTTCATGAAGGTACTTAAGAAGTTAACGATAAGTATTCCTTTCACTGAAGCTTTGGAACAGATGCCAAGTTATGCAAAGTTTATAAAGGATATATTAAACAAGAAAAGAAAATTTGGGGATTACGAGGCAATTGCACTAAGTGAGGAGTGCAACGCTATACCTCAGAAAAAATTTCCTCGGAAAATTAAAGATCCTTGTAGCTTTACAATTCCTTGTGCAATTGGAAAAAGATTATGTGAAAAAGCTTTATGTGATTTAGGAGTGAGCATTAATGTGATGCCTCTATCCATATTTAGAAGGTTAGGTTTAGTCGATATTTCTCCCACTACTGTAACCCTTCTGTTAGCTGATCGATCTATCATTTATCTAAAAGGAGTTATAGAAGACATGCTTGTTAAAGTAGATAAATTTATCTTTCCTTTAGACTTTATTGTATTAGATATGGAGGAAGATAAAGAAATTCCAATTATTTTAGGGAGACATTTCCTTATTCTTGAATGACTTATGATAGATGTGCAAAAGGAAAGTTACTTATGAATATTAATGACCATGAAGTTACTTTTGATTTATTAAAGACTATGAAATATCCAGTTGAGAGAAAAGATGATGATTGTTTTTGGATAGATGAAATTGATTATCTAAGTAAAGACCGTTTCCAAGAAAGTTTTGAGAGTAAGATAACATATGAGGTTGAAATAGACTTTCATGATGATTCGAAAAGGGTATTTAAGGAAGACTGTATGTATGTTCAAGAGAGGTGTGAAATGATGGACGCTACCAAAAATAGTAATCTTTTAATTTCATATGTTGAAAAATCTCATGAACTTAAGATGGATGTACCCCATACAATTTTAAAGCCTATTTATTTAGGAATTCATCTACACAACCAGTCTTTATATCTTTAGATGCTACTCAATTACATGAAAAACCTGAATTGAATGATGAACAAGATAAAGTTAATGAACTAAGACTTGGAAGATAATTTGAGGATAAATTTCATAAGAACTTTGAGTTGAGAAAAAATGATAAAGATATTGGAAGACCATTATAAGAAATTCTTATGGAATTAGAACAACCTATTTTCTTAACTAAGATAGATCCTCCATCATTTAATAATTATAAAGGGGAAGAATTTGAAGATAATTTCAAACAGAAGAGTGACATAGAAGAATTTGATTCTGAATCTGAATTATCTAGAGAGAATCCGATCCAAAATTTGGGAGATTTTGAATTATCATATACAGATCCATTTCTTATAAATTTCAAGGATGATATTAATATGCGGATTGAGAAAATCAATAGAAGAATATTGGATCTAGAAAAAAATATGAGGAACAATGATATAAATCCAACTAAAAATGAAGAGCTGAATGAAAAATTAAAATTTGATGATTTTATAGGAATCCCTGGATCTGAAAATGATTGGGCGATTGATCGAGGATTACTTAATTGGAATTTTGATCCAGGTAGAATCATTTGTCGGGCTAACGACGTTAAACCAAGCGCTTTATGGGAGGCAACCAATAGTTATCAGTGTGCTTTGATTTAGTGTGATTGGGAGTCATGATTGTTAGTGTTGTATGGTATTTACTTTAGAGTGGATTGACTTGATCTTTTCGTGTCATTATGAATTGATAAGTTTGATTGTTGATTGGTAGATGTTTGGATTATTAGTGCTTTGATCTGATCTCTGTCTGTGTCTTGAGGGAGGTGATTCCTTAACTTCTTATTATGGCTAGACTTGATCTCTTGTAGTAGTTGGATTGACGAGTCCACTATGACTTGGGTCTCACCCAGACTTGAGTTTTACAAGAGAAATCATAAATTTCGAACATTTATAGTTCCTTCTTAATTTGTTACTTCCTTTCTGGAACTTTATTTTCATTAGGTAGGAGTCGCGAACCTATTTGATGAATACCATTAGGATGATCTTACACTATCTTTATAACTCTTAAAGGTGCTTAATTATAGGGATTAGATGATGCCTCAGATTGGTGTCCGAAAACCAATTTATCAGGGATAATGTTATCTTTGGGATTATAATCTATTAAATCATTTGAAAGTACCTAATTTACTAGTGTAGTGATTTCGTTAGAAATTGGAAGTAAATCAGTGTGATGTGATGAGTTAAAGAATGAATTGACCTCATTTATCATATGTGTGTTTATTTTTGTGTTACAATTTTATATAATAATTGAAGAACATTTTTATATTCCCATGCTGATACATGGTATGCTAGTTAGACTTTGGTTTAGTTAATTTCATTCTGGCATGATTAGTTTAGATTTACTTTCTGCTGCATATTGTTCTGCCCTAATGAATACTTACAAATGAATTTGATAGACATTTGTGGTAGATAAAATTTCTAAACTGTTTTTCTTCCTGCTTATATTTTCTGTACTGAATGCTATATATGTTAAAAAATTAAGTTTGGGGGTAGGAAGAAACATAAAATTTTAATGTGAAAATAATTTCTTTTAGTGTAATTTTATTACAAGCATGTTTTAGGTTAGATTTACTTTCTCCTACAAACATTCTATCCTGATTATGCATGCATATGAATTTGATAGGATGTTGTAGTAGTAAGTAGATTTAACCTTTACTTTTTCTTCATGCTATATTTTATGGAATTAATTGTAAAATATTTTTGAAATTTAAGTTTGGGGGAAGAAAAATATTAACTCTTATTTGTTCTCGATTATTATATTTTCAAAAATTATTAGCATAACTTACAGTGAGTTGAACCTCGCTTGAGATAACTAAAAATTTTTATTTTAGTTGAATATTATGGAAGGATTAGATGAAAGTTTTTAGTAATAAAAGTTAATTTTATAAGGATAAGATATTTGGTATGAAAGAATTTGATTATAGTTAACTATTTAAAGTAAAGAAAACTGTATTTTTGAAATGTTAAGAGACTTAAAGTATTGTGTGTCAAGAAGAAATTGTGACTTTATGATGAATAATAAAGCTCATACCTAATTATAAAGTAAGGATGTGTTTCAAGTTTGAACTTTAGAAAGATGAGAGTGAAGTTCAAAATCATTACAGACTCTCCAGATATAATAATCCTCATAAAAAAAGAATAAAAAAGAGAAAAAGAAAAGAAAAGGGATTGAAAATGATCCTGAAAGAAAAGAAAAAAAAGAAAGAAAAATATTTATGAGGAGAAGCTTGAGGAGAAGCCTAATTAAAAATTGGCTTCATTTGAGTCACCCTAAAGGGAGAAATTGATTTCATTTCTGAATTTATATTTAAAGTATTGGTCTACATTCTAATGAAGTTTTCATGAACTCCTTTTTCACATAATCTTTCAAGGCATTCTTAATGTAACAAATTATGGTTTATCTTGAAATAAATAGAAGACTAGAACCCTTAGACTTGATTCGTTGAATATTCTTATACTTTGTAGTGTTAACTCGAGTTACTTGAATTTCTTTCTAAAAATATAACCAATATATTCTTTTAAATGAAAAATTTTAGTATCTTACGAGTTGAAAAGTACATTGCCTTGAGTTATATTTTTATGTAGTAAAAGGGTTACTTGAGGACAAGTAACAGTTAAGTTTGGGGGATTTTGACACGCCTAAAATATACACATTTTTGGCTATATCGGTTTATTAATTTTTGATGATATTACACTTTAAAGGAATGTATTTTGTATGTTTTTTGGTTTTAGGTACAAAAAATGGTGATTGGAGCAAAAAGAAGCAAAAACGGTGCAATTTGGAGCAAAAACGAGCAAAAAATGAAATTCTGTCCTGACACCTTTCGATAAGTGTTTTGACGCTTAATCTCTTTAACACTTCTTGCATATTTTTGAATGAGATTACAATTTAAAGAAATGTTATTTTTATGCTTATTTTGTAGGGCTATCTGTTAAGAACACAACACAACTAAAACGGAGCGAATCAGAGCTAAAACGGAGCTAAACGGAGCGAAACGGTGGAGCCGCGCAGCAGTCTGCTCGTCGACGGCGGCCTAGATCTCGCCGACGGTGAGATTTTCCTGAGACTGCCGAAAAATGCCCGAAAAGCTTGCCGACTGAGGCCTCGAACCCACCGACAGCGCTCGGGAAGGTTCTAGACCAACTTTTGGTGGTTTTGGGCCGAAATTCGATGTATTTGGATGCTTTTTCGAAGGGGTGCTTATGGAAACTCTTCAAACTTCATCCATACTCTTTAAAATGGCGAATTTAAGAAGAGAAAAAGAGGAGAAAAAGGGGAGAAAAGAAGAGAAAAAAAGAGAGAATGTTTAAGATTCTTAGATTAGGAGTAGAAATGTAGATTTCTACCCCTTTTGGAGAGATTGGAGAGGAGAATTTGAGAGAATTTTTAAGGGATTTCACTAGCATTGCATGGATCACCGCGAGACTTTGTGGGAGAGATCTTCGTCTTTATTTCAAATGAAAAAAGCTAAGTATTGTTCTTCATTATCTTATAATTTTGTAAACAATTACCTATGAATTTGCTTTGGTTAAATGAAGTTTCTGTTGTGTTTTCTTCGTGCTTTATGACACATCTCTCTTACTCTTTGTTCTTCTTTGGAAATAGTGGCATGAGAGGATTATACCATTATTTTCATTTTACTTTTCTTTTATAATGAGTAGAATTCATGTTTAGGATATTGGGATGCTTGCTAAAAGAAGTTTTAATTATAAATGTGATGATTTTTACTTGCACTTCATTTACATTGCAATAAGGGCCCATTGTAGTGTTAAAATTCATTGTAATTGCATTGACCCGAAAGGGCGGTGTAATTCTTAACAAAGTGGAACCACATTCAAATTCCATGGATGGTGAAGTTCATGGGGATTGAATGCAAATAAATAGGGAAATATAATTATGGGGCGTAGAATTGGAGATTTTAAAGTGACAGGCTAAAATCCTCAATTCGGTCCTATCGTTGAGTGTTGAAGTGTAGATGTTAGCCCTCATGCGAGAGTAATGTGGGAGCTCAGTGGCGGCCGTATCCTCCTAACTACATTGTAGATTCAGTAACCAAGCATAGGATTAGGCAATGTTCTTTATGCCTGGACCAAAGGGTAAAGAATAGGATTGCTCCTATTTGACACTTACAATATCAAATGCATCTCATTCCTTTACATTATCTGATTCATTGCATAAGAATAACAGTTTTTAATATCTCAAAATTCTCCAAACCAATTCATTCAAAAAGGGTTATTTTTAGAATTATTATTTGCACTTAGTTGTAGTTACTATCTTTACATTTAACACTTGCATTTAGGAGTAGTTGCTAGATAAAACACCATTTTAATCGACATTCCAAACTAAGGACTATTAGTAGTAGATTAGAATTTGACTAAAGACATCTTACTTCACTTCCTCGTGGGATCGAAACTAGAGTTTTTAAAGAAAACTCTATTTTACTTGAAGCGATACGTATACTTGCGTAGTACCCCTAGTGTGTAAAATATTTTCTAATTTTTATATCATTTAAGATTTTGCACACTAATCGCTATTTATAAATCGGGTCAAGTTTTTGGCCATCTTTTGAAAGTTAATTTACTGCGTAATTGCAGGTCTGGTCAGGCTCCACTAGAGTGGGCTAGGTGGATCTAGCTCAGTCCTAGGGGTTCAATGGCTGGCGATGGTGAGCTTGGTTTGGTCACATTTCACTTAATTTGGTTAATTTGGCTCATGAGTTCAATTTGGGTCACTTGGGTTCAAATTGGGCTAGGTTGGGTTTGAGCTTGGGTTGAGCCAAATTGATTGTTCTATATGGTGTGTCTGATTGTCATAAATTGTTTAGAAGAGAATTGGAGTGGTTTTAAATAGGTTTGGGGGATCAATTTGGCTTGATTTGGGTATTTGGTCAGTTTTTGGCGTGTTGGGCTAGCTTGGGTTTAGGTTAGGCTAGGGTTGGGTCAAAGGTCAACTGATGGCTTGAAATAGTCTATGAGGATGTTAGGAAAAGTTCTTAATAATAATTGGGTGGAAATTTTGGGATTGGGACATTCAATTTGATGGATTTTGGACATGTGACACATTTGGGGCAAATTTGGGGATTTTGGATTTGGTTGAACTTGGGTGAGGTTTGGGCTCAAATTGGGGACAATTGATGGCTCAATTTGGTTTAGGGAAATGTCCTGAAGAGTTTTGGATATTAATTTGGGGAATTGGTTGGCTCATAAGGTTTAATTTGGGGGAATTGGGCCATATGATTAAAATTAGGCCTTTTTGGTTTGGGTTGAAATTGGGTTCAAATGTGGCTCAAATTAGGCTTGAATTTGGTTTGGGATGAGGTTAAGCATTGTGAATTAAAGTTTGGAATTGAAATTAAAGAGGATTGGAGTCAATTTAGTGGACATTTGGGGTGATTTGGGCACTTTGGGTCTTAAAGGGTAAATTTAGGGCTTTTGGTCAAATTGGGCAAATTTGATTAATAAAGTGGTTTAAATTGAAAATGATAATATTTAGGGGGTTTTGGGAATTTTTTGGAATTTTTTGGGCTAGGAGGGGTATTTTTGTAATTTTGGGTATTTTGGGAATTTTTGTAAATTAGAGGTGTATTGGGTATTTTGAGTGGTGAGGAATGTTTTGGGATGATTTTTGGGAGATTTTGGTAACTTTGGTTGATTGTGGGAATTTTGGCTAAAATTGGGTACTTGGTAATTTGACAGAGTTTATGTGTAAATGGGTTAAAAGTTGGGATTTTTGGTAAAAAATTGGAGTTGGGAGGGATTGATAACTCATTTGAGCCATGGACCAAGGGAATCCCCATTTGGATCCTTCATGTGCTGGTACTAATCAAGCGCTAGCCTGAGGCTAAGAGCTTGGGGAAACCACCCACATGAGTTTCCAAAGGAGTAGGGGATCAAGTGTGGAGAAGTCTGATTTAGGATTGTGAGGTAGTGTGTGAGAGTGTAATTTGCAGGTATGTGTGTAAGCCTTCCCCAGACCACCTAGGGTAAGTCATAAGCTTGATCATATTATAAGGGAATTCCCTTGAGCTTAATAATGCTTGGTCTCATCCTCCTAAGCATTTAGAGGTTAGACTTTAAGCATTTAAAAGCTTCAAGTTAAGCAAAGAAGTGTTTTGAATTTCTATGGGGTGAGGGTTCCATTGCTAGTCCTCTAAGATAGTCACCAGGAAAGTCCTATGGCTAGACCCTAGGTTATTCTAAAGAAAAACTAAACCTCAACTAAAAGTGAGGTCAACAAGAGTCACCCATAACTTTTTTTTTCAAAAAAATCCTTTGTCGGGCGCTTCCAGTGAAAAACATATTTTCAAGCTAAACCAGCTCCTGACACTGATCCTGGGTGCCCAAGCACCAAAAATGCCTTTCCGGATCATCAAGCCCAAGCCCCTAGAGGTTTGGCATCAGATTGAGACATTTGGACACATGCCTAATGCCTAGGCGCCCAAAATAGGCTAAAATCCACTATTTTCTTGAGAGCATGAAATTTATGCATTGACTAGGTGCTTGAACTGGCGCCTAGGCACTTGAACTGGCGCCTAGGTGCCTAAACTGGTGTCTAGGCACCTAAGAGCACAAGAGCTGGTCGCCTAGGCACCCGACAATTATGGGGTGTGAATATTTGTCCATTAGAAACGCCGTTTCGACTCCCAATATCGCCATAATAGTAGAGGTGCCTTGGGGGTGAGTGAAGGGGGGGTGCAAAATGACTATTTTACCCTCACTTTAGAAGCTTCTTTGGAGGTTTTTGGTGGACTCTTGGTCATGTTTAAGAAGCCTTGCAGTGCTTAATCGAGCGGCCACTCCCATTTGAAGGAATCATATGGGATTTAATTGGGAGCGAGAATAAGAGATTTGGGAGAGAGTGGTGAAGGATTTTCCTTAGAGAGCTAGGGTTCTTCCTCTTCCCCCACTTCTTCTTGTTCATCTTCTTCTCCTTTCTTCTTCTCCATTTCCTCTTCTCCTTTGGAGTTCTTCTCCTTCTTTAAGGGTTTTTATATTTGGGGTTTCTTCAGCGAGAAAGCTAGAGGTTGGCCATTTTCCCACCTGTTCTTCTTGTGTGCTGCTCTTCTTCTCTAACGAAGCTTCCGAGGAGAACGTCTAGGAGAGTGTCATCCTATCTTGGGGAGAACAAAACTTTGGTGAGCTCCGACAATCTCTCCAGCAAGGATAACTTCTTCATCTCATAGGAAGGAGTCATGGGCTTCTCTCCTACCTTATAGGAGAGCTTCTTTCCGAACTCTGGTGAACGTCAGATAAACTACGCGGTGGTGAGATTTTAAAAATCTTCCTCCTTACATTTATTTCCTTAGCTAGCTTTAGGGTAGGTGTTGATAAGTGTGTGGGTTCAGTGGCCTATACAAGGTGCGTGCGCCAGCCAACATGAGTCGGTGTGACCACGTCCTTTTGTGATGAATCGTTGTTTTTCTTAGAGGAGGCCTAGGGTAGGATCCTCCATGTGTGGACATATCCCCAACAGAGCCGAGCATTTCCTTACTGTGTGCCTTAGGCCAAATCTCTATGAGTTGAGTCCCTTCATCTGTTTGCTTTGGTCTCCCCAACTTTTCTTGGAGAAATTGGGAAACTAGGTTTTTGAAAAGTGAGAAAATCATTATTGCTATAACACTTTGCAAATCCTCGAGGAGTTTGTCAAATTGGAACTATGGTGTATAAGTAATGTTCATGTTACTTATATAAGTAATATTGATGCCCCAATCTTCCTATGGTGTATAAGTAATGTTTATGTTACTTGTATACTTTCTTTCAGTGTTAAATAGTTCAGGATCAATGGGGGATCACTTCTCAGATTGAAGAGTTAACAAGTTTTGGAAATAATTGACAACATCCAAGGCTATCTCTTTAGCATTCTGAATATATATATATATATATATATATATATATATATATATATATATATATATATATATATATATATATATATATATATATTTGAATATGTAAGGATTGAGTCGTATGTATGTAAATCTTCGCTGATTTGAAAATGGCCAGCCAAAAGCGTGTGGCCAGATAGAGGCTTCTGAACCGATCAATCAGATGACGGTTTGGCGGCCGAAGGATTGCTGGGCAACAGATTGAGAAATATATAAAGGTATATAAGAATTGGATGGTATGTGTGTAACAATATAAGGATAGGAATTGAATCTTATTTATATATATAATTCTTTCATGTTTCTCCCTCCATGGTTTCAACAGAGCGGTAGATCGGAATCGAGTAGTCAGCTGGAGCGGCAAGGTGGGCATTCAACTGGTAACCTCTTGATGCATACATGATGAATGTGAATTTGTGAATTTATAAGAATTAAGTGGTATGTATGTATGTATATGTATATGTATATGTATGTATGTGTATGTATATGTATATATATATATATATATATATATATATATATATATATATATATATATATCATATACATATGGCGTTGAAGAGGAGAGCCGTTAGAGGCGATCCGCAGGCGTTCGGCAATGGAGGAGGCTAGGGCTCTGATTTTTGCTGCTCGTTTTCCTAGAGCTCGGCCGGTGATCTCTTCCCTTTACTCTTCTCTTCGTCTTCTTTCTGTGGATTCAATTTCTTGCATTATAGGTTTATTCTTCCCTGCATTTTGGTGGTTCTTGTTCACACTTGGTTTTCCATTGTTACTTTCGTTTTCTTGATTTCTTGTTTTGTTTCTTGTTTTGCCGTTTAGATAGGTTTTGTTTCTTTCTTTTCGTGGTGATCTCTTCCCTTTACTACTCGTTTTTCTTGATTTCTTGTTTCCTGAACTCGTTGATCTGTTTTTTTTTGGGGTTTTTTTTTTTTGCGATTTCGTTTGGTGTTTAGTTCTTAATTGGATGTTTTACAAGGATTTCTTTGTTTTGTTTTTGTTTCATCTCTCTTGAGTAGTTATTGTTTCTCGTCCTCTGTTTTGCCTGCTGGGCTTTGCTTTTGTGAGCTAGGGCTAGGGTTCCTCACGATGTCGCGGAGTTTTGTGGCCGTGGTCTCGGGAGACTCTACTCCTTCTCTCGTTAAGCATTCCTGCTTCTTCCCACAAGCGTTTCACGATGCTATCGAAGTTGGAGGTGGTGATTACCAGTTTATCCGTAAACTTGGACGGAAAAATGGTAAACCTGCACTTTTCCTTACTGATGAGGAAACCAACTTTCTAGCCTCTTCTTGTCGCTTTGCTTTGATTGGAAAATTTCTTTATGGTCATCCTAAACTTGATCTAATTCGAAAGGAATTTGATATGTTAAAATTAACTGGTTCTTGGCACATTGGTCATTTAGATGGTCGACACATCCTTATACAATTATCTAACGACATTGATTATACCACTGTTTTCGCTCGAAAAGTGTTAAGAGTTGACAATCGTATTATGAAGATTCTTAAATGGAGTGTGGATTTTGACC
Organism: Papilionanthe hookeriana x Papilionanthe teres; assembly: GCA_022702705.1. Taxonomy (NCBI): domain Eukaryota; kingdom Viridiplantae; phylum Streptophyta; class Magnoliopsida; order Asparagales; family Orchidaceae; genus Papilionanthe; species Papilionanthe hookeriana x Papilionanthe teres. Next base: position 37,661,693 of record CM040426.1, on the reverse strand, counting down.
CCCGCGCCGAATCCCCCATTATTCCTGTATGGGTAAAATTCCCTGGTTATAAGTATCACCTTTTTAATTATGAATTCTTATTCTCTTTAGCCAAGTGCTTTGGCAAACCTCTTCGATTGGACAATCCCACTCTAGACCGTACCCAGCCTTCTGATGCATTTTTTTCGGTTGAGAGAGATATTACTCAACCCTACCCTGATGAAGTTTGGATTGGTTCAAATCATAATGGTTATTGGCGGAAGGTCGTCATGGGGACTCACCCTCCCTACTTGCTCACGCTTGTGCTTATGTTTGGGCATAGTGCTTCTATTTGTTATAGGCTTCACCCTCATTTAAAACCTCGAACAACGTGAAACCGTTTTCTAATCCTTCTACTACTCGGGCACCTCCCTCTGCTGAGCCCGACCCCGGTTGTCTAATGTCTCGCTCGAGCACGTTTCACGGGACCCCCCTCTACTCAGGCACCTCCCTTTGCTGAGCCCAACCTTAGTTTGTCTAATGTCCTACCAGAGCGAAGGAACAAAACCCTAGACAATATTGAAATTGTTGAAAATGTTGAGTCTGATGAAATTGTTCCTGCACCAGAGGTAAGTATTGTGGAAAAATGTCATTTATGATAACAGTGTTGTTGAAACTGTTATTGAAAATATTACATTGCCTCAACCCATTTTTGCTCCTTGTGTCCCAACTCCTTTTATAAACGATAACACTGTGGATGATGTCCCTATTCCTACCCCTGATAATTTCCATCACAACATTTCGGTAGTTGAACTCGATTTTACTATAAACTCTTCACCTGTTGGTGAACCCTTTCCTAATCACGAATCCCCTCGACTAGTTCTATCGGATAGCGGCTCCTCGATTCCTCCGGGTTTTCCTGGAACCATCGACTTCTGCTCCTATGGACCATGCTTATTGATACTCTTGAAGCCGAATGGCAAATTCAAAAATCTACTAAGAAAAAACAAAAGAAATCTTTTGAAAAACTACCTCCTAAAGCCGAACCTTTCTTACCGAGAACCTTCTTACTGCGATGGAGACCTCTTACCCCCTCCCTCTAGGTCTACTAGGAGAGGAGGGCTAAGGCACCATGTTTAATATCTTAACATGGAACATTAGGGGGGTTGGGGACCCTGCCTCCCTAAAACGTCTTAAGCATCTCTGCAGGGTCTATAAAATTGAAATATTTGCTATACTTGAGCCTATGGTTACAATACATAAAGATAAAATTATATCCTCTTTCAAAAAGGTTTCTCATTACTGCAATATCAACAATAAAATTTGGGTTTTCTAGAGAAGAAACATTCACTTAAATATTGTTGAGGATGATAAACAATTTATTCTTGCTCACTTTGCTAAAGATGTTTACACTAGTTGGATCACTTTTATGCATGCTAGCACTATTCTATACGATAAAACAAAATTGTGGAATCAACTTATTACCATGGGGGATAAGATTACCGATAGTTGGATAGGCGGGGGTGATTTCAATATGGTTATGTCTTCCATTGAGCGCAAAGGTGGTGCTAGATTAGACCTCTGCTCTTTCCGATCGTTTACGTGATAGTATTTCCCTTGCTTGGCCTTTATGATTTGGGTTACACTTGGTTCTCCTTACACACGGAGAAGGGGTTTTTTATACCGGAGACTAGACGGATACTTTGGAAATTCATGTTTTCTTAACTATTTTCACATCGATAGAGTCCATCATTTGAGTTACGCTTCTTCGATCATAATCCCATTTTACTTGCTTTAGATTTTCAAAATAAACACTGCTAAACACTCATTTAAATTCCTCGATATGCGGATCGAAGCATGAATCATTTCTTAATTTGATTAAGCATCTTTGGCGACTCATCGGATGTGGTAATGCATGGCACATTTTATGGAAGCTGCACAAATGCGTGATTGCTTGGTTTAAGAAGTTGGAATTTTGAGATTTTTGGCGATGTGCATTCTAAGGTAAAACTTTCCCAACAAGTTGTTGATGAGCTTGAGGCAAATATTCACACACACCACGAATTGTTGAATTCTCTTACTTAGGCTCATCAACAACTTCTCTACGATATTAGTTTGGAGGAAGATTTTACGAGACAAAAAGCTCATGATACACATTTTACGGTTGGTGACGAAACACACATTATTTTCATGCCACTATTAAAAATAGATTAAACTCCAATACCATCTTTAAGATCATAACTTCGATGGGATTATTTTAAATGATCCGATAGTATAGGCTCTAATGCTTGTTGTGTTCTTTACTAAGATATACAACGATACAACTCGAGTTTCTCCTGTTGACTCAACTCTTTTTCTTCGAGGAATTTTTGCGGAGTGGCTTCTCTAAATGCGTCGATGTCCCTACTCGGTGAGGAAATTTATAGAGCACTTCGGGAGATAAATCCAAACGGGGCCCCCGGCCCGGATGGTTTTCTTCTACCTTCTACACACTCTGTTGGGACATTATTAAGGGTGAAGTTATTTCGACTATTCAAAGTTTTTCCTTGGAGAGGACTCCTGTAAGTATTTCTATCGCTGCAGATGATTGTTCTTATTCCTAAGAACAGTGATAAAACTCATTGGCATAATTTTAGACCTATTTCTCTCACAACGGTTATTTCTAAAATCATTAGCAAGATTATTGTTGCTAGAGCTGCAGCCTCATCTCTCTCTCCTTATATCTCCACAACAATCTGCATTTATTAAGGGTAGAGAGATCACTGATAATATCTTGTTGGCCCAGGAGTTAATTGAGGATCTTGATAAAAAATGTAGGGGTGGTAACCTTGTTATCAAACTTGATATCAAAAAAGCTTTTGATACTATAAATTAGAATTTTATACTAAGCATTTTCCATGCTAAAGGGTTTTACGATAGTTTTTGCAATTTAATTAAACGTTGGTTATACTTGCAATTGTTATAGTGTGCTTGTTAATGGTACTTCTTATGGTTTTTTCAATGCTAAAAGAGGCATTAAACAAGGGGATCCTCTCTCCCCATTGTGTTCATAATTGCATTTGATTATTTTTCTAGGCTTCTTCATAAGTATCAAAGCATGCATAGACATACAAATTACGTGCATAAGGCTAATATTTTGATATCACATCTTGCTTATGCTGATGATGCAATTATTTTTACCAAAGCCACTAAACCTGCTGACCCACAATTTTATATTATGATATTTTTAATTTAATTACAACGACGCCAAAAACTTGACCCCGCTATATTATATGTATAGAATTGTAATTATTTATGTTGTGGATGCTACGCAAGTATACATATCGTATCAAGTAATACAGGGCTCTAGTGGAGTCCTGGTTATCGATCCCATAGGGAAAGAGAAAATAAAATAACGGCTAATTTTAAAATAAAAATAATTTTAAAATAGTATACGAAAATTTGGAATTCTAAATTTAAACGCAATAAAGTAAACTAAGTATTTTAATTAGGTAACTTAACTAAGTAAAAGATTAATACGTATTGAAAGTGCAGGAAATTAACTAATTGCTAAATAAGTCTTAACTATTCAGAAAAAATATCTTTCCCCTTATTTAGAAATTTAAGTGATTGATGAATTTAAATAGATAATGTTAAGGTATTGTGAGAAATATGAGCATTCCTATTCTTTACCCTTTGGTCCAGGTGTAAAGAATATTGACTAATCCTATGTCTGATTATCGAATCGCGGCTAAGTCGGGAGGATACCGACTTGCCACTTCGAGCTCCCACGTTCCCCTCGCCCGAGGGCTAACATCTACACTTGAGCTCTCAAACAATAGGACCAAATTGAATATTTTAGTTTGTCACACTAAAATGCTCGATTCTACACCCGATGATATTATTTCCCTATTTATTTGCACCTTCCTTCCAAGGCTTTTGAATTTCCGAATATCGGATGTAATTTTTACTATAGTTGTAAATCAACACATTTTAACAAATCAAATGGCCAGTTTGAAAAGTAAATTAAGTTTTAAGTAAAAATTATCACAATTTATTAATATATAAAAGTATCTACATTTTAATTTCATCAAGTCACTTAATTTCATAAACGAGGAGAAAAGCTAAATAAACTACTCGAATGCATGGGAACTAAACTAAGCATGGATTTCATTTAAAGTTAAAAACAATAAATACAAATACTTATCTTGATTTATCCCCAAGCAGACTCCTCGTAGTTCCTTTGACTCTTCCTTCCAGTACAGCACGACTCACTAATTACTCTAATTAAGATTCTAAAGACTGCTCACTCACTTATAACACACTTAGAACACACAAAAGACACAAAAGACTGCACACTAAAGACTTAATTTCGGCTTCTTTATATAGAGGTGAGCAAAGGACCAAGAGGTGCGTAAGCATCCCTTCAAAAAGTGTCCAGGTTCAATGTATCAGAGCCATTTGAACTATCTCGCCGTCGGCGATGAACTACCTCGCTGTCGGCGAGGCTTCTAGGATCTTCGAGCCGCGCTATCTCGCTTGTCGGTGGTTCGGGCTCGGCTGTCGGCGAGACGATTATAAATCCTTCGAATTTCTTCCTCGTACCCTCGCCGTCGGCGAGCTCGATCTCGCCGTCGGCGACTCAGCCTAAATTGCATTATTTTCTTCCTTTTTGCTCCAAATCCGCTCCTTTTTATGATTTTTACTTTTATCACCTAAATTCTCCATTCATGCAACAAAATAAAGAAAATACCCTTCTTTAAAGTGTAATTTCATCAAAAATAGGTATGAATTTCTTAATAAATTTGTCGAGTGATCAAAATCCCCAAACTTACTTATTACTTGTCCTCGAAGTAATTTTAGTACTACATAAAAATAATGATTCTATAGTAAGATTTTTCAATTTAAATAAACTATGAATTAGATTAATTAATATCATAATAAAGTTAAATAAAAATAATTCATGTAATTTAATTAATCTTATAGAAATAAATTTTTTAGTTATCGAATCTAAGATTTCTAGCTTACTATTCATTTCGGGAATGACTATATTTAAAAGAATAACTACTTAAGATATTCATATGATAAGAAATTCAAGAAAATACTATTAGGTAAAATTCTAATCCATAAACATAAGTTTGGAAATATCTAAGTTTTTCCCTTTAGGTTAAATCAAATGAAGCCAATTTTTGATAAGACATCTCCTCATTTTTCTTTTTCTTTTTCTTTTTCTTTTTTTTTTCTTTTTCTTTTTTTTCTAATGAGGATTACTGTATCTGGAGAGCCTGTTAATAATTTTGAACTTCATTTTCATCTTCCTAAATTTGAAACTTAGGAATATTTCTTAGCTTATATATACTTCGTAGTTTTTACTTCATTGATTTTCAATCTTTTCTTTTTCACTTGAATACTTAAGAATTTTAATTTTAGAATATAGTTTTCCTTACTAAAATTAGTTTACTATATTCTTATTCCCGTTAACCAAATATTTTATTCTATTTGATTAATTAAAGCACTAGAAGTATTTCATTTAACCTTTTATAATAATTAAATAAAATAATTCATATTAACTAAATTGAAAAATTTCTTATAAAAATCATTTTTATAATAATTTAAAATAGAAATTGAGAACAAGTTAATAACTAAATTTGTATTTTACTCCCCCCAAACTTAAATTTTTATATCTACTCTAAATAATGAAAAAGGGAAAGTAAATAAATCATACCTTTGAAGTTTAGGTATTTCTTATTTCTTTTCTTTGAGATTTTTGCAGACTTTTTCATTTTTCATTGAGCACTGTATCTTGTTAGTATTACATATATATATATAACGATTTAAAGAAAATGCGGGGTTAAAATGCGAGATAAGTATTAAATACAACAATTAAAATTAATTCTACACTACACATATGAATTACTAACATATTAAAAACAATTGAACTAACAGATTAACAATTTTAAAAACTTAAAACAATACAAAATAAAATAAAAACATACTAAAGAAAACTATCATCCTATTTAACATAAAAACAAATGCAATTAACTAACACAAAAACAAAAACAAAAACTAACTACTATAACAATCCAAGCAAATTAATCTAACTAACATCCAATGTCTCAAAATATAAAGTACTGAATATTACAAACATATACAGTCCTCAAAATAACTTACACCGAATAAATAAAATAAATAAAGTCCTAATCTTCGAGCATCAAAGTCCAGGGCTATATCATCTCCTCCACGATCGCATAAGTTGAGAAGGCGAAGCAGTGAGTACTTGAGTGTACCTGGGGCATTCTGGAAAGACAACATCTAAATCTCCACTCCTATAATGACGTTCACCTTCATAGTATGCAATCTCGTATTCCGAATGTCGCTGGAGATATTCGCTATCATAATCATGTCTCCTCTCCAGATTATCTATTCTTTGATCAAAATGATCAAATCTTCTCCCCATTGTCTCTCCAATGCCTCAGAAACTCCTCCTATGCGAGGTCGATTCATTCATCGGATCTTGTAGGGTAGGTGTGGTAGGTTCGGGAGGCTCATAGCTAGTAGAGGGTATATCTCTCTGGATCGAGTGAAATAACTTCTTACTCCTGATCTCCACCCTTCATGGGATTCATACTTCTTAATGTTGGCGGTATGTAAGTGGTTTCATAGGTTCTACCCATTCTTCATCATCTCTAGCCTCAACTCCGGAGAGTTGGCGAGTGCAAAATCAATCCGGGGTGGCCCAATCCAGCTCCACTCTCATTTCGAGGAGTGGTTAGGATGTTCTGATAAATAACTCTCCCGATGTTGATGCTTCTGTTATTCTGAATGCAGAAATTCAGAATTGCTCTATCTTGTGTTACCTCACTATGGTGATATGTGGGTAACAGAGTAGAACAAATAAAATAATGCCAGGCTTTGGAGACTGCATATAATTTAGAAAGAGGAAAATTCACTCTTTCCTGCTGCTTAATTTTCCAAACTCCGGTCCCATCAGTGAGAAAGTTAATGACTTCTTCCAGTGGTCCTTCCATCGTTCCAAAAGTTTCATACTCGCTAAAGTGCGAGTCATGAACTTCATAGAACGCGTTAATTCTTGCAGCATTGAAATCTACGAAAAACCCTCGTACCTTTCTTGGTGCATCTTCGGTGGCGATCAATTGGCATAAAATTCTTTAACCACTTCTACAGTTTGCTCTATCTTGAACATAACATAAATTTTCCCAACCTCGTTCATTTATAATCCGCTCTACTTCTCCTCCCGGATTTTTGAATACCCGATCCGCAATGCACTTTCTTCCTTGTATATTTTCAAAATATTTTGCCTGTGCTCGTGCATTGATGAATCGATTTTCGTCGAACTCTACTCGACGTTTTTGTCGTGGAGCCATACGATCGATCTGTGAAAATCATGAAAATTTTCACTAAACTTAAAAATAATCCTAAGAAGGCTTCCTACAACATTTATAAGCAATTTAAATCAAATTCCATGGATTTCCACCGAATATTTCTTCCATATTTTGATTTTTCCCAAAATTTGCAATGTGGTGAAAATACATGGTGAAAATAAAAAATTTTTGTATAGGAGTGAAGCACTTACCAAGAGCAGATGAAATTCGGTGTTTTTGAGTGATGAAATCGCTTCAAATCCAAGATCTCTCAAGCTCTAGGTCGGTTTTTACGAAAATGAGAGGTTGGGGATGATGAATAGTGTTTTTGACCGATCAATTAAAGTGGTTTTCGTAACCTCGCTGTCAGCGAGATTTTTCTCGCCATCGGCGAGCTAATATTTTTCAGAACCAAAAACTCTCGGGAAAAATCCGCTGTCGGCGAGAAATAATTTGCTGTTAGCGAGATCGATCTCGCTGTTGCCGGATTTTTCTCGCCGTCGGCGAGATTTCAAAAATTTTAAATTTCTGAAATTCGTCACTCATTTTCGTCCTTGATTTGTCTTATATTATATTTCCGGTCACATCATTTATTAATTTAATATGAAGATTAGCTACTTATACACAAACAAATTCACACAACACAACAAATTAACTTTAATATTGAAATCCATGGGATGTACAAACTAACATAATTTAAACTCTATAATCACACTTCGAACTTCGATTCTTACTACTAATCGGCATCGCAAACTAATTCACGACACACTAAATGCGATACAAAACTATGACGCATATCTCGATTAAGTTTGAGATATTCGAATCATCACTCCACACATAATAAAATCTAGATCAAATCAAATAACATAATCATAAACATACTTATGGAAATCTTTACTACTACTCTTGATATCGGAATCTTCATCTTCTCCGATATTTTCGATATGACGATGATGCACGAAATAAGTTATAGAAAGGCCTGAAGGGAAATTCCGAAGCGAGATTCTTCGGTGATCCAACCCTTCGTCTCGGTAAATGAAGAAAGCTAGCTTCCGGGTGTCCGGAATGATCGAAGTGTTCCTTCATCCTCCGATCGATGTGATCGAATAAATCGGATATATTGTCGATTAAATCTCTCGCATTACGTAGTTCTTTCTCCATTCCATTAATTTTCTTCATAAGTAACTCGTTTTATACGAAATAGGCCTTCGCTATAGGATTATTACGTGAAGCTCTATCGGAGATAAATGTAATGTCTTCATTATTGTCAAAGTAGGGAACATATACGTAGGATCGAGCGGCTTCAAGGTAACGAGAACCTTTTCCCAAGCTTCATAAGAACACAGTGCTGATCGCATAATGCAAAAATAGTAGATGGGTGTCCTAGTCCGTGAGCCGACCCATGCACGATTAAACCCGATACGGACTTAACAATTATTGATCCAACATCAATAGGCAATCCAATTTGAATACAATAATTCAATATAGCGCATTCTTTCGAGACCTTGTTTACCCTCATAGTAGGTAACAATTTAGATGAGATGAAAAAATGCCAGTGCTTTGAGACAAGATTCAAAAGTGATGCAGAGAAACTAACATACCCGTCTTCGCGCATTTCCCGATCTTCGTTTCATCGGTCGGATATCGAAATATCTCATTCATATTATACCGAGAAGACACAAAATTTGAATAATGACATACCGGGGTGTTTTCTATAGAGAATAACTCATTTACTCTTGATGGAGTAAACATCACCCATCTTCCTAGGACGTAGATATTCCCATTGTTGATCGCATGTAAGTTAGGGTAGAACTCTTTGACAATCGGAATAACAACAGCAGACGTAGTGTAACAAAATACCTCCCAGTGCCGCTGTGCGATCATTTCTTCTATCTTTGTAGTGGAATTCTCTAATCCTTGATTGACAAATCCCCGTTCCTTGATAACTCTTTTCTTTACCAAAACCTTGTTGAAGATCCATTGCGCTTCCGCACTCACAAATTTCCTCCGGTTAAACACTCAGGATTTAGAAGAATCTAAGAATTTGGAGGCCATTATGGTGAATGGAATGAATTCTAGTGAAGAAGGCAGACTTAGAATGGTTTAAGAATGGTTTTTCACTAGGGATTTGGCGTTGAAACCGTCCAGATCAGCATTCAAAGTATAAATAACTCATCTTTATAACTTCCTCGCTGTCGGCGAGAAGTTTCTCGCCGTCGGTGACTCAGTTATAAAAACTGCCTCCCGGAGTTCTCGTCGTCGGCGGGCTCGTTTCTCGGCTGTCGGCGAGCTCGATAAATAAGCTGAATCTAATTTCGGCGCAAACCTCGTCGTCGGCGAGTATCGACCTCGCCGTCGGCGAGATTCCAAAATAATGTCCAATTTTGCTCTAAATCGAATAATTTCTTTTCTCATCGTAATGGTTCGAATATGTGATGATTCTTAATAATAATTGAGTAGTAAAGTTTCGATAATATAGACTAACTATTAAGATACAATAAAAATAAATGACTAATATGGGTTGCCTCCCATAAAGCGCTTGGTTTAACGTCGTCGGCTCGACCTAATTTCAATTATTAATCGAGTCGACTAAGCATTAAAACCTCTTTATAGTTAGGTCTTATACCTTCGAAATATGGTTTTAATCTATGTCCATTAACTTTAAATTTATGTCCAGGTTTTTGGATCTTCGATTTCTATAGTTACGTATGAAAATATTTGAGTTATGGTGAAAGGTCCTAACCATCGAGACTTGATTTTCCAGGAAATAATTTCAATCTAGTATTATATAACAAAACTTCATGTCCTGGTTCAAAATTTCTCGATTAATCTTCCGATCATGCCATAATTTCATCTTTTCTTTCTAAATCGATCATTATCATATGATTCATTTCTTAATTCTTCCAATTCATTTAATTGCGGCAATCTTTTCTCACTGACTTCCTTCATATTATAATTAAATTCCTTAATCGCCTAATATGCTTTATGTTCAATTCAAGCTGGTAAGTGGCATGTTTTTCCATATATAAGCTCGTAAGAAGTCATTCCGATCGAGTTTTTATAAGCGATCCTATAAACCATAATGCGATTGTCTAATCTAATAGACCGATCTAACTTTATTTGGGTTTATAGATTTTTCTAAAATACGTTTAATCTCGCGATTGGATACTTCGGCTAATCCATTGAGTACGTGGATGATAAGCAGTGGATATCTTATGAGTAATATTGTATTTTTCTACTAGTTTGTGAATATATTTATTTCTAAAATGAGTTCCTCCGTCAGTGATAATCACTCTCGGCATTCCAAAAATAGTAAAAATATTTTTCATCAGAAATTTTGAAACACTCTTAACATCACACCTAGGTAAAGCTTGTGCCTCAATCCATTTGGAAACATAATCGACAGCTACTTAATATATATGAGTTTCCAAACGAAGGAATAAAATGTCCATAAAATCTAATCCGCAAACATCAAAAATTTGACTTCTAATATAAAGTTTAGAGGCATTTCGTTTTTTAGATATATTTCCTACTCTTTAGCATTTATCGCAAGTTTTAATATATACGTATACATCTCTAAATAGAGTAGGCCGGTAAAATCCGGATTGTAGAATCTTATAAGCGGTTTTATCGGTCCGAAATGTCCTCCGAAATCGGAATCATGACATTTTTGTATAATTGGTTCGGTTTCTTCATAAGGTACACATCTTCTAATAATTAAATCCTTACATTGCTTATATAAATATGATTCATCCCAGAAATAGGTTTTCGTATCATGGATGAATTTTTTACGTTGTTGCGAAGTTAGCATAGGTGGTAAAATATTACTAGCTATATAGTTTACTATATCGACATATCATGGTATTTTCCACTCATTGATATTATATAGTTGTTCATCGGGAAAAGCATACATAATTTCATTTTCGATATCGGATAATTCATGATTTTTTAATCTTGATAAATGATCCGCAATTTGATTATCGAGTTCCTTTCTTATTAACGATCTCAAAATCGAATTCTTGCATCAATAGCATCCATCTAATTAATCTTGGTTTGGAATCTTTCTTTTGCATTAAATATTTGATAGCGAGAATGATCGGTATGCACGATACATTTTGTTCCAATCGGATAAGGTCTAAATTTATTAAAACCATATACTACCGCTAATAATTCTCTTTACGTAAGCTTGTATAATTTATTTCGGCATCATTTAGAGTTTTATTAGCATAGTATATAACTTTAAAAATCTTTTCATATCTTTGCCAGAAGCTACTCCTACTGACATAATCACTAGCATCACACATAAGCTCGAATGGTTTCTCCGAGTTAGGTGAAACTATTATAGGTCTTGTAATTAATTTTTCTTTTAAGAGTTCAAAAGCATTCGGGCTTTCGATTGTAAATTCAAATTTCTTGTCCTTTTCGAGAAGTTGGCATAGAGGTTTAGTAATTTTTGAAAAATCTTTTATATAGCGTACGTAGAATCCAACATGTCCAAGAAAACTTCTTACCCCTTTTACAGTAGTTGGAGGTGGTAATTTAGTTATAACTTGAATTTTTGCGAGGTCCACTTCCATGCCTTTTTACGAAATTTTATGCCCTAATACAATGCGCCATGCAATATAAATTGACATTTCTCTCGATTTAGAACTAAATTTGTTTTCTCACATACTTCTAATACTTTTTCGAGATGAGTTAAGCATGTGTCGAATGATGTTCCAAATACGGAGAAATCATCCATAAATACTTCATTTCATTGTCGATTAACTTACTAAATATAGACATCATACATCTCCGGAATGTTCTTGGTGCATTACATAACCCAAAGGCATTCTTCGAAAAGCGAAAGTTCCATAAGGACTAGTAAATGTAGTTTTCTCTTGATCCTCGGGAGCAATTTGTATTTGATGATAACCGGTGTATCCATCTAGAAAACAAAAATACTTATGTCCGATTAATCTATCTAACATACGAGTGCAGAAATTGTAAAGGGAAGTGATCTTTCTGGTGGCGGTATTTAATTTCCTATAATCAATACATTTACGCCGACCGGTAACTTGTCTTATAGGAATAAGATCGTTATTTTCATTAGACGGTGATGATCACTCCTCCCTTCTTAGGAACACGAGTGAATTGGGCTTACCCAAAGCATTGTCGAAATAGGATATATGATACCATTATCTAACCATTTTAAAATTTCTTTCTTAATTACTTCTTTCATTATCGGGTTTAATCTCCTTTGGGGATGCGCTTTAGGTTTATGTTCATCATCTAAAATAATTCTATGCATACGGATTGAAGGACTAATTCCTTTAATATCTGCTAAAAGTCGACCAAAAGTTTTCTTATATTTTTTTAAAGTTTCTAAAAGTTTTTGTTCTTGAGATTCATTTAATGCGGATGAAATAATAACTGGTAAAGTTGAAGAATTACCTAAATAAGCATATTTCGAATGACCGGGTAATATTTTTAGCTCGAGTTCGGGAGGTTTAATAATTGATGGAACTATATTCTTGTAAGTGTTTTCGGTATTATCCAAAAATTCAAATCTTTCCTGAATATAATCTAATTCTTCATTATTATCTTCAATTTATTCGGTATTTTCTTTTTCTAATTTATCTTCGTAATATTCCTTAAAATGTTCTTGTTGTAAATGTTCGAAGTATTTCCAGTCCGAAAACATTCATCATCTTTTTCTAGTGCGAGATATTTCATTGATTTTTCGATATTAAATGTAACTTTTTGGTCATTTACTCTCATAGTTAATTCTCCTTTACGAACATCAATCATAGCTTTTCCGGTAGCTAAAAATGGTCTTCCTAAAATGATAGGAATTTCTTTATCTTCCTCAATATCTAAAACAATAAAATCTCTTGGGAAGATAAATTTATCCACTTTTACTAACACATCTTGATAACTCCCTTAGGATAGGTAATCGAACGATCAACTAATTGAAGGGTTGCTGAAGTAGGTGTAATTTTTCCTAATCCTAATCTCTTAAAAATTGATAGAGGCATTAGATTGATGCTTGCTCCTAAGTCGCACAAAGCTTTTCCATAAAATTTTTCTCTATAGCGCGGGGTATAGTGAAACTACCAGGGATCTTTCAATTTTTCGGGAAGCTTCTTCGAATAATAGCACTACACTCTTCACTAAGTGCGGCAGTTTCATTATCGGTGAATTTTCTTTTCTTATTTAGAATATCTTTCATAAATTTTACATAATTTGGCATACGATCTAAAGCTTCGACAAAAGGTATATTGATTGTTAATTTCTTTAGTATTTCGAGGAATTTAGCAAATTGTTTATCTTTTTTATGTTGAAGTTAGTCGTTGAGGAAATGGTTGTGGAGGTTTTTCAGACGAAATTTTCATAGGTATTAAAGGATGTTCCAAGTTTGAATCTTGTTGAATTGTTTCCTTTTCAATTTCACTTCCTCTTTTTGGCTTTGAAGTTCTTTTTGAATTTGAGGTTCTAATTCTTTTCCACTCCTTAGTTGTATTGCTTTAATTTGTTCTTTTCCTTGATCTTTAGGATTTATTTCTACATTACTTAGGAAAAGTTCCGAGTATTCTATTATTTAGCGCGATAGTGATATGTCGAAGTTGAGTTTCGATATTTTTAATAGATGTTCCTTGAATTTGTAATTGATTTCCTTGAATTTGTAGTTGATTTCCTTGATTTTGTAGTTGATGACCCATATTGAAAATTAATTCATCCATAGATAATTTCTTATCTTTGAATTGAGGGTTATTGTTATTAAATCCAGAGTGGGTAATTAGGTTTATAGTTTGGATTTTCTTGATTAGGTTGATTCATCCATTGTTGTTTAGATGTGTTATTCCGATTAAAATTTGGATGAGTTTTCCAACCGGGATTATAATAGTTTGAATATGGGTTATTAGTTCATTATTAATAGCATTTAAAGTTTCATAATTAGATTGAGATTCTATGATTTGTCCGGATGAGTTTTCTTCAAAGCTAGGAGAGTAGTTCATTCCAAAATGATCTAATTTCTTAGATATAGCGACAATTTGAGAAGCTAACATAGATATTGCATCGTTTTCATGAATGCTTGGCTATCTTTTCGGATTTACTCTATCGATGAGCCATTGGAAATTATTTGTTGCCATTTCTTCGATTAGTGCATAAGCTTCATCGAATGGTTTAGACATTAATGAACCTCCAGTGACGGCATCGATAATTGATCTTAAAGATCCTACTAATCCATTATAAAAGGTTTGAATAATCGACCGATACGGTAGCGCATGATGTGGACATTTCCTAAGAAGTTCCTTAAATCTCTCCCAAGATTCATATATTGATTCTCCATCTAACGACAAAAGAAGTTAAATCATTTCTAAACTTAGCGAGTTTTAGATGGTGGAAAATATTTGGATAAAAATTTTTATGATAATTCTCCCGAGTTTTAATAGATCCAGAGTGTTAACGAATTCAACCACATTTTAGCCTTATCCCTTAATGAAAAAGGAAAAAGTCTAAGTCTTATAGCATCGTCAGATACTCCTTGATATTTAAAAGTAGCATAAAGTTCTAGAAAACTAGCAAGATGTAAGTTAGGATCTTCAGTAGGTGAACCACTAAATTGATTGTTTTGTACCATTTGGATAATTGCGGGTTTAAGTTCGGATGAATTAGCGAGCTACATCGGGGTTTTGAATAGTTAAATGAATTTCATCGATGTAGGGTTGGCATAATCTCTTAATGGTCTTTGTTGGTTCATATTTTGAATTTTAGGAATATTCGCCATTTGTGTTAAATTTATTATTTGTTTCTTTTGTTTTCTAATTCTTTTAATTGTACGCTCTAATTCAGAATCGTAAGGTATTAAATTTTCGTTTCCAAATTTGCGCATACAATTTTTAGAATAGATATTAATTTATTTATTATGATTATTTTAAAATAATCAGTTACTTTAGTAAATTTTTCTTACTTTCCACGACAACGGCGCCAAAAACTTGACTCACAATTTTATATTATGATATTTTTAATTTAATTGCAATGACGCCAAAAACTTGACCCCGTTATATTATATGTATAGAATTATAATTATTTATGTTGTGGATGCTTACGCAAATATACGTATCGTATCAAGTAATACGAGGCTACTAGTGGAGTCACGGTTATCGATCCCACGGGGAAAGAGAAAATAAAATAACGATCTAATTTTAAAATAAAAATAATTTTAAAATAGTATACGAAAATTTGAAATTCTAAATTTAAACGCGATAAAGTAAACTAAGTATTTTAATTAGGTAACTTAACTAAGTAAAAGATTAATACGTATTGAAAGTGCAGGAAATTAACTAATTGCTAAATAAGTCTTAACTATTTAGAAAAAGTATCTTTCCCCTTGTTTAGAAATTTATGTAATTGATGAATTTAAATAGATAATGTTAAGGTATTGTGAGAAATAGGAGCATTCACTATTCTTTACCCTTTAGTCGAGTGTAAAGAATATTGACTAATCCTATGTTTGATTGCGAATCTGCTGGTTAGGTTGGGAGGATACCGAGTGCCACTTCGAGCTCCTACGTTCCCCTCGCTGAGGGCTAACATCTACACTTCGGCTCTCGAACAATAGGACCAAATTGAATATTTTAGTACGTCGCACTAAAATGCTCGATTCTACGCCCGATGATATTATTTCCCTATTTATTTGCACCTTCCTTCCAAGGCTTTTGAATTCCCGAATATCGGATGTAATTTTTACTATAGTTGTAAATCGACACATTTTAACAAATCAAATGGTCGGTTTGAAAAGTAAATTAAGTTTTAAGTAAAAATTATCACGATTTATTAATATATAAAAGTATTTACATTTTAATTTCATCAAGTCGACTTAATTTCATAAACGGGGAGAAAGACTAAATAAACTACTCGGAATGCATGGGAACTAAACTAAGCATGGATTTCATTTAAAGTTAAAAACAATAAATATAAATACTTATCTTGATTTATCCCGAACGGACTCCTCGTAGTTCCTTTGACTCTTCCTTCCGATACGACACGACTCACTAATTACTCTAATTAAGATTCTAAAGATCGCTCACTCACTTATAACACACTTAGAACACACGAAAGACACGAAAAGCGCACACTAAAGACTTAATTTCGGCTTCATTATATAGAGGTGAGCAAAGGACCAAGAGGTGCGTAAGCATCCCTTCGAAAAGTGTCCGGGTTCAATGTATCGAGCCATTTGAACCTATCTCGCCGTCGGCGACGAACTACCTCGGCTTGTCGGCGAGGCTCAGAAGATCTTGAGCCGCGCTATCTCGGCGTCGGCGGGCTCGGGCTCGTTGTCGGCGAGACGGTTATAAATCCTTCGAAATTTCTTCCTCGTACCCTCGCCGTCGGCGAGCTCGATCTCGCCATCGGCGACTCGGCCTAAATTGCATTATTTTCTTCCTTTTTGCTCCAAATCCGCTCCTTTTTATGAATTTTGCTTTTATCACCTAAATTCTCCATTCCTCCAACAAAATAAAGAAAATACCTTTCTTTAAAGTGTAATTTCATCAAAAATAGATATGAATTTCTTAATAAATTTTTCAGTGATCACCTGCTATCAAGGCAATGATTCAAATTCTGAATGATTTCCAAAATGCTTCTGGTCTCACTTTTAACAATACTAAATGCCAACTATATTTTGGTAAAAATGTTAAAACACATCTTTCCATTTGAGTTTATTGATTTTACTTGTTTTTAAGCTCTCTCATTTGCCTCTCAAGTATTTAGGTGTTAATCTTTTGAGAGGTAGGAGAAAACAAACTCAAATGGATGATGTGATTCATAAAATTAGAACTAGGATTGTTGATTGGAGGAATTCCTATCTCTCAATGGGGGTAGAATCACTCTGTTAACCGGTGTTTTACTAAGTATTCCGCTCTTTGCTCTTCGGGTCTTGATGCGAAAATATCCGCCCTTGCTTCTCTAGAAAAAGCTGTTTAATAAATTTCTACGGGAGAATTCGGGGGCTAAAAAACATTGGCTCGATTGGCATAAGCTTTGTAAACCAAAAAATGCTTTGGAGGTTTGGGTTTTAAAGCTCTTCAGCATATTGTTGATATAAATATGTGCAAGTTATGGTTTAAATTCCGTATGGGCTACTCTCTATGGGCGAGTTTCTTGCATAATAAATATTTTATGAATGCACATGCTTCTTTAGTAGAATGGAAGAAGGGTGACTCTAAATTATGGAAAGCCATTATTAAAGCTCGTGATATTGCTAATAAGTTCATATTTTGGGACTTGGGGGAGGGAAATGTGTCTTTTTGGAAGGAGGATTGGGGGGTGAAAACCTCGATAATATCCGGCATCATCGGGATTTAGATTCTCTCCTTGTGTACGATCTTCTTGTTAATGGAACTTGGGATGTTGCTAAACTTAAAGAGATTGTGGGGGATGACTATGCTATGAAAATAAACACTATTCCTTTACAAAATCAAAAGGATTTACCTATGTGGAAGAAGACTTTAAGCTGTTCTTCAAGTAAAATGCTTTATCAAAATGCTGCATTCATTTCCTAGATGGTCTTTGAAGCACTCTTATTTGGAATTCTGTCTTCACCCCATCCATCTCCTTCTTCCTTTGGAGACTTTTTCACTCACTCCTTCCTTTGGATGATATCCTTAAACTAAAAGGCTTAAAATTGGCTTCTATTTGCCCCTTATGTAGGCAAAATGAAGAAACTTTCAACCATCTATTCTTCAATTGCAATTTTGCTAAGTCTGTTTGGCAGAATTTGGGTACTCACTTTGGTATGTGCTGGCGCTCTGAGACCTCTATCAGGTCTTATATTGCTAGCTGGAGTCACTTTAACATTTTGGGGAAATAATTCAAGTCTTTCCCCCTGGTGGTTTTTTGGTTCCTTTGGATGGCTAGGAACAACCATAAATATAAGGAAGTAGTTGTTTTACCTATCACTACCTTCTCTAATATTTTAGCCTATTTTGCAGGAATTACTAGGGTTCTCACTTGCTAATGTCGACCCCACGAGATGCCGGCTTCCTATTTTGGTTAAATGGCGGCCACCTCCTCGGGGGTGGTTTAAATTTAACATTGATGGCAGTTGGTACCTTGCCCATGCTAGCATTGGGGGCGTTTTGAGGAATCACCGGGGCAATTTACCTTGTTTTTTTCACTCACTGTCATTGCTTGACGACCCTCTTGAGGGCTGAATGCTTTGGGCTTTTTCTCTGCCTTAACTACTGCGAGTTGCTTTTTCTATGTCTAAGCTAGTTATTGAAACGATTCTTCTCTTCTTTATGCCATGCTTAATGAAACATCACCAATACCACGGAACATCACTTCTCTCTTTAAAAGAGCCAGAAACATTATTGTCCAGCACAACTTACAGGTAAAATACAACTTTGTTTTCAGAGAGGGTAATTCTCCTACTGACTGGTTAGCAAAACTCAAATTAACCGGTCCTGTGGTTGGAATCACTCCACCTAGGCATCTTTTTATTTTACTTAATAGTGATATGTTAGATTTGCCCTTTATTAGATGTTAATTTCACTTTTCTTTCTTTGTGTTTTGCTTGGTTTTTTCTTCGATGCTTGGACTGCATTATTTTGGGGAGTGCTTTCCTGTTTGTGTTGCCTTGCTTGTTCTAAAGCTTTGGCCATACTTTAGCTCATACTGGAAAGATCTGTTGCCTGATACAACAAACTTGGGACTTCTTCCTATGGAGATGCTGATGCTTTCTGCTGTTTCTTTTCACATCTCTTCTGCTGATCTGTTGCTGATGTTTCCTGCTCTTCACCTATGGCACCTTTGGTTTAATGTTTTGATTTGCCTCCTGCTATTTTGGTCTTTTTTGGCTCTTTTGGATGTGCTTCTTTGCGTGAGTTGTAACGCGGGAGACGGAACCCCTAGGGGTGAGTTTGGGTATTGTACTTTTTCTTTACTTTTTAGTTGGGGATCTATCTCCCCCCCTTTTGTACTGTTTTACTTAATTAACGCGTAGGGAGCCCCGAGTTGCTCTTTCCCTAAATATATATATATATATATATATATATAGAGAGAGAGAGAGAGAGAGAGGTAGGTATATAAATATTCTCTATTTCGAGTTTCCCAAGCTCCGAGCGGCTATCAAAATACATGAATTGGAACTTGCGATGTCGTGACCTAAAGTCTCACGTAGAAATGTCAAATATTATCATACACATGCATCATATAATAAGTTTGGAGGAAAATAACATGATCATGTACCATTAAAATAACCACCAATATGTAGTTGAAGACCACCAAATATATAATAAAATTTTTCTTTGAAGAAAGAGATAATAGTTAGGCATAGTTGGGCTCTGTATATGTATTTGTGTATTTTAGAGTATGTATGTATGTGTGTGTGTGTGTGTGTGTGTGTGTGTGTGTGTGTGTGTGTGTGTGTGTGTGTGTCTATATATATATATATATATATATATATATATATATATATATATATATATATATATATATATACCGCCTTAGGAAGATTACTGACCAGAGGGTGGTGAAGAGGTTGCCTGCCCAATGGAAGCTCAATGAAGAAGATTAAAGATATTTCCTTTTCTTTAGGAGGACGAGGGGACTTAAAACCCAAGAGGTTTTGTAGAAGAAATACGATGTATTTAGAAGATTTTTCCGCTTTATATCCCCAACTTCCTTCATCATTGTAATGTTAAATCACAGATCCATGGCAGAGACGCCACTGCCAATCTATTTTTAGCACTAATTGAACCCTTATCTGACTCCAGCCTTTCCTATCCGAAACTCGTGTCAGACAATCACGACCTTCTTCAAGGTGGCTCCATGCCGGACCTATGGCTTGACATTAACTTCGGCCTTGAAGATGTTAATTGGGACATCTCCGTCAACGACCATCTCCTTTCTGAATGTCTCGGGGATCTTCTAGTTAACCGAGTGGCTGGTTGGTAGAGAAATAGCTGGCCGAGTGGGTGGCCGATCGACTAACAAATAGCTGGCTCATTGGATGGTCGGTCGGTGGAGAAATGATTTTCAGTAGAGATTTCCGAGTGGTTACCGAAATGGGATGGCTGGGAGATCCATCAACGAAAGTGAAGCTGGCGTGGAGAAATTTTCCGCTCGCATGATAGGGCCAGCCAAAATATAGATTTTGCAAGATTGAAGGTCAGTGGAGACTGCCAGCGCCGGGCGGACTATCGTGCAACACAATATAATTGACGCTACCTTAAATTAAGTCCAAGTGTACTAACACTCTGAGGCCTAACACAAGTGTACGTATCACTTTTATAATAAGGAACTATTAATTCCAGTTGTCGAATCCACAACGAGTGAGATGTTAAGTTTCAGAAAAAATTCTAGTCTACTATAATAGTTCTTAGCTTGGAAGTAAAGTTAGTTTTTAAGTTGTGCTAATTATTCCTATTTAATTACAACTACTCATAATGATTTACTCCTAAAAAAATTCTACTAAATATAGTTGAATTGGTGAGAATCAAGTTAAAAAACAACCATTTGTTGCAATGATATAAGTGATGTATAGAAAATAAATACTTTAAATTGTAAATGAAGCTAATGACAAATAAAAGAAACAATCTTGTTTACTCTCTCCCAAGTGTATAAAAAGTTTGTTTAAACTTGTTTTAACTCCTTAAGCCCCATTTTGAGCCCATCAAAGATTATTTCCCTATTTATTTTCTTCTCCCTATAGCTTACTTTTGCTTCATACCCTATAGTTCAACATGAATAATCATTTTTCCATAGTTCTCCCGAGTCATTATGGATCACAACACACGTTAACTAATCACTTGGCCAGAGTGAAAAGTAAATGAAGACTTGAAGAACACTCATGAAATTAAAGATTGAAAACCAACTTTAATAGAATTATACTTTTTCTACACAACCTACTTATTCATTACATGAGAAACGTAAAAGAACTACTCATAAAGCATGGAGGAAACGCCACAAAACCTCTTCTAAATAAAGAAATCCACTAGAATTGTGTTTATAAAAAATTACAATACAAAAGAGTACACAATATATAGCCTTTTCCATTTACAAAGTGCTGAGATTGCCTCCTCAAGTATCTCCTATTTCTTTGATGCTTTTCTGAATGTCCTCCTCACATTACAACTCTAAACCCTCACCAAATTCTCAATGAAAAGAAATTTTAACTTTCCTCCTACAAAGAAATTACAAGATTTTGACCTTAGAACTCATAAGGACTTCCCCAGGACTTTAGAAGTATTCGACCCTCTCCAACAAACCTCCTTTATCCTCTGCATAACTCCCCAAGTCGTGTAGGAGTAACTGTTGAAAAATTGACCAACAGTTGTTGATGCCTAGGCGCTAAACTTGTGCCAATGGGCTGGCACCTAGGTGCCAGTTCCTTTGTTTTCTTGGTCATTCCCTGACACTTAGGCACCCAAGAAGATGGTGCCAAAGCACTTGTAGAAGTGCCTTGGCGCCAGTGCTTCAAGTCACTTTTCGCTTCTTTTCACCTCTGCTTCGCTCCACTTCTTTTACAATTCATACCACTTTTACTAGCTGTTGTATCTGCACGAAAAACATAAGAGTTCTCTTATTTAAAGTGTAATTTAATCTATAAAAATATGTAATTCATAACAAAAATTAAGCAAGCTTTCCTACACATCAAAATTCCTCAAACTTAAACGTTACTTGCTCTCAAGTAACACTAGAATTAAAAAAAAAAGTTTATTAATTTGAGAGAGTGGGTTTCATTAAGATTTTCTATAATTTTGCCACAGGACTATCATAGTGTAATTTAAGAATAACTCTAGTAAATAAGCCTAAAACTAGGGTATAAGAAATCCTTGTATTCAGCTTCAAAATCCTAATTTTCTATTTACTTCGAAAACCATTGATACTTGTTAAACATAGGGACCATAGATAGTTTAGAATATAGAACTTAAGTTCCTTATTAAAAAAAGAAAAGACTAATACTCTAAAAATACAAACAAGCTTAGGAACATAATGAAGTTTTTACTTAAAACAGAATCTAGTGAACCCAATTTTTGATTAGGTTTATCAGCAAGCTTCTCCTCACTTAATATTCTTCTTTTAATTTCTTTTGCTTAAGGATATTTTCAATTATTAACATATCTATTTAGAGGATTACTATATCTGGATAGATTTTAATAATTTTGAGTTTCACGATTATCTCACTGAAGTAAAACCTATCACACTCCTCCACTTCTAAAATTTTTCAAATGTAAGTATTAGTTAAAAATAAGATTTTAATAGAGATTCTTATAAAATATATATCTAAGGATTCCAAGTTTTTCAAATATACAACTATTTTCAAAAATTAATAGTAAAATCATTTTCCTACTTGTTTCACTACAACTTAACTCTAGTACAGTCTCATTTACATAAAATTTCATGTAAGGATACTATGTCATTCCTTTAATCAAAATTGAAGTATCTCAAATTGACATCACATACCCCAAATTTCTTTTAAACCATAACAATTTGATTTTTAACATATATAAAAATGTAAAATATGATTATAAGCAGGGAGAACATAACACTGCAGTATCTTCTACTACATGAGACTATCATAAACATTTACAGGTATAAACATAAAATACAAGTATGCAGTAGCAAGTAAATCTCAGCTCAGTAAGTTTAAAATGAAATTTACACCAAAAAGAGTTTAAAAATTACAACAGATAAGAACAAAGTCTAGTTCAGAGCAACAACAAAAATTAATTTGGAGAGTACATCAATAACAACATTAGCAAGTAAAAATAATAGTCCACAGAGTACATCCAAATACATAAAAAAAATAAATCACTCATGATCCCCATTTTCATCATCACCATCTGCTTCATCTCCTTCATCTTCTTCTACATCCATAGATTGGCAGGCGAGCTTGTGAATCAGATAAGGTGGATTTATAAGAAACTCAATCGAATTATCACCACCAATCTGATGATTCTTTCTATACATTTCTACTTCAGTAGCTTGGAACTCGACACGATGATCAAATCAACTTTTATTTTTCCAATCCAAGTGCGAACAATGCTCAGTTAATCTATATCCCTTGCCGTGTAGAATTGCAGTTTCATGCCCTACTCTTACAAATTATTGTTCAAATGTACCTTTCAAAGTAGAAGGACATGGTTGGTAAAAAATAGGAGAACTTAGCTACCCTATATGTGATCCTTCTCCAACATGTGCATGCCTTCTTTGTAACTCAATTCTTGATGCACAGATTGGTTTTAATGGATGAAGAGTCTCCTTACCACTACTGAAAACAACTCCCACATGTTGATATAAGGAAAATATAACAAAAGGATGCCCCAATCCCAGCGCCATTCCTCCTTTTGTGGAATTTACTATATAATGATGAATGATGGAACCTACATCAATGTGATTATCATTTTGGATATAATAATTCAATAAGACTCGATCCATAGTCACACACTAGTATTGATAGAAGGAACCTTTTTAGCTAAAATAAAGAAGTGCCAATCCTTGGATATTATATTTAATTTGGAAGCAGGAAATTTGATATGAAATCCCTCGCTAACTTTCCACTCTCCTTTACCATCAGTTAAAATTTCAATAGCTTCATAAGAATTAGTAAAAGTAGAATCGACATAAGTGCAATAAGGGAGATCATGCAAAGATAATAACACATTAATGCAGGAAGGAGAAATATCCACATAAGTTGCTTTGACAAAACAAATCCATCCAAAGCTTTAGGAAGATTAGAATAAAATTCTCTTATTACTGGTATCACAGCAACAGAGGTGTAATAACTAAAATTTTTCCATTTCTTACTTATAATTACTCTTCCCACCACTCCCTCAGAATTAATAATTCCCCTCTCCACTATTAACTTCTTTGACAGTAAGAGGTCATTATATCACTTCTAAGCCTTGGAAATAACTAATTTCTTGTAGTCAAATGAAGTGTTGGATTTGCCTTCTTTGGTTTTGGGTGTCATTAGAAAAGTTCAATAATAACAATGCAAAAAAATGAGGGAAGAGAATGATGTAATTGCGTACTAGATGATGGTTCTGGGCTTAATTAGACCTCTCGCCACAAAAATCCCCTCTTTTTGATTGTTTTCCAAAAACCCAAAAAAAATCTTGGATGAAGAACAAAAATGCAAGCTCAAGAAGTGGAAATTTACGTTCGGGAGATGATTTCCAATCTCTAATCCTCAAGGATTAAGCACAAATGCATGTGTTGACCTCATTTTTGATAAGGTCTTTTCTCTTCTCTCTCCTTAGTACTTAAGATGTAGCCATATGGCTTCTCCTTGACTATCTTAGAGGACTAGAAAAGGGACCCATCACTTAGAAATTCAAACATTTCTTGGCTCCCTTCAAACCCCATAAGTTTTATTGTAAACCCCTAAATCACTTTGAGGGCTAAAATCAAATGTGGAGGTTTAAATGATGAGTTTCCTATAGGACTCTTTGGCCTTCAGATTACCCTGGGTGGCCTGGTCTGGTGAGGGTAAGCTTGCACACACCACACTCCCACACACACAATTTCCAAACCCTAAAAGTACCTTTAACCAATTTGACTCCCTGACTCATGTAGGTAATTCATATGGATGGACCTTAACCCCTAAGCCCCTAGCTAAGAGGGTTAGAAACAACATATTGAGTGCCTAAAATGAGTCCTCTCATGGCTTTTGTGAGCTTAATATGGCTTCATGGCTCAACCAAAATGATTTCATTTCACTCACACTTGATCAGTGTTCATTTTCCCCAAATTTCAATTTTTGACCCCGGGACCCTAAACCCACCAAATCTACCAAATGCCCGTGAAATTGCCCAAAATTTGCAAAATTGCCTAAATTACCCAAAATTCCTCAAAACCAATCCTCAAAATTTCCCCCCACTCAAATTGATCATCCATGGTTAAATATACCAAAATTCCAAAAATACCCCTCAATAACCTCCAAATACCCTTTTAACCCAAAAATTTCAAAAATCAGAAAATTCCCAAAAAATTCCAGAAAATCCCAAATATTCCCAATTTCATTTTGTTCAACTACACTATAGGCCACTTTTGTCAATTTAGCCCACTTTTACTAAAACCCCCCAATTTGACCTATTTTTAACCTAAGTGGACCCAATGTCCCACCAAACCAACCCAATTGACCTCAATTTTGATCCAATTCAATTCTAAACTTCAATTCAATATCTATAATACCAATTTAGACCAAACCCAAACCCAATTTCATCAACATGTGGATCCAATTTCAATTTGAAGCTTAAAGCCCAATTTTGGCCCATGACCTAAACTTAGCCCAAACCAACCCAACCTAACTCCAATTAACCCCAAATCTTTTCCTAAGCCTTCCTAACATCCCCAAAAACAAAAAAATAACATGATTTGCCCCAAATTTTAACCTAAACTCCACCCAAACTTAACCCAAATAAAAAATCTCCAATTTGGGCCTAAACCAATCATGAACCCAAATGAGCCCAAACCCCAAAATCAAAGCCCAAACAAAGTTGAAAACTCTTTGCCACACCCCCATAAACATTTTTCAACAGTAATTTTATATTAAAACCAACATTGGCCCAACCGTAACCCAAGTTAGCCCAGTTTGATCCACTTTGGCCTCATTACCAAAAAGCCCAAATTGAACCCATTTCAACTCCAAATGGCATCAAATCTCTTCTAAAATTCTCATGACACACTCCTAAAGCAATCCCAACATTTATTTGAATCAAACCCTCACCAATTTTCATCCATCAATTTATTTCAAAACCTAAAGCCCACTTCCTTAAACCATTTTAAAAAGCCCATCCAAAATGATTTCAAAAGGCCCAAAATCAACCCAAAGCCCACATGACATTTCTTTCTATTATCCCTTTAATCAAAATCACCCCTAAGTTTCAAAATCATCATTAAATTATTCCAAATCAAGCTTCATCCAAATTTCCACCAAAATGCCAAAATTCATAAAACCCTCTTTCATGAAATTGACCAAACCTTTTCCCAAGCCAAATGAAGCCATGAAGCAATGCATAAGCCATATGCAAGCCATGGGAGTGACTTTAAACCTCACCATGGCATTTATGGAAAATGGAGGGGGCCTCTTTCTTAATCCCTCATTAAGCTTTTTAACCCCATTCATGTCACACTTTAAACCAAGCTTAGCCACATCACCTTGCATGGGGACTTCACCACCCCTTCCTAGCTGACCCAAATGATTCTCCCTCAACCCATAGTCAAGCCTTGGGGAGGTGCACCTAGCCAAAACCATGTCTTGACCAAATTGAGCCCAAAATGCACCCTTCCCCATTCCTTTTTAAATCAACCCCTTTACACATGACATTAGCCAATTGAGTTCACAAACATCAAGCGCTGACCTCCCTGACCCTGAGGGTGACCTAACCCTGGCCGGAACACTACCCCAGTCGCTGGAAACCACCAGGTCGAGAGGCCTAATTTGATTCAAAAATTCAAATTGAATTGGTCGAGTCGTCCCCAACCCGAATGGCCACCCAAGCAACGAAATCCCGGCCCTCGATTGCCTGCGGGAAGCCCCTAACCATGGCTATTTAAATCGGCCATTCCTCTCGGCCAAAAGGTTGGTCGAAATCAACCTTCGCGAACTTCACCAAACTCCTCTCGAGCTTCCCCTAGCTGCAGAGCTACTCATCCCCACAATCTTCCCGCTCTAATCTCCACCGATTGAGTTCGATTTTGGAGCTCGATTCTCGGCCCGAACGGGACATCCCTTGAAACTCCACCAAATCCAAATTAACTTCTCCCACACCTTCACCACAGGTAGAGAAGAAGTTCCCCAGCAAAAGTCCCCTCACCAGGCCTGCCATTGCTTCCAGATTCCAAGGTTTGAAATCGGCCTTGGTCACTTTTGTACCTAGGCAATTCCCTAGAGCAAGAGACTTCATTTGGAGCTTCCTTGGGTGCAATCGAAGGTGCCACAACTCTCTGATTGAAGCTTCAGTTCTCAGAGCTAAGGTATGGATCATTTCTCCCTCCCGAGCTTCTGTGAATTCTCCATTTCATTTGGATCAATTTCATAGCATGTAAACTGTATGGATGTGTTCGTCTCCTCAAGACGAATCCATAGAGCATAAGAACACAAAAATCCATTGAGAAATGAGAGAGATTTTAGGGTTTTAGTGTGGACGGCTCTCGGGACACACCAGTCAGAGACGATGATTGGCCGCCGTTGGATCTAGCGTGTATCGAATGGACGGTGTAGATCGCGTCAGATCAGAAGAGGGAGTGGGACTGCGGGACGCGTGGCTGCTGACTCAGGTGGCGGCGTCGAATAGGAGCGCGCCACGTGGGCTTTCGGAGCTGCCGAGGATGAGTCGGCGCCGCGTGGATAAGTAGATAATTAGGGTATTTTCTGAATTAATTAAATACCCAGAACTTAGAAAATCCATATCTTTGCATAGAAAAATCATAAAAATAAACTAAAAATACGCTCTTGCTCAGTGAATAGAGGAGAACAATGTGGAAAAACAATTGAGTTAATTTGATGAGTATTTTATTTTTAATTAATTATTTACTCATTTCAGTGTTTTAATTCTTCACTCACACACACACAATTCACCATAGTATGAGACCATAGGGCTTTTGTAGCCTCTGTTCTTGGGAACATTCCCTGAATTTTCTAAGGTCAGGGGCTATCTCTATGGCAAGTTATTGATTTTTCAAATTTAAGTGTCTGTTTTGGCATTTTAATTCCAATAATTAGCATGTTTCTTAGAAAATTCTAGAAAAATTTAGGGAGATATCTCATGACCAGAGGACCCTAGGAAAAATGTATTTTGAGTTAATTCATTAAGAATAACCCTAATTGGCCTAAATACTTAAAACTGAATTTTAATTAATTTGGGTTAACCATACATCAAAATCACTTGAAAATAATTCTCCAATGATCTGTAGGGTTAGAGGAGTCCCATATAAAAATTTGAAATCAATTGGAGGTGATTAGCCCCACTAAATGGACTAATTAAGTTACATGACCAAAATTAAACTTTAAAAATTTATAACTCCAAAAATACATTTTAAAAATTCAGCAAAATGGTTTTGGGACTTCTCTGATATTAGGGGAGTCTAAGAAAATTAAAATTAAAATTTTCTAAAATTTTTCATTTTTTAATCATATTTTAATATTTTAATAATTAAAAAATAATAAAAATCAAAAAAATATTAAAAATCACAAAAATGTTATATTTTTCCTCCTAATCATTTAGGAATAAACCAAATATTTTTCTCAAGTCTATAGCTTGATATATTGAATTTTAAAGGCTTAAAAGAATTTTAATATTAAAAAATGATTTTCCTTACATTTTCACTAAATTAATTCTAATAAATCAAAGAAAAATTAGAAAAAATATAAAATTTGCTTCTCTGAACTCCTTGAGGTCAAAGAGATTTATGAAAAATACAAAATCCATTTTTCAACTTTAATTTTTATTTATAATTAATTAACACTCCAAAAATCAAAATAATTATAATAAATAAAATATAATTTAAAAAATCACCAAAATTGGTCCAAGTGGTCCACTGGTCAATCGAAACATCCCATAAATTTTTTAAGGATAGAAACCTGCACTTGGTCGTAGTTGTTGAATTTCAATTGAAAATTCCTATTTTTCATTAAGATAATTATATAAATTAAATTAAATTTAGAAAAATCACATTTTCTCCTCTAGTGTCTTAATTGACATGTGAGTGAAGTGACATAAAAATTTCAAGCTCATTTGAGCTCAATTTGATGAGTTATGAAATGAACATGCTTAAAGGACATAAAGGTAATTAAAGAATTTTAACCCTAATTAATATTTAGGTTTAATCAAGGGGAGGGTAAAATATCTGATTTTAAAATTTTCATTAGAAGATTGAAACCTAGAGAATTAAATGGTAGAAACCCATTAATCATCTTGGAAATATTTAAAGTAAATTTTAATTAATTAAACAATTTGAATTTTGGAAGAATAAGTTAAAATTTGGATTATTAAGATTAGGGATATGATTTAAGAAGATATCAATTCTTTAATTTAAAATACCTAAATGAATCACTTTAATAATATTCAACTCTTAATCAAACTCAAAAATGATAATTGAAATTAATAATTAAATAATTAAAAGGAAAATAAACCTTAATTAAATTAAAAACTTAAAACATTAAGTGATTTCATAATCAAATTGAAATAAATTTAAAATATTAAAATTAATTTGAAATCACTTAAAAAAACAAATCTAAAACAAATTTGAAACATTAAAGAAAGTTAGCCTAAAAAATAATTCATAATTAAAAATCAAACCAATTAAAAATTAACCTAAAATATTTCAATTAAATTAAAATTAAATCATTAAAATCTAAATTAAGTAATCTAAACACCTCTTTCAACCCAAATTAATCTAATACATTGAGATCATTTAAAATGTAAAGATTTAATTAAATTAAAACAACTTGAACACTATTCCAAACTTAAAATTATTAAAATTTCATAACTAAATTAAACCACTTTAAATCATCAATTCCAAATTTTAAATTACTAAAATCTTCAATAAATTAATTTGCCCTTAAAGGCTTTCGTTATCATAACTCTTAAATGGAGCATTAAGTGAAATGTCATTTTACTTATAGGATAATCAAACATCCTAATTCACTGAGCAAGAAGCAAAATTTAACTAAATTCTTGAATGATTAATTCACCAGTACAATAAAATTCATTTGGACTCAAAATAATCTTAGAAGTATTGAAAAGATGTTTAGGACTCGTCCTAAGCACATTCTCAATATGATGAGATGTTTCAGAAGAACAACTGAACTTAATTTTTCTTTGATGAAAAAAAAATCATTCTTAACAAAACACAAGAACCTAGACGTCATAGGAATCGACTAGCTATAGGATTAGGACTTTGGTAGACAACCAAAACCTTCCCTTAGCTTACATAGGTGCTTCTTGCAAATATATAAATGCTCTAACATGTGTTTTAAGTGTAGCTTGGAATGGCGGGAAGACCCTCCAGGTACGCTTTTATTTTATTTCAATTTACTTACCTGCATTGTACTTTATTTTTCTTGCATGTTAAACAAGAATGTCACCCTGCATGAAAACTAAAACCTTTAGGGTAGCCACAAAACTGAAACCCAAAACTAAATTAAAAATCACAAAAAGATAAAATTCACCTCCACAACATTTCAAAATATAAGACAACTCAAAATTTAATCACAAACAGAACAACAAAACCACAACTATAACTAAATTAAAACGTCTTGTTGGATGATCGGAAATACCTCGGATGATGTAACCTACATGTTGCTAACGCGATTTCCCACGGTCTAAATGAAAGTGTGGAACTCATTCGATTGAGTTTAGCAAATTCATCCGGACTAAGTGAATACGATAAAAATAACGGTGCCGGAATGATGGAACCGTGGGATCTTAACCGGTGTTGTTATAATCAACTTTAAGATTCCCCTAATAAAACATTAAAGACATTTGGCTTTAAGACTTTTATAAACCAAAACACTTCTCTCATCTCCTGATTTTCACTTTCTAAAACTAAACATCTGCAACAACAAGGAGCTTGGAGCATAGTGGGCAGCACGGCCATCGTCGTCAGCAAAACTGGATTTTACATCAGCAAAACCTTTAGCCAAAGGATTTCGAGGTAGTTTGCCTAGTGCAACATAAACCCTCAACCTTTTTTGTTAGGCATTTGTATAATCATGTTATGCAAATTAAGTCCTAATCGGTTTTAGGACTCCTAGGTAGTTGTTTGGTATGACATAAACCCTCACATCTTTGAGGTTATTTGTATGATCATGTCATACAAATATAAGTCCTAATTAACTAAAATTGGCAAGATTATAACATTAAATAAACTCCCAAATTGAAGCCAAACAATAGGATAGTTTGGGAAGTTACCAAGATTCTACTTGGATCCTCAGCTTCTCCTGCTTCTCTTCCTTTGGATTCCTAAAATTAACTGTTCCAAATTTGAGCTAATCCCTATTGAAATCTCCAAAATTAAATCCTTTGAAAACCTTAAACTTTTGAAATTCTTGAGAGCAAAATCACTGATCATTATCGAGAGTTTTCTTAAGTGTTTTCGGACATTTAAGATGTAATTAACTATAGGGGCTTGCCCTTATAGGGAACTTTAAGAACCCAGGTAATATAAAACCTGTTTAATTTCTTTATATTAAGCATGGGAACTTGTCGGCTTATAAAATTGTTTCGCAGACCATACGGGTGTCACAAATCTTCTAGTTTATTTAATCGAGCCCCATCGTCAAGCAGTGTGTTTGTCCTTCGCGATAGATACACGGTTTGTGATGTGGTGCTCGTTTATATAAACTATTTGGGATGTGAGATCGATTTGATTTCATATCTTAAAATTTTCAAATTTAAAATTATTTTCAAAATCAAATGCTACTTTTCTAAAATATATATATATATATTTAAATTAAATTTAAAACTAAAATCTACCGACAATTTCTATAGGCGACCCCTTTTAAAAACACACAACCTAAAAATATGCCGATAATTTGTGGCGACTCCGCTGGGGAATAGTTCCTCTTTCCATTTTGATCAGATGGTCTTTCTTTCATAAATCGGTAGTGAGTCCATACCCCTTGTGGACCAAACTACCATTCTTTCCGTTGGCATACCACGTTCATTTCTGTCTTGAACGGGTATAGTCGACTCCTTTTGGATTCTGGAGCCACTGTTTAGACACCCCTAAACAGAGAGGTTCTGAAATCCTTTTTGCCTCTTTCTAAGGTGGGGTGGACCCCCAATAGGTGTTATCCTAGGAGCGATCTTCTAAGTTGAGAAGTCTTAAGAGACTTTCTCTTCCTTTCCAATTATGAATCGGGTCCTTTACCTTTCCTTTAACCTTCCTCCATTAATCGTTTTGTTCCTAACAAACAAATCCTCTAATAAAAGAAGTCTTACGAGACTTTCTCTTCCTTTCCAATTCTGAATCAGGTCCTTTACCTTTCCTTTAACCTTCCTCCATTAATCGTTTTGTTCCTAACAAACAAATTCTCTAATAAACAACCTTTAATAAACGAACTCTTTTAAATCGCAAATATACTAAGATAAACTAAAATGTCTTCGGACTCTTTCTTTTCCATCTTAAGTTTTGTGATGAAAGGAAGAGTAATTCGGGACTGACGTTCAAAATTTAACCTGCAGAAAATGATTACACCAAAATTAATTTTCTCCTTCACCAATGGAATGGACTTCGCCATCTATAAGGATGAACTGCCTGACAATGGAATCATTCGTTTTGGACAAGGGTTCGACAATACAGATATTAAGTTCGCTGACGTTACCCTTTTCACACTAATGGACAAAGTGCCATAAATTGAGAAGCCCGTGATTGAATTTAACCTGAAATTGACTCAAGCATTTCCTCCCCTGCAAAGGGTCCCAGCTGAAAGAAGTACCACTGTTCGTAGGAGGATTGTTGTCTCTACCCCCACTGGTCTAGTCATCTCTGCACCTACACGGCTCCTGCCAAATTGAAGGGGAAGGAAATCCAAGTCTGTGATGAGCCTGCCACCGTAGATGGTACAGATTTTGCTGCAATACCTCCTGTGTTCGAGATAGGGTCCAGTTCAAGAGTTACACCCCTGATTCGGACTCAGAGAAGAAATAAGAGCAGAAAGATCGCCAAGATCGAGAAGGCCAAGGCTGCTGAAGTTGCTTTTCTGGAAGAGATTTCTGAAGAGGAAGAATTACCTGAAATTTCACCGTTGTTGGGAGGGAGTAGGTTCCATCCTCTCTCTACTGCATCGGATGAAGATGTCCAGAGGATCACCGCTGCATTACCCCGACCTGCATATTATAGTGACTGTAAGAGGAAGAGGGCCAAGACTATGCCGCTTACCCGACTGCGAGCCATAGTAGAGAAACTAGCTAAGAAAGAAAGATGTCCCGTATCAGAAATCTTAAGAAGGATGGGGCGAGTGCTAGTCAAATCCCTCCTCGGATAGCGAGTGAAACCCGTCACTGCCCCGAAGAGGCCAAGGAAGAAAGTGCGAGCTAGTTCGCCTGTTGTCGTATCGGGACACAATATTAGGGAGGACACCACCTACCGACGCACAGCTGATAGACCATCTGGTCCTAGGCCTTCTACTGCGAGAAGGATGGTGTGGCGACCTATTATTGCTGAACCGATACAAGCACAATGTTCCGGAAAGAAGAGTCTCGTCGGAAAGCCGAATTTGAAGAAAGTGCTACCGCATTAAAAGAAACTCCTGAGAAAGAAGTCCAACAGTCATCACATGACAACCGTGAAACCGTTTGGAAGAGGCCACTAGAGGATGCCATAGGCAAGCTAAGAACGGATATCCGACGGTTAGCAAAGGAAAGAGGAGAAAGATTGGAAACTAAAGTAGATTAATCAGAATTTATGGATAAAGAGTACGTGAGATTAATATGGTCGAGACCCGAGCATCGGCAGCTTCGCAAGGCGCTCCGTTAGCTTCAGTAAGGGAAGAACCGGAAGTAATGAGACCACGTCTTCAAGAGAAAGATGATACGATTTCTCAGATGGCAAAGAGGATGGAAGAGATGGCTGCCGCTTTAGCCACTCTCCAGAGTCAGCTTCAACCTCAGAAAGAAAGACCTCCAGAGATCATTCACATTGTCGATGGAGGAAAAGAAATCACGTCCATCAATGGAGATGAACAACCGAAGAAAGATTCTACCCAAAGCATGATTCTCGAAAAGGATATCAAAAACATGGTAGAACAGCATGTGCGAGAAGCCTTAGTACAGTCTAAGAGCGGAGCTTCTATTCAGACGGGTAGACCTTACCTTGAAGAATTTGATGCGGTCCAATACCCAAAAGGCTTCGTACCACCTCTTTTCAAGACTTTTGATGGAACGGGAAACCCCCGGCAGCATGTCGCACATTTTCGTGCTAGTTGCTGCAATGCCGGAGAGAGCGATGCTTTACTCTTTCGACAGTTTGTCAGTAGCCTGTCAGGGTTTGCCTTCGATTGGTATGCAGAATTGCCAAATGGCTCAGTTAAAACCTTTTCAGAATTGGAAAACATCTTCGTTAAGCGGTTTGCCAGAGCTCGACACCACATCACTATCGGTGATTTAGTGGTGGAGCAACAGAAACCGAATGAAACTTTGGTGGATGTCGGCATATTTTTAGGTTATGTGTTGTATTTTAAAAAAAGGGGTCGCCTACAGAAATTGTCGGCGAATTTTCATATTTTAAATTTAACTATATATATATATATATATGATTTAGAAAGTAGTACTTGATTTTTAAAGTGATTTTTAAATTTGAAGATTTTAAGTTATGAAATCAAACCGATCTCACATCCCTAATATTTTATATAAATGAGCACCGCATCACAAACCGTGTATCTATCCCGAAGAATAGACACACTGCTTGATGATGGGGCTCGATTAAATAAACTAGGAGATTTGTGATATTCGTTTGGTCTGCGAACTAATTTTATTAGCCGACAAGTTCTCCTGCTTAATATAAATGAATTAAGCAGGGTTTCTATTACCTGGGTTCTTAAAGTTCCCTATAAGGGCAAGCCCCTATAGTTAATTACATCTTAAATGATGGGAATCATTTAAGAAAACTCTCGATAATGATCGGTTGTTTTGCTCTCAAGAATTTCAAAGTTTAAGGTTTTCAAAAGATTGAATTTTGGAAATTTCAATAGGGAATAGATCAAATTTGGAACGGTTATTTTCGGAGTCCAATGGAAGAAAAGTAGGAGAAGCTGAGGATCCAAGAAGAATCTTGGCAACTTCCCAAACTATCCTATTGTTTGGCTCGAATTTAAGAAAATCCTAATATTATCTGATATTTCAATCTTGCTAATTTTAGTTAATTAGGACTTATATTCTTATGACATAATCATACAAATAGCCTCGAAGATGTGAGGGTTTATGTCGTACTTAAACGACTGCCTCGGAGTCCTAAGACCGGTTAGGGCTTAATTTACATAACATGATCATGCATACGCCTAACGAAGAAGTTGAGGATTTATATTGCACTAGGCAAACTACCTCGAAGTCCTATGGTTTGGTTGTTTAATTCTAGGAATGTTTAGTTGATGTAGGTCCGAGTTTTACTGACGAAGATGGCCGTGCTGCCCACTATGCTCCAAGCTCCTTGTTGTTGCAGAGGTTTAGTTTTAGAAGTCATAAATTAGGAGATGGGAGAAGTGTTTTGGTTTAGAGAAAATCTTAAAATCCAAATATTTTTAATATTTTAATTAAAACAAATCTTAAAGTTGTTTAAACGAGACCGATTAAGATCCCACTGGTTCCGTCATCCCGACACCGTTATTTTCATCGAATTCACTTAGTCCGGATGAATTTGCTAAACTCAATCGAATGAGTTCCACACTTTCATTTAGACCATGAGAAATCCCGTTAGCAACACGTGGGTTACATCATCCGAGGTATTCCCGATCATTTAACGAGACGTTTTAATTTAATTGCAATTGTAGTTTTATTGTTCTGTTTGTGATTAAATTTTGAGTTGTTTTATATTTTGAAATGTTGTGGCGGTGGTTTTTATCTTGTAATGACTTTTAATTTAGTTTTGGTTTCGGTTCGGGGACTATCCTAAAGGTTTTGATTTTCATGCAACAGTTTTATTTAACATGCAAGAAAAGTAAAGTGCATTGCAATAAAGTAAATTGCAATAAAATAAATGCGTACCTGGAGGGTCTTCCCGTCATCCCAAATTTCACTTAAAACACATGTTAAGGCATTTAAATATTTCAACAAGTACCTAGGTAAAGCTAAGGGAAAGGTTTTGGTTGTCTACCAAAGTCCTAATCCTATAGCTAATCATCTCCTATGACGTCCAGGTTCTTGTGTTTTGGTTTAAGGATGACTTTCTTCACCCAAGAACAATTAAATTCAGATGTTCTTATAAACATCCTATCATATTGAGGAATTGCTTAAGACGAGTCTTAAACATCTTTTCAATACCTACAGGATTGTTTTAAGTGAAAGAGAATTTAATTATACAAGTGAATTAATCATCCAGGAGTTTAAGTTTTGTTCTCTTGCTCAGTGAACTAGGACATTTGAATATCCTATAAGTGAAGTAACACTTCACTTGATGCCTCATTTAAGAGTTATAATAATAAGAGCTTTAAAAGGGCAAATCAAATTATTAAGTATTTTAATGATTTAAACTTATTGATTTAATTTTAATTTTGACTTAATTATAAAAAGTTAGTTTAAGTTTGGAATAGTGTTCAAGTTATTTTAGATTTAATTCTTAATGATTTCATTTAGGTTTGTTGTTAAATGATTTTAATTTAATCTAATTCAATTTAATTTTAATTCAATTTAATTTAATTTTAATTTAATTTGATTTGATTTTAATTTCATTTAATTTAATTTAACTTGATTTGATTTAATTTTAATTTAATTTAATTTAATTTAATTTAATTTAATTTAATTTAATTTTAATTTAATTTAATTTAATTTAATTTTAATTTAATTTCAATTTAATTTTAATTTAATTTAGTTTTAATTTAACTTTGACTTTAATTTAATTTAATTTTAGTTTAATTTTAATCTTAATTTGATTTAATTTTATTTTAATTTTAATTTGGATTATTATTTTATTTTTTTTAATTAAGAATTAAGTATTATTGAAGTGATTTATTTAGGGATTTTTGAATTAAAGAATAAATATCCTCTTAATAATATCCCTACTTTAATAATTCCAATTTCTATTATTCTCCCAAAATTTCAATTAATTAATTAATTAAAGTTTTATTTTAATTAATTTTGAAATGGTTAGTAGGTTTCTACCCTCAATCATTTAAGTTTCAATCATCCAAAATTAGTTTAAAATCAAATATTTTACCCCCCCTTTTTAATTAATCCTAAAATTTTAAAAAAAATTTTATTACCATTTTACCCTTCAAGCTTAATAATTCTATAACTCACTAAATTAAGCTCAAATGAACTTGAAATTTTTATGTAACCTCACTCACATGTCAATTAAGACATTAGAGGAGAAAATGTGATTTTTCTGTATTTAATTTATTTATGTAATTATTTTTAATGGAAAATAGGGGTTTTCAAGGAAAATTCAATAACATGACCAAGGAAATATTTCTGTCCTTAATTAAATTATGGGATGTTACTAATAATCAGAGGACCATTTGGACCAATTTTGGTGATGTTTTGAATTATATTTTATTTATTAGAATTATTTTGAGTTTTGGAGTATTAATTAATTTTAAAATAAAATTAAAGTTGAAAAATGGATTTTATATTTTTCTTAAATCTCTCTAATCTCAAGGAGTTCAGAGAAATAAATTTTGTATTTTTCTAATTTTTCGTTAATTTATTAGAATTATTTTAGTGAAAAGGTTGGAAAATATATTTTTTTAATATTAAAAATTACATTAAGCCTTTAAAATTCAATATCTTATCCTAGAGACTTAAGAAAAATATTTTGTTTGTTCCTAAGTGATTAGAATTCAAAATGTGACATTTTGGTGATTTTTAATATTTTTATGATTTTTATTATTTTTTAATTATTAAAAATATTAAAATAATGATAAAAATCAACTTTTTTAGAAAATTACAATTTTAATTTTTCTAAGTTCCTTTGATATCAGAGAAGGTCCAAAACCATTTTTGTGAATTTTGAAAAGTATTTTGTGAGTTATGAATTTTTAAAGTTTAATTTTACCCATTTTGCTTAAGAGGCTTAGTCAACCCATTTGGTGGGGTTAATCAAGTCCAATTGATTTCAAATTTTTATGAGATGTTCCTCTAATCCCAAAGATCAGTGGAGAATTATTTTTAAGTTAATTTGATGTGTAATTAATCCTAATTAATTAAAATTCAATTTTGGGCATTTAGACCAATTAGGGTTATTCCAAGTGAATTAACTCAAAACTTATTTTTCCTAGGTTCCTCTGGTCATAAGAAACATCACCAAATTTTCTTAGAATTTATTTCTCAATATACTAATTATTGGAATTAAAATATTCAAAACGATAACATGCGATTGAAAAATCAATAACTTCTCATAGGGATGGCCTACGACCTTGGAAAATTCGGAGAATGTTCCCGAGTTCGAAGGCTTTAAAAGCCCTATGGTCTCATGCCATGGTGAATTGTCTATGTGCATAGAGAATTAAAATAGTGCAAAGGGTAAATAAATTATTAAAAATAAAATACTTGATGAAATTAATTGATTTCTTTTCCACTTTATTCTCCTCTGTTCACTGAGCAAGAGAGTATTTTTATTTTATTTTTGTAATTTTTCTACACAAAGTTATGGATTTTCTAAGTTCTGGTAATTTAATAAATAGGAAAATAACCCTATTTATCTACTTATCCACGCGGCGCCGCGTCAACCTCGGCGGCTCTGAAGGGATGCGTGTCGCACTGTGATTGGGCGCCGCCATCTGAGTCAGCCGTCCCGGGACCCGCTTTTCACGTAACATCTTCTAGTCCGACGCAATCCGAGCCGTCCATCCGATACACGCGCGATCCAACGGCTCCTGGTCATCGTCTACGACTGGTGTGCACCCGTGACCGTCCACACTAAAACCCTAAGAACTCACTCGATTCTCAACGAATTTTTGTGTTCTTATGCTCTATGGATTCGTCTTGAAGAGACGAACACATCCATATGGTAAACATGCATTGAAATAGATTCATATCAAATGGAGAATCTCCAGAAGCTCGGGAAGAAGAGAGAGTTCATACCTTTGCTCAGAGAAGTGAAGCTTCAATCTGAGAGTTGTGTCACGTTCGATTGGGTCCAAGCAAGCTCCGGATGAAGTCCTTGGCCCGGTGAATTGCCTAGGTACAAAAGTGACCACGGCCCAATCACAAAGCTTGGAGGCTGGACGCTATGGCTGGCACTGGTGAAGGGGCTTTCTTGGGAAACTTCTCCTCTTGGTCTGGTGAAGGTGTAGAGTCAATCAATTTGAGGATTGACTCACTTTGGTGAAGTGTCCTGGTTTTGGGCTTGAATTTCAACTGTGAAATTGAGCTTACAGAGAGGAAATGACTGGGGGATTTCAGTGGGGATCAAGTTCTCTAGGTGTGGAGGAGAGTCTGGAATGATTTTGGCAGAGTTTCTGTATGGTTTTTGTTTTAGTCCCCTCCATGGCCGAGAGAGGTGGGGTTTAAATAGGAGAGGTTGGAGGGCCTCCCAGGGGGGTTTGAAGGCTTGGATCAGCTGCTCAGGGGAAGAGAAGAACAGCCATGGTGGCCATTGGGCATGGGGCAGCTCAGCAGGGGAGAATTTCAATGTTAGGCTCACATGGTGCTCTCGGGTGTGGTGTTTTCCTGCGATCCAGGCGGCTGGCCGGCAGGCATGGGTTACCCTCAGGTTCAGGTGAGTCAGGGCTGAGATTTTGTGTATTTAATTGGTAGTTGCCAAGTGTAAAGTGGTTGGATCAAAATGGAATGGGGGCATGGCTATTTTGCCTCAAGTTGGTCAACTCATGTATTTGGGTTGGGTTCACCTTCCCATGACTTGGTTTTAGGCTGAGGGAATGAGTTAAGTTAGCAGGTCAAAGGTGGTGAGGTCCCTTTCTAAGAATATTTAAATTAGATTTGGGTTTAAGGGAGACATGATTAAGGCTAATGACTTTTAGGAATCATGGAAAGAGCCTCCCTCCTTTCCTATCTTGGGTATGGTGAGGTGCCCAAAGCCCTCATGGCTCCCATGTGGCTTATGCATGGCTTCATGGCTCACCTTTGGCTTGGAAGAAGCTAAGTCAACTTTCATGAAAGAGGATTTTAGGAATTTTAGTAATTTAGGGGTGATGTGATAGGATTTGGCATATGGCTTAATTTAGAAAAATTTGATGGCTTAATTAGAACTTAGGGATGATTTCAATTAAAGGTATGATGAGAAGAATTTGTCATATGGGCTTTAGCATGAAGTTTGGGCTTTTGGAATCATTTTGGAGTGGGCTTTTAGGAAGGCCTAAGGAAGTGGGCCTTAGGTTTTAAAATAAATTTATGGATGGGAATTTTGTAAAAGGTTGGGTCAAATAATTGTTGGGTTTGGTTTAGAGATGTGTCATGAGTAATTTGAAATAAACTTGAGGTGGTTTGGGTTTGAATTGGATTGGATTTGGGCTTCTTTTGTAAAGGGGCCAATATAGGTCAAATTGGGCTAATTTGGGCCAATGTTGGGCTAGGGTTGAAATTGATGTAAAATTAATGTTGGGAAATGTTTATGGGGGTACTACAAAGAGTTTTCAACTTTGGTTGGGCTTTAATTTTGGGATTTGGGCCCACTTGGGTTAGGTTTGGGTTTAGGTCAAAAGTGGGAATTTTGGCTTTGGGTTGGATTTGGGTGGAGTTTAGGTTCAAATTTTGGGAAAATCATGTTAGTGTTTTGTTTGTGGGGATGTTAGGGAAAGTTTAGAAAAGGTTTGGGGTCAATTGGAGTTAAATTGGGTTAGTTTGGGCTAAGTTTGGGTCATGGGTCCAAATTGGGCTTTAAGGTTAAAAGTGAAATTGGATTCAAATGTCAATCAAATTGGGCTTGGATTTGGTCTAGATTGACAGTAGGGATATTTAATTGAAGTTTAGAATTGGGGTCAATTGGGTTGATTTGGTTTGACATTGGGTTTACTTTAGGTTAAAGATGGGTCAAATTGGGGGTTTTAGTAAAGTGGGGTAAATTGGAAAAATTGGCCCATGGTGTATTTGAACAAAATGAAATTGAGAATATTTGGGATTTTCTGGAATTTTCTGGGAATTTTCTGAATTTTTGGATTTTTGGGCTAAGAAGGGCATTTTGGATATTTGGAGGGTATTGGGGAGTATTTTTGGAATTTTTGGTATTTTTTTGGCTATGGAAGATCAATTTGAGTGGGGGGAAATGTTTAGGATTGATTTTGATGAATTTTGTGCAATTTAGGTGATTTTGTAAATTTTGGGTAGTTTCAAGGGCAATCGGTAGGTTTGATGGGTGTAGGGTCCCCGGGGTCAAAAATTGAAATTTTGGAAGAATGAAGATTGATCAAATGTGAGGGAAATGGAATCACTTTGGTTGAGCCATGAAGCCATATTAAGCCCATATGAGCCATGAGAGGACTCATTGGAGGCATTCACTATGTTGTTCCTAACCCTCTTAGCCAGGGGCTTAGGGGTTAAGGTCCATCCATATGAATTACCTACATGAGTCAGGGAGTCAAGTTGGGCATAGGTGTGGTTTTAGGAATTGGATTGTGTGTGTGAGTGTAGTGAGTGTGTAAGTCAACCCTCACCAGACTAGGCCACCCAGGGTAGTCCTAAGGCCAAAAGTCCTATAGGGAACTCATCCTTTAAACCTCCACATTTGATCTCAACCCTCTAGGTGATTAGGGGTCTACAATCAAGCTTGTGCGGTTTGTAGAGAGACAAGAAGTGGTTTAAATTTCTAAGGGATGAGTCTCAATTCTAGTCCTCTAAGATAGTCAAAGGAAAAGCCTAAGGCTAGATCCTAAACACTAAAGAGGGAAGAGAAGACCTCATCAAAAATGAGGTCAACAGTGGATTACATACTTCGATGGAGAAACTTAAGTATGAAGTGTGAACCACAACTTCAGGAACAACATGCGATCGGTATTTTGCTGAAAAGTATCTATGACCAGATAGCAATTCTCCTTAAAGGATTTACAATCAAGAGTTTCGAGAAGTTGCTTAGCAAGGCCGGGAGCTTGTAGGAGGAAGCAAAACAACTAAGTTTTGTAGACAAGACCGATAAGCAGAAGTCTGTAAAAGCATTTGAAAAGATATCTGGAATCGTCACAGCAGTAGATAAAGGTAAGCGACAAGTGCGGATACTAACCGGAGCAACCACGGACTAGTTATCAACCACCACGACGGACTTACCAACAACCACAACGAATTTATCAGCAACCTCAGCAGGGCTATCAACAGCCTCAACCGAGCTACCAGCCATGGCAGTATAATCAACCGCTACCTCGTTCGTCACGTCCCCTGGAGGAACTTCTGAATAAGGAATATCCATTCAAGACGGAAGCAGTAGCTAAGATGTTTCGCAATTTGATGAACTGATTTTCAATTACCAGAGCCCAAAAAGCCAGAAGAAGTCAACAAGAAAGATCATCCGAACTACTGCCCTTACCACCGGATGATCGGACACAAGATTGAAGACTGCTTCACTTTTAAGAATTGGCTCGAAGGTAATCTCCGAAGAGGGAACATAACGATCCCGAAGGAATACATGAAGGAACCCCAAAAGGGAGGTTCCATCAATGTTATTTGAACGGATCTTATTGTTCCGATAAACCTATACACGACCGATGATGGATGGAGTACTATCTTGACAAAGTCCTCGAAGAAAATTTTGGATCTCATCCAGATCTATTTCGGTGCATGCTTCGATTCAGAGTTCGAAACCTGCCGAGCCTGCACTATTGCTTGCGATCGAAGAACCGCCCCAGAAGGAAGAGAAGATTGTGGAAGAAAAGAAGACCGAGGCTCCAAAAGTTAGACTAGGGGCTGCTTATCCTAGGATGGTTGTTTCCAATTTGGGGGAAAAATCCCTCGGACCTCTGACTCTGTATAACTATTTGCTCGCCCCGGCAGGATCTTATAATGATAAGAGTTTTAGTGTTGGCTACGTTTTGACTGTTTCTAACGATTACATAACTAATGACATCCAACCTAATCCGGATCTCGATTCTGATATTATAAACAATTCTCAAATGATACTAAACCTCGATGACCACAGTGAAGAAGAAGACGTTCACAAAGATGGATACGAAAGTTCAACAAGCAACAAATCTATTTGTGAATTCCGAGGAACTCCAATCACGATAGAATTGGAGTTATCAGATTCCGAAGCAACTCCAGAAGAGCCAGTCGTTCCGATTCAAGAGGAGACACCGGCAGATTCAGCACCGGATGCAAAAGAAATAACAGAAGTCAATCGAAGAAGCAGAAAAGTTCTACGTCCGTGAATGGGTCCAAAGGATAAAGGAAAGCAGGTGGTTGCTCAGGAGGAGCCAACACCAATAGAAGAATTACCCGTTCGGGAAGAAATCAAGGAACATGGTAATAAAGTGGATTATAACGTGCTAGCCCATCTTAGGAAGCTACCAGCTAAACTGAGCATCTACGACGCTCGATCCCGTCAAAAGAGATGAGGAAACTCGATCGAGGCCTTACTTGATCCGGAGATTTGTTTAGCTCAAATGGCCGGTAATTCCTTAGACGAGGTTTGTTCGTTGAAAGAACGAGCGTGGTGTTACCTTCACGTACAATGATCCGCTACTTGGAACAGTCGATCACAGCCGATCGTTGTACATTTCAGTCACTATTGGAAAGTTTACGCTCTCTAGAGTGTTGGTTGATCCAGGAGCATCAATCAACATAATGAATCTTCGGACGTTGGCATATTTGAAAATTGATGCTCGCGAGCTTGAAGCAGATTAGATGTTATTAAGAGGGTTCAATCAGAAGGGAGAAAGAGCTCTTGGATCGATAACACTATTAATGAAGACCAGTGATTTAGCAAAATTCCACATAATTGATTCTGAGACATCGTTCAACGCTCTATTGGGTCGACCATGGATCCATGAAAACCGGATGGTACCGTCGTCTCTGCCACAATGCATAAAATATTATGAAGGAGGAGAACAGTGTATTAAGGGTGATTTGTAACTGTTCTCCGTGCATGAAATCGAAATTCACAAAGATGCAGCCAACTACGAGCCTCCGAAGAAAACAATCTTCTCCAGAAATACCGTACCAAACAGAGCAAAAGAAGTTTGAGACGATGAAGAACCTCAAATTCTAGTTCAAAAGTTACTCACCACTCCCTTACGGCGAGATGGTGAAGGTTTCTCCAGAACTCGCACCAGAGGTCGAGGCCGGGGACGAGGTCGAGGAAGAAACGGTGGAACAATTGAACAGAAGAAATCGGTCATCGATGTTGATTGGGAGAACAGTTCCGAAGAAGAAGAAATTAAGAAAGAAGCAGCGACAGTAAATCAAAAGAAACCCCAGTTCAAGATCTCTCTCGAGATGAAAAGAATGAAGAATACAAATCAATGTACGAGAAGATTAACCACTATGTGCATACTATGACCTTGACCCCGATCCATTCTAATAAGATCGAGGGTATGGTGGTCAAGGAAGTGCATGTTGGTGGTGCTAAGCCGATCAAATTCTACCGTGGTGCTTCTTCTTCCAAAACTCAAAATGATGTGCAATTTGAAGATGTTACTTCTTCTGAATTAATGGAATTGCCTTTTGAGTGGTATTCTCCCTGTTTTCAGAATTTAATTCAACGTGGTGTCTTACCTAAACAATGGACAAAAGGTCGATCACAACACTTTGAAAAATTATGTAATAATGCCAGTCGGCCTCCCAATTCAAAACATGGTCTCGGATTCGGCACAGTAGGATCAGTTGACGACTCAGAGTTTTGCTTGGTTGTCACTTGTGAGCCTAACGAAGTCTGCTTAGAAACCTCAAATGATCTCGAAGATCTGTAAATCAGAGACGCTCCACCAGAATTTGAAGAAAAATCAAATCTACAATAGACGAGTTAATGGAAGTTAACTTAGGTACTAGCGAAGAGCCTAGGCCGACCTTTGTTAGC
Organism: Papilionanthe hookeriana x Papilionanthe teres; assembly: GCA_022702705.1. Taxonomy (NCBI): domain Eukaryota; kingdom Viridiplantae; phylum Streptophyta; class Magnoliopsida; order Asparagales; family Orchidaceae; genus Papilionanthe; species Papilionanthe hookeriana x Papilionanthe teres. The sequence continues at coordinate 37,616,763 of CM040426.1, read as the reverse complement.
TCCTTACTCAATGAAGAAGATTCTGAAGAAATGATCAAGCTACTGATGGAATTCAAGGACTGTTTTGCTTGGAGTTACAATGAAATGCCAGGATTAGCTCCAGAGGTTGCAGTTCACAAGCTAGGAGTGGATCACATTGTCATTCCAGTCAGACAAGCTCCGAGATGAATGCGTCTAGAAATCGAACAACAGGTAATAGCTAAAGTTAAGAAGCTAATAGACGCTATATTCATCCATGAAGCAAAATATCTGACTTGGTTAGCCAACGTGGTACCCGTCAGAAAGAAGAATGGACAGATCAGAATCTGCGTGGATTTCAGAGATTTGAATAAAGCATGTCCAAAGGATGAATTCCCGCTACCAATTTCAGAACTGATGATCGCCATCGCTTCGACACATGAAATCTTCTCTTTTATGGATGGATCATCAGGATACAACCAGATAAAGATGGCACCAGAAGATGAAAAGCTCACAGCCTTCAGAACTCCAATCGGAGTATACTACTACACAGTGATGCCTTTCGGACTGAAGAACGCAGGAGCAACTTACCAAAGAGCAATGACGAGGATTTTTGATGATCTTATTCAAAACCAAGTCGAGTGCTACGTGGATGATGTGGTCATCAAAAGCAAATGAAAGAAGATCACCTGTATGATTTGAGAATTGTTTTCGAGCGATTAAGACAATAAAACCTTAAGATGAATCCCTTGAAATGCGCCTTCGGCGTCACCTCTGGGAAATTCTTAGGATTTGTTGTCCGACATCGTGGAATTGAAATCGATCCGGAGTAGATTAAAGCTATCTTAGAAATGCCACCTCCCAAAATCTTGAAACAATTACGATCCTTTCAAGGGAAATTGGCATATCTTCGACGCTTTATTTCGAATTTGTTAGGAAGGTGTCAGCCTTTTTTTATGCTTTGGTTAAGAAGGATGCCAAGTTTACTTGGGACTCCAAATGTCAACATGCCTTCGATAACATCAAACAATATTTAATGACACCTCCTGTCTTAGCAGCCCCAGTCTCGGGTAGACCGTTGATACTTTATATTGCAGCTTTAGACGACTCTCTCGGAGCCCTGCTAGCCCAGGTCAACGACGAGGGAAAAGAAAATGCTCTCTACTACTTAAGTCGTCGTCTAATTCCGACGGAAGTAAAGTATCCCTCGATTGAGAAGCATTGTTTGGCCCTGATCTTCGCCGCTCAAAAGCTCAGGCATTACATGCTTTCTCATAAGGTCAACCTTATCTCGAAAGTTAATCCGTTGCAATATTTGATGACCTGACCGACGCTTTCTAGCAGACTTGCAAGGTGGTCAATGGTACTCTTGCAATTCGATATAACTTTCATTCCTTTTCGTGCCGTAAAGGGACAAGTCCTAGCAGACTTCCTCGCACCACACCTTTTATCGGCAGAATCACCTCTCAACGACGACTTGCCAGACGAGCAGATAATGAGCCTAGAAGACCCCGACGATCGACGTTGGTAACTGTACTTCGACGGAGCATCTTCAGCACAGAGAAATAAAGAATTGCAAACGATAGTGCCCGGTAAGGCAGAAATCGAATTAATATTTATAACACCGGAGCGGGGGATGTTAAGGTACTCCTACCACTTAACAGAACCGTGTAAAAACAATGAAGCAGAATACGAAGCCCTTATAACCGGATTGGAATTAACCATTCAGATGGGGAAAACGAATATCAACATCTGTGGAGATTCTCAGTTGATAATTCAACAGGTCGCAGGACAATACAAAATTCTAAAGCCATGACTCAAGCAGTACTTTCAGTATGCCATGAAATTGTTGGAGCAGATTTCGAATGTAACGATCTACAAGATTCCCAGGAGAGAAAAAGCTCTTGCAGATGCGTTAGCCCGTCTTGCAAAAGAATTTGCCTGCTTGCAGGATGATTAAGTTGAAGTGTCAGTTCAGGGACGTCAGGTTCTCTCACAGCTCGACATGGACACGATACACAAGTCAGAAAAAGAAGAAGAAACAATTGCAGCAGTAACAGAAAATGCAGAAGATTGGCGTCAGCCGCTGATAGACTACCTGCAAACAGGAAACCTACCGGACGATAAGTCATTAGCCCATCAAATCAAGAAAAGAACTCACTCTTACACATTAATAAATAATACGTTATATAGAAGGTCTTTCGATCAGATGTGGCTAAGGTGCCTGAGCGAGTCCGAGGCTCGTGAAATTGTTAAAGAAGTGCACTCAGGACTTTGTGGCGCTCATCAGTCGGGTCCGAAAATGAAGATGAAAATTAAAAGACTAGGGTACTACTGGCCCTCGATGATGACCGGTGTATGAAGGTCGCCAAGAGTTGTCACCAATGCCAAGTGCATGGAGTGGTTCTACATCAACCTCCAAATGTGCTACATCCGACAATCGCGTCTTGGCCATTTGAGTGTTGGGGCACAGATATCATGGGTCTGATAGAACCGCCTTCTTCAAGAGGACATCTCTTCATTCTTGTAGCAACAGATTACTTTTCCAAGTGGGCAGATGCAGTACCACTCAGAGAAGTGAAGGCACACCACGTGCTACAGTTCTTCAAGAATCAAGTTGTCTACCATTTTGGGGTACCGCGCAGAATCATTTCAGATAATGAGTCCGTGTTCAAGAGTACGAAGATCAGCAATTTTGTCAGGAGACACAGGATCAACTGGCGCTATTCGACGATCTACTACCCAAGAGCAAACGGCTTGGCCGAGGCTTTTAATAAAAATCTCGTCTAAATCCTAAAGAAAACTTTGGACGACAATAAAAGAAATTGGCACGAGAAGTTGTTAGAAGCTTTATGGGCCTACAAACAACTTTCAGAACTCCTACCCAGTCTACGCCTTACGCCTTAGTGTACGGGTCCGAGGCCGTTTTACCCTTAGAGGTTCAGCTTCCGTCACTCAGAATTGCAGTTGCAAACAAAATCACTACAGAAGAAAATGTCAAATTACGACTAGAAGAATTGGAAAGCTTAGAAGGGAAACGACTTTCAGTGCAGCAAAATTTGGAACTATATCAAGCCAAGATGATCCAAGCCCACGATAAATTGGTCCACCCAAGTACATTCAAAGTCGGTGATTTGGTTATAGTACTCAGAAGACCTATTCTTGCACACCGCAAGATAGGAGGTAAATTTGAATCAACTTGGGAAGGGCCGTTCGTGGTTGAGACAGTCTACTCAGGAGGGTTCCTACCAGCTTGTTAACTGTCCTGTAGAACGACCTATGTTTCCAATTAATGGACGATATTTGAAGAAATATTACACAACCTGATGTTTCGAAGGATGGACTTTAAAAGTGGAGTCTCATTCCTAGAAACACGGGTGGAGTAATCATTCGTAATGCGGGTCCGAAGCCAAAATATAAGAAAAATGGATGATAAAATAATAATCATTAATAAAAAATGTGTTAAAAATAAAATATGTGAAATGATCAAATTTTTATCTTTTCCTTTAAATTAGCTCATTCCTGATCTTTCCTCATCTCTTCCTACTTCCTTCAAAATTTAAAAGAAATAAATAAAATTTTTCATTAATAAATGTTTTCTTATTGTTGTTGTTCTTAGTACAACCCCTGATCCTTTCCTTGTTTTTCGCAGGGAAATGTCGAACGGGCGGTTGGTTCTAAACTTTAAGAATATCGTGAGTCTGACACTTGATGAAAAGAGGATGAAGGATGGAGCCGTGATTGAAATTGACTCTGATTTCACACCGGCCGGGCTACAATATGAAGAAACTGATTGGACTCCGATTGATCGGGAAGAGTTCCACAGTTAGACAGTGATGAAATTAGGTTGCCCGTGTCAGCCGTCTACTAGTAAGAAGAGAAAAGCAAACACCGCTCGTGCAACGGGAGAAGACAAGAAAATAAAGTCCATGGTTACTACAGTAGAGGGCAGACTTGTCAGCGCCATGCCTACATAAATTCAAGAAGTGAGGAGAGCCACTCTCACTCCTACTCAACGAAGAAACAAGAACCGTCGCATATGCAAGATGTTGACCAAGCTGGTAGCGGATCAGCGTGAAGAGACAGTCGCTACCGTCAGTACTAATACTTCGAAGAGATTGGTTCATCAGGAACCAGAAAGGAGGAAACCAATTCCAAGAACAACAGAAAGGATGAAAGAAACCCCGAGGAAAATAGAAATGGAGATAGTACCACGACGCCAAGCAAATGTACCAGTACTGAAGAGTCTTGTTGCGAAAGCAACCCCAGAGGATGTCCCGACAGAGACTATCCCCGAGGAGCCATGACATGCAGGAGAGCGTGCTGGGGTTGAGCCGCACATCCCGCAGTATATTACCAGATCCCGAGGACTTCAGATAATCTCGAAATACGAGCTGGAGAAATTACAACAAGTTAAAAAGAAAACTTTTGAATACTTCGAGAGAATTCGAGGCAGGAGGGTCAACATCTTGGAAGGCCTTGAGCTGCATACAGATGTGTTCTCAGATTACGAACAACAGCAGATTGTGGATTGCATTATCGAGCTTCAGAAAATGGGCTGAGCTGGTCGTCTGAAGGAGAAAACCTATTCAGAGCCCCGAAGATGGATGCCAGGAAAAGGAAGAGTTACTATCCAGTGCGGGTGTTGCTACAACTTTGCAGGAGACAGAAAAAGAAATCCACCAGGGATACTCTGTCACAGTGAGGTGGATCCGATGCCAAGAATTATCAAAAGAATGGTGAAAAGGATGGTGACGTGGGGTATTGCCTGCAGATTGCATACCCAATAGCTTGCATCATTAACATTTACAAGGAGAGCGGCTGCATACCTCCACACATAGACCATCATGACTTTGTCGAGACCTTTTTGCACGATCTCTTTTGTCGACCGAGTGTAATATCATGTTCGATCCGACCTCCGGATAGTGGGCCCCGGAAAATTCGAGGGCCGGTGGAAATACCACTACCGGTAGGTTCCGTCATGGTATTAAAAGGAAATGGAGCGAGACATAACAAAACACCGCATCCCGGGAGTGCTGTTGAGCGAATCTCCGTCACCTTCGGAAGGATGGACGACGAGTAAGATGCCTTTTCATTTTCGACCGGAGCCGGAGTTAGAGAGTCTCGGCCCTACGAGTCGTGAGTTACATGGGAGATAACACACCTCCGATGCACATCCGTACGACATTCCGCACGAGGTGGCTTGGAAGGTGATGTTATTGTCCATGTATCTTACTATTCAGACATGGATGCTGACAAATGCTTTTGGAAGAATCAACAAGAATCTTACACAATCCTTTTTAGATTTATGAGGATTGTATGAGATACTGAATTTTTGAGGAAAATATTATCATGTTTTGGATCAAGTTGTATGATGTATTTTCAACATATTGGAATGAGAATGATCATGTCATGTTCTGCCTTCACCTCTTTTTGTGCAAATTGACTGGGAAACGCCATTAAGCTAAATGAACTTCGAATAAAGAACGGAAAGAGAAAGAAAATGAATAAGGAATTCCTTCTTTTTAAGAATCTGAATGTCAAAATAAACTGCAAATGAACACGAACTCCAAATAGAAAAAAATGAAATCGAATCACTAAAACAAAACTAAACCTCAGACTGATTTTCATTCTGAATCCTTCAATTCCAACCTTTCAATTCTCCTTCCTCTGTGTGTTAGAGGATCGACTAGTCCTATTGACACAGAGCCATGAACTTTGTTCGATTTGGTTCTGAGGGCATGGGATTGGGTCCCTCTTCATACATATCAAATTTCCGAGGCTGGAGCCGAACTTCCAGTTCTCTTCGAGGGTAGATCCGAACTTCTAGCTCTCTTTCAAACTTCTGAGGCTGGAGCCGAACTTCTAGTTCTCTTCGAGGCTAGAGCCGAACTTCTAGCTCTCTTTCAAACTTCCGAGGCTGGAGCCGAACTTCCAGTTCTCTTCGAGGCTAGAGCCGAACTTCTAGCTCTCTTTCAAACTTCGAGGTCGGAGCCGAACTTCCGATTCTCTTCGAGGCTAGAGCCGAACTTCTAGCTCTCTTTCAAACTTCCGAGGCTGGAGCCGAACTTCTAGTTCTATTCGAGGCTAGATCCGAACTTCTAGCTCTCTTTCAAATTTCCGAGGCTGGAGCCGAACTTCCAATTCTATTCGAGGCTAGAGCCAAACTTCTAGCTCTCTTTCAAATTTTTGAGGCTGGAGCTGAATTTCCAGTTCTCTTCGAGGCTAGAGCCAAACTTCTAGCTCTCTTTCAAACTTCCGAGGCTGGAGCCGAATTTCCAGTTCTCTTCGAGGCTAGAGCCGAACTTCTAGCTCTCTTTCAAATTTCTGAGGCTGGAGCTGAACTTCCAGTTCTCTTTGAGGCTAGAGTCGAACTTCTAGCTCTCTTTCAAACTTCCGAGGCTGGAGCCGAATTTCCATTTCTCTTCAAGGCTAGAGCCGAACTTCTAGCTCTCTTTCAAATTTCCAAGGCTAGAGCCGAACTTCCAATTCTCTTCGATGCTAGAGCCAAACTTCTAGCTCTCTTTCAAATTTTCGAGGCTGGAGCCGAACTTCCAGTTCTCTTCAAGGCTAGAGCTGAACTTCTAGCTCTCTTTCAAATTTCCAAGGCTGGAGCTGAACTTCCAGTTCTCTGCGAAGCTAGAGCTGAACTTCTAGCTCTCTTCAATTTCCAAGGTTGGAGCCTGAATTCCAACTCTCTTCTTGAGGCTAGAGCCTAAATTCTAATTCTCTTCAAATTGCGAAGTTGGAACCTAGGTTCCGATGCTCACCTCAAATTCCAGATTTCCACAAAATCCTTCTTAAAATAAATCTTGAATCGAACTTCAATCGGAATTGAAACTCAAACCAAAATCCAAACTCACACATTAAAACTCGAAACAGAAAATGAAACGAATCTAAAATCAAATCTCTCTAGATCTTGTGATCGAGAATTTACCTCCTTTTCTCTTCCCCAGTAAGAGTTCTGGAATCTTCAGTCTTGGAGATTTACCTGATACTCCCCAGAGAAAATTTTTCTGTGCTTCGTTCTAAGTGTGTCACTTAGACGTTTGTGTTGGTTCTGTTGATCTTTCGGTCAATGCCAATACGTGCGGTGTGCTTGGTTAAGCACACCACACCTATTGGGGGTCCATTTGTTGACCTCATTTTTGATGAGGTCTTTTCTCTTATCTCTCCTTAGTACTTAGGATCTAGCTATAGGGCTTCTCCTTGACTATCTTAGAGGACTAGAAATGGGACCCATCACTTAAAAATTCAAACATTTCTTGGCTCCTGATCACTGAAAAATTTATTAAGAAATTCATACCTATTTTTGATGAAATTTCACTTTAAAGAAGGGTATTTTCTTTATTTTATTGCAAGAATGAAGAATTTAGGTGATAAAAGCAAAAATCATAAAAAGGAGCGAATTTGGAGCAAAATCATGCAATTTGTGCTGAGTCGCCGACGGCAAGGTTACGAGAAGAAAATTCTAAAGAATTTATAACTGTCTCGCTGACAGCGAGCCCGAGCCTGCTGAAAGCGAGCTTGATCGGTTTGAAGATCTTCTAGAAGCCTCGCCAACAGCGAGGTAGTTCGTCGCCGACGGCGAGCTAGTTCAAATGGTGCGGATACATTGAACTCGGACACTTTTTGAAGGGATGCTTACACACCTCTTGGTCCTTTGCTCACCTCATATATAGAAGCCGAAATTAAGTCTTTAGTGTCCAATCTTTTGTGTTCTAAGTGTGTTAAGTCGAGTTTTGTGTCTTAGTGTGTGTCTTAGAGAGTTCTTGAGTGAGTTAGTGAGTTTTTAGTGAGTCGTACTTGTCTTGGAAGGAAGAGTCGAAAGGAGCTGCGAGGAGTACTGCTTAGGGATAAATTAAGATAATTATTTGTATTTATTGTTTTTAACTTTAAATGAAATCAATGCTTAGTTTAGTTTCCATGCATTCTGAGTAGTTTATTTAGTCTTTCTCCCTATTATGAAATTAAGTGATTTGATGAACTGAAAATAGAAGTACTTTTATATATTAATAAATTGTGATAATTTTTACTTAAAACTTAATTTACTTTTCAAACTGGCCATTTGATTTGTTAAAATATGTTGATTATCAACTATAGTAAAAATTACATCTGATATTCGAGGAATTCAAAAGTTTTGGAAGGAGGGTGCAAATAAATAGGGAAATAATATCCTTGGGCGTAGAATTGAGCATTTTAGTGTGACGGACTAAAATATTCAATTCGGTCCTATTGTTTGAGAGTCGAAGTGTAGATGTTAGCCCTCGGGCGAGGGGAACATGGGAGCTCCGAAGTGGCGATCGGTATCCTCCCGACCTAGCCGCGGATTCGGTAATCAAACATAGGATTAGTCGATATTCTTTACACCTGGACCAAAGGGTAAAGAATAGGAATGCTCCTATTTGTCACAATACCTTAACATTATCTATTTAAATTCATCAATCACTTAAATTTCTAAACAAGGGGAAAGATACTTTTTCTGAATAGTTAAGGCTTATTTAGCAATTAGTTTTATTTCCTGCACTTGCAATTCGTATTAATTTTCTACTCAGTTAATTTATCTAATTAAAATACTTAGTTTACTTTATTGCGCTTAAATTCAGAATTCCAAATTTTTGTATATTATTATTATTATTATTATTATTATTTTAAAATTAGTTTATTATTTAATTTTCTCTTTCCCTGTGGGATCGATAACCATGACTCCACTAGAGCCCTGTATTACTTGATACGATACGTATACTTGCGTAGCATCCACAACATAAACAATTACAATTCTATACATATATTATAGCGGGGTCAAGTTTTTGGCGTCGTTGCAATTAAATTAAAAATATCATAATATAAAATTGTGGGTCAAGTTTTTGGCGCCGTTGCCGGGGAAAGTAAGAAAAATTTACTAAAGTAACGGACTATTTTAAAATAATCATAATAAATAAATAAATATCTATTCTAAAAATTGTATGCGCAAATTTGGACACGAAAATTTAATACCTTACGATTCTGAATTAGAGCGTATAATTAAAAGAATTAGAAAACAAAAGAAACAAATAATAAATTTAACACAAATGACGAATATTCACGAAATTCAAAATATGAACCAACAAAGACCATTAAGAGATTATGCCAACCCTACATCGGATGAAATTCATTTAACTATTCAAAACCACTGATGTAGTCGCTAATTCATTTGAACTTAACCCTGCAATTATCCAACTGGTACAAAACAATCAATTTAGTGGTTCACCTACCGAAGATCCTAACTTACATCTTGCTAGTTTTCTAGAACTTTGTGCTTACTTTTAAATATCAAGGAGTATCGACGATGCTTTATAAGACTTAGACTTTTTCCTTTTCATTAAGGGATAAGGCTAAAATGTGGTTGAATTCGTTAGCACTGGATCTATTAAAACTTGGGGAGAATTATCACAAAAATTTCTATCCAAATATTTTCCACCATCTAAAACTTGCTAAGTTTAGAAATGATATAACTTCTTTTTGTCGGATAGATGGAGAGTCAATATATGAATCTTGGGAGAGATTTAAGGAACTTCTTAGGAAATGCCCACATCATGCGCTACCAGTATCGGTTGATTATTCAAACCTTTTATAATGGATTAGTGGGATCTTTAAGATCAATCGTCGATGCTTCTTGCTTGGAGGTTCATTAATGTCTAAACTATTTGATGAAGCTTATGCACTAATCGAAGAAATGACAACAAATAATTTCCAATAGCTGCGAGATAGAGTAAATCCGAAAAAAATAGCCGGCATCCATGAAAACGATGCAATAACTATGTTAGCTTCTCAAATTGTTGCTATATCTAAGAAATTAGATCATTTTGGAATGAACTACTCTCCTACTTTAGAAGAAAACTCATCCGGACAAATCATAGAATCTCAATCTAATTATGAAACTTTAAATGCTATTAATAATAGAACTAATAACCCTTATTCAAACTATTATAATCCTGGTTGGAAAACTCATCCAAATTTTAATTGGAATAACACATCTAATCAACAATGGATGAATCAACCTAATCAAGCAAATCCAAACTATAAACCTAATTACCCACTTGGATTTAATAACAATAACCCTCGATTCAAAGATAAGAAATTATCTATGGATGAATTAATTTTGAATATGGGTCATCAACTACAAAATCAAGGAAATCAACTACAAATTCAAGGAAATCAATTACAAATTCAAGGAACATCTATTAAAAATATCGAAACTCAACTTAGACATATTACTTCTTGCACTAAATAATAGAATACCTGGAACTTTTCCTAGTAATGTGGAAATAAATCCTAAAGATCAAGGAAAAGAACAAATTAAAGCAATACAACTAAGGAGTGGAAAAGAATTAGAACCTCAAATTCAAAAAGAACTTGAAAGCCAAAAGAGGAAGTGGAAATTGAAAAGGAAACAATTCAACAAGATTCGAACTTGGAACATCCTTTAATACCTATGAAAGTTTCGTTGAAACACCTCCACCACCATTTCCTCAACGACTAGCTCAACATAAAAAAGATAAACAATTTGCTAAATTCCTTGAAATACTAAAAAAATTAACAATCAATATATCTTTTGTCGAAGCTTTAGATCAGATGTCAAATTATGTAAAATTTATGAAAGATATTCTAAATAAGAAAAGAAAATTCACTGATAATGAAACAGTCGCACTTAGTGAAGAGTGTAGTGCTTATTATTCGAAGAAGCTTCTGAAAAATTGAAAGATCCTGGTAGTTTCACTATACCACTGCGCTATAGGAGAAAAATTTTATGGAAAAGCTTTGTGTGACTTAGGAGCAAGCATCAATCTAATGCCTTTATCAATTTTTAAGAGATTAGGATTAGGAAAAATTACACCTACTTCGGTAACCCTTCGATTAGTCGATCGTTCGGTTACTATCCTCATGGGAGTTATTGAAGATGTGTTAGTAAAAGTGGATAAATTTATCTTCCTGAGTAGATTTTATTGTTTTAGATATGGAGGAAGATAAAGAAATTCCTATCATTTTAGGAAGACCATTTTTAGCTACTTGGAAAAGCTATGATTGATGTTCAGAAAGGAGAATTAACTATGAGAGTAAATGACCAAAAAGTTACCTTTAATATTGCAAAATCAATGAAATATCCTGCGCTAGAAAAAGATGATGAATGTTTTTGGATGGAATACTTGAACAATTACAACGCGAACATTTTAAGGAATATTACGAAGATAATTTAGAAAAAGAAAATACTGAATTAATTGAAGATAATAATGAAGAATTAGATTATATTCAGGACAAATTTGAATTTTTTGATAATACTGAAAACACTGACAATAAATATAGTTCCATCAATTATTAAACCTCCTGAACTTGAGCTAAAAATATTACCTGATCATTTGAAATATGCTTATTTAGGTAATTCTTCAACTTTACCAGTTATTTTTTCATCCGCATTAAACGAATCTCAAGAACAAAAACTTTTAGAAACTTTAAAAAAATATAAGAAAACTTTTGGTTGGACTTTAGCAGATATTAAAGGAATTAGTCCTTCAATCCGTATGCATAGAATTATTTTAGATGATGAACATAAACCTAAAGCGAATCCCCAAAGGAGATTAAACCCGATAATGAAAGAAGTAGTTAAGAAAGAAATTTTAAAATGGTTAGATAATGGTATCATATATCCTATTTACGACGAGTGCTTGGGTAAGCCCGATTCATTGTGTTCTTAAGAAGGGAGGAGTGACCGTCATTGTCAATGAAAATAATGATCTTATTCCTATAAGACAAGTTACTTGGTTGGCGTATATGTATTGATTATAGGAAATTAAATACCGCCACCGGGAAAGATCACTTCCCTTTACCATTTCTAGACCGGATGTTAGATAGATTAGTCGGACATAAGTATTTTTGTTTTCTAGATGGATACACCGGTTATCATCAAATACAAATTGCTCCTGAGGATCAAGAGAAAACTACATTTACTAGTCCTTATGGAACTTTCGCTTTTCGAAGAATGCCTTTTGGATTATGTAATGCACCAGTAACATTCCGAGAGATGTATGATGTCTATATTTAGTAAGTTAATTGACAATGGAATAGAAGTATTTATGGATGATTTTTACGTATTTGGAACATCATTTGACACATGCTTAACTCATCTTGAAAAAGTATTAGAAGTATGTGAGAAAACAAATTTAGTTCTAAATTGGGAGAAATGTCAATTTATGGTTCTTTGGTGGCATTGTATTAGGGCATAAAATTTCGGAAAAAGGCATGGAAGTAGACCACGCAAAAATTCGAGTTATAGCTAAATTACCACCTCCAACTATGGTAAAAGGGGTAAGAAGTTTTCTTGGACATGCTGGATTCTACAGACGCTATATAAAAGATTTTTCAAAAATTACTAAACCTTTATGACAACTTCTCGAAAAGGACAAGAAATTTGAATTTACAATCGAATGCCTGAATGCTTTTGAACTCTTAAAAGAAAAATTAATTACAACACCTATAATGGTTTCACCTAACTGGGAGAAACCATTTGAGCTTATGTGTGATGCTAGTGATTATGCTGTAGGAGCGATTCTTGGGCAAAGATATGAAAAGATTTTTAAAGTTATATACTATGCTAGTAAAACTCTAAATGATTCCGAAATAAATTATACGATTACTGAAAGAGAATTATTAGCGGTAGTATATGGTTTTAATAAATTTAGACCTTATACGATTGGAACAAAATGTATCGTGCATATCGATCATTCTAGCTATCAAATATTTAATGCAAAAGAAAGATTCCAAACCAAGATTAATTAGATGGATGCTATTGATGCAAGAATTCGATTTTAAGATCGTTAATAAGAAAGGAACTGATAATCAAATTGCGGATCATTTATCAAGATTAAAAAATCATGAATTATCTGATATTGAAAATGAAATTATAGACGGTTTTCTCGATGAACAACTATATAATATCAATGAGTGGAAAATACCATGGTATGCTGATATAGTAAACTATATAGTTAGTAATATTTTACCACCTATGCTAACTTTGCAACAACGGAAAAAATTCATCCATGATACGAAAACCTATTTTTGGGATGAACCATATTTATATAAGCAATGTAAGGATTTAATTATTAGAAGATGTGTACCTTATGAAGAAAGCTGAACCAATTATTCAAAAATGTCATGATTCGATTTTGGAGGACATTTTGGGACGGATAAAGCTGCTTATAAGATTCTACAATACTGGATTTTCTTGGCCTACTCTATTTAGAGATGCATATAGATATATTAAAACTTGCGATAAATGTCAAAGAGTAGGAAATATATCTAGAAGAAACGAAATGCCTCTAAATTTTATATTAGAAGTTGAAATTTTTGATGTTTGGGGATTAGATTTTATGGGACCTTTTATTCCTTCGTTTGGAAACTCATATATATTAGTAGTCTGTTGATTATGTTTCCAAATGGATCGAGGCACAAGCTTTACCTAGGTGTGATGCTAAGAGTGTTTCAAAATTTCGATGAAAAATATTTTTACTAGATTTGGAATGCCGAGAGTGATTATCACCGACGGAGGAACTCATTTTAGAAATAAATACATTCACGAAACTAGTATAGAAATACAATATTACTCATAAGATATCCACTTGCTTATCATCCACGAGACTAGCGGATTAGCTGAAGTATCCAATCGTGAGATTAAACGTATTTTAGAAAAATCCGTAAACCCAAATAGGTTAGATTGGTACTATTAGATTAGACAACTGCATTATGGGCTTATAGGATCTGCTTATAAAACTCCGATTGGAATGACTCCTTACGAGCTTATATATGGAAAAACATGCCACTTACCAGTTGAATTAGAACATAAAGCATATTGGGCGATTAAAGAATTTAATTATAATATGAAGAAAGCTGGTGAGAAAAGATTGCTGCAACTAAATGAATTGGAAGAATTAAGAAATGAATCATATGATAATGATCGGATTTATAAAGAAAAGATGAAATTATGGCATGATCGGAAGATTAATCGGAGAAATTTTGAACCGGGACGGGAAGTTTTGTTATATAATACTAGATTGAAATTATTTCTGGAAAATTGAAGTCTCGATGGTTAGGACCTTTCACCATAACTCAAATATTTTCATACGAAACTATAGAAATCGAAGATCCAAAAGCTGGACATAAATTTAAAGTTAATGGACATAGATTAAAACCATATTTCGAAGGTATAAGACCTAACTATAAAGAGGTTTTAATGCTTAGTCAACTCGATTAATAATTAAAATTAGGTCGGGCTGACGATGTTAAACCAAGCACTTTATGGGAGGCAACACATATTAGTTATCTATTTTTATTGTATCTTAATAGTTAGTTTATATTATTGAAACTTTACTACTCAATTTTTATTAAGAATCGTCACATATTCGAACCATTATGATGAGAAAAAAAGTTATTCGATTTAGAGCAAAATTGAACATTATTTTGGAATCTCGCCGACGGCGAGGTCGATACTCGCTGACAACGAGGTTCGCGCCTAATTTAGTTCAGTTTATTTATCGAACTCGCTGACAGCGAGAAACGAGCCCGCCGACTCCGAGAACCTGAAAGGCAGTTTTTATAACTGAGTCGCCGACGGCGAGAAACTTCTCGCCGACAGCGAGGAAGTTATAAAAATGAGTTATATATACTTTAAATGCCAAATTGGACGGTTTCAACACCAAATCCTTAGTGAAAAACCATTCTTAAACCATTCTAAGTCTGCCTTCTTCACTAGAATTCATTCCATTCACCATAATGGCCTCCAAATTCTTAGATTCTTCTAAATGCGGAGTGTTTAACCGGAGGAAATTTGTGAGTGCGGAAGCGCGACGGATCTTCAACAAGGTTTTGGTAAAGAAAAGAGTTATCAAGGAGCGGGGATTTGTCGATCGAGGATTAGAGAATTCCACTACGAAGATAGAAGAAATGATCGCGCGAGCGCTGCTGGGAGGTATTCTGTTACACTACGTCCGCTGTTGTTATTCCAGTTGTGAAAGAGCTCTACTCTAACTTACATGCGATCAACAATGGGAATATCTACGTCCGAGGAAGATGGGTGACGTTTACTCCATCAAGAGTAAATGAGTTATTCTCTATAGAAAACACCCCGGTATGTCACTATTCAAATTTTGTGCCTTCTTGATATAAGATGAATGAGATATTTCGATATCTGACTGATGAAACGGAAGATTGGGAAATGCGTGAAGACGGGTATGTTAGTTTCTCTGCATCACTTTTGAATCCTGTCTCGAAGCATCGGCACTTTTTCATCTCATCTAAATTGTTACCTACTATGAGGGTAAACAAGGTTTCGAAAGAATGCGCTATATTGAATTATTGTATTCAAATTGGATTGCTTATTGACGTGGGATCAATAATTGTTAAGTCCGCATCGGGTTTAATTGTGCATGGGTCGGTTCACGGACTAGGACACCCATCTACTATTTTTGCATTATGCGGTCGGTACTGGGTTTCTTATGAAGCTTGGGAAAAGGTTCTGTTACCTTGGAAGCCGCTTGATCCTACGGATATGTTCCCTACTTTGGACGATAATGAAGACATTACATTTATCTGCGATAGAGCTTCACGGAATCATCCTATAGCAAGGCCTATTTCGGATAAAACGAGTTACTTATGAAGAAAATTAATAGAATGGAGAAAGAACTACAGAATGTGAGAGATTTAATCGACAATATATCTGATTTATTTGATCACATTGACTGGAGGTTGAAGGAACACTTCGATCATTCTGGACACTTGGAAGCTAGCTTTCTTCATTTACTGAGACAGAAGGGTTAGATAACTGAAGAATCTGCTTTGAAATTTCCCTTCAGGCCTTTCTATAACTTATTTGTGCATCATCGTCATATCGAAAATATCAGAGAAGATGAAGATTCTGACATTGAAGAGTAGTAGTAAAGATTTTCATAGTATGTTTATGTTTATGTTATTTGATTTGATTTAGATTTTTATTATGTGTGGAGTGATGATTTGAATATCTCAAACTTAATTAAGATATGCGTTATAGTTTTGTATCAGCATTTAGTGTGTCGTGGATTGGTTTGCGATGCTGATTAGTAGTAAGGATTGAAGTTTGAAGTTTGATTATAGAGTTTAAATTATGTTAGTTTGTACATCTCATGGATTTCAATATCAAAGTTAATTTGTTGTGTTGTGTGAATTTGTTTGTGTATAAGTAGCTAATCTTCATATTAAATTAATAAATGATGTGATCGAAAATATAATGTAAGACAAATCAAGGACGAAAATGAGTGACGAATTTCAGAAATTTAAAATTTTTGGAATCTCGCCGATGGCGAGAAAAATCCTGCCGACAGCGAGTTCGATCTCTCTGACAGTGAAGAATTTCTCGCCGACAGCGGATTTTTCCCGAGAGTTTTTGGTTCTGAAAAATATTAGCTCGCCGACGGCGAGAAAAATCTCGCTGACAGCGAGGTCGAAAAAAACATATATTTGACCTGTCAAAAACACTATTCATCATCCCCAACCTCCAATTTTCGCAAAAACCGACCTAGGGCTTGAGAGATCTTGGATTTGAAGCTATTTCATCACTCAAAAACATCGGATTTCATCTTCTCTTGGTAAGAGCTTCACTCCTATGCAAAAACTTTTGATTTTCACCATGTATTTTCACCACATTGCAAATTTTGGGAAAAATCAAAATGTGGAAGAAATATTCGGTGGAAATCCATGGAATTTGATTTAAATTGCTTACAAATGTTGTAGGAAGCCTTCTTAGGATTATTTTTAAGTTTAGTGAAAATTTTTATGATTTTCACAGATCGATCGAATGGCTCCACGACAAAAACGCCGAGTAGAGTTCGACGAAAACCGATTCATTAATGCACGAGCACAGGCAAAATATTTTGAAAATATACAAGGAAGAAAGTGCATTACGGATCGGGTATTCAAAAATCCGGGAGGAGAAGTAGAGCGGATTTAAAGGAACGAGGTCGGGAAAATTTACGTTATGTTCGAGTATAGAGCATTTGTAGAAGTGGTGAAAGAATTTTATGCCAATTGATTACCGTCGAAGATGCACCGATAAAGGTACGAGGGTTTTTGTAGATTTCAATGCTGCAAGAATTAACGCGTTCTATGAAGTTCATGACTCGCACTTTAGCGAGTATGAAAATTTTGGAACGATGGAAGGACCACTGGAGGAAGTCATTAACTTTCTCACTGATGGGACCGGAGTATGGAAAATTAAGCGACGAGAAAGAGTGAATTTTCTCTTTCCAAATTAAATGCGATCTCAAAGCTCGGCATTACTTTATTTGTTCTACTACGGTACCCACATATCACCATAGTGAGGTAACACGAGATAGAGCAGTCCGAATTTACGCATTCGAATAACGAAGCATCAACATCGAGAGAGTTATTTATCGGAACATCCCGGCCACTCCTCGAAATGAGAGTGGAGCTGGATTGGGCCACCCTGGATTGATTTTTGCACTCGCCAACTTTCACGAGTTGAGGCTAGAGATGATGAAGAATGGGTGGAACCTATGAAACCACTTACAATTGCTAACATTAAGAAGTATGAGTCCCATGAAGGGTGGAGAGCGAGTAGTAAGAAGTTATTTTACTCGGTCGGGTAGAGATATACCCTCTACTAGCTATGGACCTCCTGAGCCTACCACCCCTACCCTACAAGATCTGATGAATGAATTGACTCTGCATAGGAGGAGTTTTGAGCAGTTTGGAGAGACCATGGGGAGAAGGTTTGATCATTTTGATCAAAGGATTGATAATACGAAGAGGAGACATGATTATGATAGTGAATACCTCCGGCGACATTCGGAATACGAGATTGCATATTATGAAGGCCGAACGTCGTTATAGGAGTGGAGATTTAGATGTTGTCTTTCCGGAATGCCCCCGGTATACTCGGTATCACCTGCTCGGTCTTCTCGGCGACTTATAGATCAAGGAGGGGATGATATAGTTTGGGACTTTGATCGTTGAAGATTAGGACTTTATGTATTTTATTTGTTTGATGTAAGTTATTTTGAGGACTGTATATGTTTGTAATATTCAGTACTCTATTTTGAGACATTGGATGTTAGTTAGATTAATCTGCTTGGATTGTTATAGTAGTTAATTTTTGTTTTTGTGTTAGTTAATTGCATTTATTTTTATGTTAATTAGGATGTTAGTTTTCTTTAATATGTTTTTATTTTATTTTGTATTGTTTTAAGTTTTTAAAATTGTTAATCCGTTAGTTCGATTGTTTTTAATATGTTAATAATTCATATGTGTAGTGTAGAGTTATTTTAATTGTTGTGTTTAATACTTATCTTAGATTTTATCCTCGCATTTTCTTTAAATTGTTATATATATATGGAGAATACTAACAGTACGAGTTCGATAAAAAATGAAAAAGCACTGCAAAAATTTCAAAAAAAAAAAAAGAAATACCTAAACTTCAAAGGTATGATTTATTTACTTTCCTTCTTATTCATTATTTAGAATAGATATAAAAATTTAAGTTTGGGGGGAGAGTAAAATACAAATTTAGTTATTAACTTGTTCTCAATTTCTATTTTCAAATTATTCTAAAAATGATTTTTATAGCAAATTTTTCAATTCGATTTAATATGAATTATTTTTATTTAATTATTATAAAAGGTTAAATGAAATATTTCTAGTACTTTAATTAATTAAATAGAATAAAATATTTTGGTTAAAGGGAATAAGAATATAGTAAACTATTTTTAGTAAGGAAAACTATATTCTAAAATTAAAATTCTTAAGTATTCGAGTGAAAAAGAAAAGATTGAAAATCAATGAAGTAAAAACTATGAAGTATATATAAGCTAAGAAATATTCCTAAGTTTCAAATTTAGGAAGATGAAAATGAAGTTCAAAATTATTAACGAGCTCTCCGGATACGATAATCCTCATTAAAAAAAAAAAGAGGAGAAGCTTGAGGAGATGCCATATCAAAAATTGGCTTCATTTGATTTAACCTAAAGGGAAAAACTTAGATATTTCCAAACTTATGTTTATGGATTAGAATTTTACCTAATAGTATTTTCTTGAATTTCTTATCATATGAATATCTTAAGTAGTTATTCTTTTAAATATAGTCATTCACGAAATGAATAGTAAGCTAGAAATCTTAGTCACGATGACTAAATAATTTATTTCTATAAGATTAATTAAATTACATGAATTATTTTTATTTAACTTTATTATGATATTAATTAATCTAATTCATAGTTATTTAAATTGAAAAATCTTATTATAAAACTCAT
Organism: Papilionanthe hookeriana x Papilionanthe teres; assembly: GCA_022702705.1. NCBI lineage: Eukaryota > Viridiplantae > Streptophyta > Magnoliopsida > Asparagales > Orchidaceae > Papilionanthe > Papilionanthe hookeriana x Papilionanthe teres. The sequence goes on along the minus strand of CM040426.1, from coordinate 37,597,477 downwards.
TATTTTTATGTAGTACTAAAATTACTTGAGGACGAAGTAATAAGTAAGTTTGGGGGATTTTGATCATCTGAAAAATTTATTAAGAAATTCATACATATTTTTGATGAAATTGCACTTTAAAGAAGGGTATTTTCTTTATTTTATTGCGGGAATGAAGAATTTAGGTGATAAAAGCAAAAATCATAAAAAGGAGCGAATTTGGAGCAAAATCATGCAATTTGTCTTGAGTCGCCGACGGCGAGATCAAGCCGCCGACGGCGAGGTTACGAGAAGAAAATTCGAAGAATTTATAAGCTGTCTCGTCGACAATGAGCCGAGCCCAGCCCGACGACGAGCTAGAGCGGTTTGAAGATCTTCAGAAGCCTCGCCGACAGCACGAGAGTAGTTCGTCGCCGACGGCGAGCTAGTTGAAATGGTGTAGATACATTGAACCCGGACACTTTTGAAGGGATGCTTACACACCTCTTGGTCCTTTGCTCACCTCTATATATAGAAGCCGAAATTAAGTCTTTAGTGTCCAATCTTTTGTGTTCTAAGTGTGTTAAGTCGAGTTTTGTGTCTTAGTGTGTGTCTTAGAGAGTTCTTGAGTGAGTTAGTGAGTTTTTAGTGAGTCGTCTTTATCTTGGAAGGAAGAGTCGAAAAGGCTACGAGGAGTACGTCAGGGATAAATTAAGATAAGTATTTGTATTTATTGTTTTTAACTTTAAATGAAATCCATACTTAGTTTAGTTTCCATGCATTCGAAGTAGTTTATTTAGTCTTTCTCCTCGTTATGAAATTAAGTGATTTGATGAACTAAAAATAGAAATACTTTTATATATTAATAAATTGTGATAATTTTTACTTAAAACTTAATTTACTTTTCAACTGGCCATTTGATTTGTTAAAATATGTTGATTATCAACTATAGTAAAAATTACATCGATATTCGGGGAATTCAAAAGCCTTGGAAGGAGGGTGCAAATAAATAGGGAAATAATATCACTTGGGCGTAGAATTGAGCATTTTAGTGTGGTAGACTAAAATATTCAATTCGGTCACTATTGTTTGAGAGTCGAAGTGTAGATGTGAGCCCTCGGGCGAGGGGAACGTGGGAGCTACGAAGTGGCGGTCGGTATCCTCCCGGCTGCCGCATGATTCGATAATCAAACATAGGATTAGTCGATATTCTTTACACTTGGACCAAAGGGTAAAGAATAGGAATGCTCTATTTGTCACAATACCTTAACATTATCTATTTAAATTCATCAATCACTTAAATTTCTAAACGAGGGAAAGATACTTTTTACGAATAGTTAAGACTTATTTAGCGATTAGTTTTATTTCCGCACTTGCAATTCGTATTAATTTTCTTCTTAGTTAATTTATCTAATTAAAATACTTAGTTTATTTTATTGCGCTTAAATTCGAATTCCAAATTTTCGTATATTATTATTATTATTATTATTATTATTATTATTTTAAAATTAGTCGTTATTTAATTTTCTCTTTCCACGTGGGATCGATAACCGGGACTCCACTAGAGCCCCGTATTACTTGATACGATACGTATACTTGCGTAGCATCCACAACATAAACAATTATAATTCTATATATATATTATAGCGGGGTCAAGTTTTTGGCGTCGTTGCAATTAAATTAAAAATATCATAATATAAAATTGTGGGTCAGCTCCCTTCAAACCCCACAAGTTTGATTGTAAACCCCTAAACCACTTGGAGGGTTAAAATCAAATGTGGAGGTTTAAAGGATGAGTTTCCTATAGGACTCTTTGGCCTTAGGATTAACTTGGGTGGCCTGGTCTGGTGAGGGTAAGCTTGCACACACCACACTCCCCCACACACCCATTCCAAACCCTAAAACTACATTTAACCAATTTGACTCCCTGACTCATGTAGGTAATTCATATGGATGGACCTTAACCCCTTAGCCCTTAGCCAAGAGGGTTAGGAACAACATATTGAGTGACTAAAACGAGTCCTCTCATGGCTTTTTTGAGCTTAATATGGCTTCATGGCTCAACCAAAATGATTTCATTTCACTCGCACTTGATCAATCTTCATTTTCCCCAAATTTCAATTTTTGACCCCCGAGACCCTAAACCCACCAAACCTACCAAATGCCCTTGAAATTGCCCAAAATTTGCAAAATTGTCTAAATTACCCAAAATTCCTCAAAACCAATCCTAAACATTTCCCCCCACTCAAATTGATCATCCATGGCTAAATATACCAAAAATTCCAAAAATACCCCTCAATACCCTCCAAATACCCAAAATACCCTTTTAACCCAAAAATTCCAAAAACTCAGAAAATTCCCAGAAAATTTCAGAAAATCCTAAATATTCTCAATTTCATTTTGTTCAACTTTAACATAGGCCAATTTTGTCAATTTAGCCCACTTTTACCAAAACCCCCAATTTGACCTATTTTTAACCTAAGTGGGCCCAATGTCCCACCAAACCAACCCAATTGAACTCAATTTTGATCCAATTCAATTATAAACTTCAATTCAATATCTAAAATACCAATTTAGACCAAACCCAAACCCAATTTCATCAACATGTGGATCAAATTTCAATTTGAAGCTTAAAGCCTAATTTTGGCCCATGACCTAAACTTAGCCCAAACTAACCCAACTTAACTGCAATTAACCCCAAATCTTTTCCTAAGCCTTCCTAACATCCCCAAAAACAAAACTCTAACATGATTTGCCCCAAATTTGAGCCCAAACTCCACCCAAATTTAACCAAAATAAAAAATCTCCAATTTGGGCCTAAACCAATCATGAACCCAAATGAGCCCAAACCCCAAAATCAAAGCCCAACCAAAGTTGAAAACTCTTTGCCACACCCCCATAAACATTTTTCAACATTAATTTTACATTAAACCCAACATTGGCCCAACCTTAACCCAAGTTAGCCTAGTTTGATCCACTTTGGCCTCGTTACCAAAAAGCCCAAATTGAACCCATTTCAACTCCAAATGGCATCAAATCTCTTCTAAAATTCTCATGACACATTCCTAAACCAATCCCAACATTTATTTGAATCAACCCCTCACAAATTTCATCCATAAATTTATTTCAAAACCTAAAGCCCACTTCCTTAAACCATTTTAAAAAGCCCATCCAAAATGATTTCAAAAGGCCCAAAATCAACCCAAAGCCCACATGACATTTCTTTCTATCATCCCTTTAATCAAAATCACTCCTAAGTTTCAAAATCATCATTAAGCCATTCCAAATCAAGCTTCATCCAAATTTCCACCAAAATGCCAAAATTTATAAAACCCTCTTCCATTAATTGACCAAACCTTTTCTCAAGCCAAATGAAGCCATGAAGCCATGAAGCCATGCATAAGCCATATGCAAGACATGGGAGTCACTTTACACCTCACCATGTCATTTATGGAAAATGGAGTGGGCCTCTTTCTTAATCCCTCATTAAGCTTTTTAACCCCATTCATGTCACACTTAAAACTAAGCTTAGCTACATCACCTTGGATGGGGACTTCACCACCCCTTCCTAGCTGACCCAAATGATTCTCCCTCAGCCCAAAGTCAAGCCTTGGGGAGGTGCACCTAGCCTAAACCATGTCTTGACCAAATTGAGCCCAAAATTCACCCTTCCCCATTCCTTTTTAAATCAACCCCTTTACACATGGCATTAGCCAATTGAGTTCACAAACATCAAGCCCTGACCTCCTTGACCCTGAGGGTGACCTGACCCTGGCCGGACCACCACCCCAATCGCCATAAACCACCAGGCCGAGAGGCATAATTTGATTCAAAAATTCAAATTGAATTGGCTGAGCTGTCCCAACCCAAATGGCCACCACAGCTCTTCTTCTCCTCACCGAGAGCGACAAATCCTGGCCCTCGATCGCCCTCAGGAAGCCCCTAACCATGGTTATTTAAACCAGCATTTCCTCTCGGCCAAAAGGTTGGCCGAAATCAACCTTCACGAACTTCACCAAACTCCTCACGAGAACTTCCCCCGGCCTGAGAGCAACTCATCCCCACTGTCTTCCCCGCCCTAATCTCCACCGATTGAGCTCGATTTTGGAGCTCAATTCTCGGCCCGAACGAGGACATCCCTTGAAACTCCACCAATCTAAATTAACTTCTCCCACACCTTCACCGCAGGTAGAGAAGAAGTTCCCGCACAAAGCCCCTCACCGAGCGCAGCCATTGCTTCCAGAGTCTAAGGTTTGAAATCGGCCTTGGTCACTTTTGTACCTAGGCAATTCCCCAGAGTAAGAGACTTCATTTGAAGCATCCTTGGGTGCAATCGAAGGTGCAACAACTCTCTGATTGAAGCTTCACTTCTCAGAGCCAAGGTATGGATCACTTCTCCCTCCTAAGTTTCTGTGAATTCTCCATTTCATTTGAATCAATTTCATATCATGTAAACCATATGGATGTGTTCGTCTCCTCAAGACGAATCCATAGAGCATATGAACACAAAAATCCGTTGAGAAATGAGAGAGATCTTAGGGTTTGAGTGTGGACGGCTATCGGGACACACCAGTCGGAGACGATGATCGGCTGCCGTTGGATCTAGCGTGTATCGAATGGACGGTGTAGATCGTGTCGGATCAGAAGACGGAGCGGGACTGCGGGATGCGTGGCTGCTGACTCAGGTGACGGCGTCGAATAGGAGAGCGCCGCATGGGCTTTCGGAGCTGTCGAGGATGAGTCGGCGCCGCGTGGATAAGTAGATAATTAGGGTATTTTCTGAATTAATTAAATACACATAACATAGAAAATCAATATCTTTGCATAGAAAAATCATAAAAATAAACTAAAAATACCCTCTTGCTCATTGAATAGAGGAGAACAATGTGGAAAAAGAATTGAGCTAATTTGATGAGTATTTTATTTTTAGTTAATTATTTACTGATTTCAGTGTTTTAATTTTGGTAATGTTGTTGAATTTCTAGTGAAAATCCCTATTTTTCATTAAGGTAATTATATAAATTAAATTAAATTCAGAAAAATCACATTTTCTCCTCTAGTGTCTTAATTGACATGTGAGTGAAGTGACATAAAAATTTCAAGCTCATTTGAGCTCAATTTGATGAGTTATGAAATGAACATGCTTAAAAGGACATAAATGTAATTAAAGAATTTTAATCCTAATTAATATTTAGGTTTAATCAATGGGAGGGTAAAATATCTAATTTTAAAATTTTTATTATAAGATTGAAACCTAGGGAATTAAAGGGTAGAAACCCATTAATCATCTTGAAAATATTTAAAGTAAATTTTAATTAATTAAACAATTTGAATTTTGGAAGAATAAGTTAAAATTTGGATTATTAAGATTAGGGATATGATTTAAGAAGATATCAATTCTTTAATTTAAAATCCCTAAATGAATCACTTTAATAATATTCAACTCTTAATCAAGCTCAAAAATGATAATTGAAATTAATAATTAAATAGTTAAAAGGAAAATAAACCTTAATTAAATTAAAAGCTTAAAACATTAAGTGATTTGATAATCAAATTGAAATAAATTTAAAACATTAAAATTAATTTGAATTCACTTAAAAAACAAATCTAAAACAAATTTGAAACGTTAAAGAAAATCAACCTAAAAAATAATTCATAATTAAAAATCAAACCAATTAAAAATTAACCTAAAATATTTCAATTAAATTAAAATTAAATCATTAAAATATAAATTGAGTAATCTAAACACCTCTTTCAACCCAAATTAATCTAATACATTGAGATCATTTAAAATGTAAAGATTTAATTAAATTAAAACAACTTGAACACTATTCCAAACTTAAAATTATTAAAATTTCATAACTAAATTAAACTACTTTAAATCATCAATTCCAAATTTTAAATCACTAAAATCTTTAATAAATTAATTTGCCCTTAAAGGCTTTCCTTATCATAACTCTTAAATTGAGCATTAAGTGAAATATCATTTTACTCATAGGATAATCAAACATCCTAATTCACTGAGCAAGAAGCAAAATTTAACTAAATTCTTGGATGATTAATTCACCAGTACAATAAAATTCATTTAGACTCAAAATAATCTCAGAAGTATTGAAAAGATGTTTATGACTCGTCCTAAGTACTTTCTCAATATGATGAGATGTTTTAGAAGAACAACTGAACTTAATTTTTCTTTGATGAAAAAAAAATCATTCTTAACAAAACACAAGAACCTAGACGTCATAGGAATCGACTAACTATAAGATTAGGACTTTGGTAGACAACCAAAACCTTCCTTTAGCTTTACCTAGGTGCTTCTTTCAAATATATAAATGCTTTAACATGTGTTTTAAGTGTAGCTTGGAATGACGGGAAGACCCTCCAGGTATGCTTTTATTTTATTGCAAATTACTTACCTGCACTGTACTTATTTTTCTTGCATGTTAAACAAGAATGTCACCCTGCATGAAAACTAAAACCTTTAGGGTAGCCACAAAACTGAAACCCAAAACTAAATTAAAAATCACAAAAAGATAAAATTCACCGCCACAACATTTCAAAATATAAGACAACTTAAAATTTAATCACAAACAAAACAACAAAACCACAACTATAACTAAATTAAAACGTCTTGTTGGATGATCGGGAATACCTCGGATGATGTAGCCTACGTGTTGCTAACGGGATTTCCCACGGTCTAAATGAAAGTGTGGAACTCATTCAGTTGAGTTTAGCAAATTCATCTGGACTAAGTGAATCAGATAAAAATAAAGGTGTCGGAATGATGGAACCGTGAGATCTTAACCGGTGTTGTTATAATCAATTTTAAGATTCCCCTAATAAAACATTAAAGACATTTGGACTTTAAGACTTTTCTAAACCCAAACACTTCTCTCATCTCCTGATTTTTACTTTTTAAAACTAAATATCTGCAACAACAAGGAGCTTGGAGCATAGCGGGCAGCACGGCCATCGTCGTCATCATAACTGGAATCTACATCAGCAAAACCTTTCCTAATTTTAAATAACCAAGCCATAGGATTTCGAGGTAGTTTGCCTAGTGCAACATAAACCTTCAACCTTTTTTGTTAGGCATTTGTATAATCATGTTATGCAAATTAAGTCCTAACCGGTCTTAGGACTCTGAGGTAGTTGTTTGGTATGACATAAACCCTCACATCTTCGAGGCTATTTGTATGATCATGTCATACAAATATAAGTCCTAATTAACTAAAATTGGCAGGATTACAACATTAAATAAACTCCCAAATTGAAACCAAACAATAGGATAGTTTGGGAAGTTGCCAAGATTCTTCTTGGATCCTCAGCTTCTCCTGCTTCTTTTCCTTTGGATTCCTAAAATTAACTGTTCCAAATTTGAGCTAATCTCTATTGAAATCTCCAAAATTCAATCATTTGAAAACCTTAAACTTTTGAAATTCTTGAGAGTAAAACCACTGATCATTATCAAGAGTTTTCTTAAGTGTTTTCTGACATTTAAGATGTAATTAACTATAGGGGCTTGCCCTTATAGGGAACTTTAAGAACCCAGGTAATATAAACCCTGTTTAATTTCTTTGTATTAAGCAAGGGAACTTGTCGGCTTATAAAACTGGTTCGCAGACCAAACGGGTGTCACAAATCTTCTAGTTTATTTAATCGAGCCCCATCGTCGAGCGATGTGTTTGTCCTTCGAGATAGATACACGGTTTGTGATGTGGTGCTCGTTTATATAAACTATTTGGGATGTGAGATCGGTACGATTTCATATCTTAAAATTTTCAAATTTAAAATTATTTTCAAAATCAAATGCTTTACTTTCTAAGTTATATATATATATATATATATATATATATATATTTAAATTAAATTTAAAATCTAAAATTCGCCGACAATTTACGTAGGCGACCCCTTTTAAAAACACAACCTAAAAATATGCCGACAGCATGGTGAAGGAAAGCCCTAAGTATCACCTTTAAATCGCTGAAGAGGAGTCTGGAAGGTGTCCTTACAAAATGGCCTAAACTGGGGCGGTTCATGCCTTTTTGTGGAACATAAAGAAGTGGCACCTAAGCGCTTCGATAGTGGCGCTAAGGCGCTAACCTTTCCTTTGATGTGGCACCTTGGCATCAATTTATATTGGCACCTAGGCACCAGTTTAGCTCCTGACACTTTGGTGCTAGGGCCACTCGGGCCTACGTGCACTACCCAGATTTGGTCCTTATCATTTAAATTCAATTTTGTACCCTCCCCAAGTCCTTCATCACACTTATAAAGAGATAAAAAACTAAAGATAAATGTGTATCACTCCTCATCATCACATCTCCCTTCTCCACTTCCTTATCTCCAACGGAATCACCTTTCATTTAACTGTCAGATGGTTATAGATTTTCTTATAAGGTCAATCCTTTCAACCAAAATGTTTCTGATCAATTGACTTATTTGATGCCAACCTCAAGGGTTTTTCCTTGTCCTTTAAAGAATACACCACTAATAGTTCAATGAAAAGATCATCCACATACTCTTCTAATGGCTGGTTTATTTAACTGATATGATAGAAGAACAAGGTAAGAAATAAGAAATAAAGAATTGTTGGACTTATTCTGTGCCAACTCAAGATCTCTTCGGTAAATCCTTAAGTTAGATTGAGAACTAAGATATAGAGGATATCGTTAATCCTACAAATTCCAGAGAACATACAAAAGAAGACTTGATGCGGCCTTAAATTAAGTCAAGGTGTACTAACACTCTGAGGCCTAACGCAAGCGTACGTATAGTTTTTATAATAAGGGAATTTTGAGTCCAAGTTTTCAAACCTATAGGGAGTGAGGTGTTTAAGTTTTAGGAAAAATTCTAGCCTACTAAGATGGTTTTTAACTTGGAAGTAAAGTTAGTTTTTAGTTGTGCTAACTAGTCATACTGAATTACAACTACTCTTAATGATTTACTCCTAAAGAATTTCTTTAATGTAATTTGAATCGGTGATAATCAAGTTAAAAAGCTATCCTCTCTTGCAATGATATAAATGTTATATAGGAAGTAAATACTTTAAATTGTAAATATTGCTAGTGATAAATGGGAGCAACTATCTTCTTTACCCTCTCTCGAGTTCATAAAGAAGTTTGGTTAAACTGGTTTTAATTCCTCAAACCCCAATTTAAACCCATCAAAGATTATTTTCCTATCTATTTGCATATCCCTATTATTTACTTATAGAGTTCAACGTGAATACTCTGATAGTACTTTCATAGCTCTCTTGATCATTATGGATCACAACATATGTTAACTAATCACTTAGTTAGAGTGAAAAGTAAATGAAGACTTGAAGAATACTCATCACATTAAAGAATGAAAACTAATTTTAAAAGCATTCTACTATTCCTACACAACCTACTTATTCATCACAAGAGAAAGATAAAAAGGCTACTCACAAAGCATGGAGAGGACACCACTAAACCACTTTTAAATAAAGTAAATCCTTTAGAATTGTATTTATAAAAAAATACAATACAAAAGAGTATACAATATTTAGGTTTTTTCCCTTTACAAAGTACTGAGATTGCCTCCTCAAGGATCTCCTAATTCCTTGCTGCTTTTTTGAGTAAACTCCTCCCAATACAACTCTAAACCCTTACCAAGTTCTCAATGAAAAACAATTCTAACTTTCCACCTACAAAGAAATTACAAGCTTTTGAACTTTGAACTCCCAAGAAATTACTCAGAACTTCAGAAGTAATCTGCCATCTCCAATGAACCTCCTTTATCTACTGCATAACTCCCAAAGCCGTGTAGGAGTAACTGCTGAAAAGTGCTCAGCAGTTACTGGCGTCTAGGCTTCATTGTGCTAGCGCCTAGGTGCTATCTTTTCTGTTTGCTGGGACGTGCCTTAGTGCTTAGGCGTCTAAGAAGATGGTACCAAGGTGCTTGTAGGAGAGCCTAAGCAACCAATGACCGGTGACTAGGTTTCAGTGGCTCAAGTCACCTCCTCTTTGCTCCAGCTATTCTCCATGTCGTTTCACTTCTACTACCCGTTGTTCCTGCAAGAAAAAAATATAAAAATACTATTCTTTCAAGTGCAATTTCATCCATAAAAAAGTACAAATTCATAAAGAATATTGAGCATGATTTTCTACACATCAATAACCCAACACATAGATTCTTCCACGTGGTGAGGGATATGAACAGAAGAAGCCTGGTGGTAGAGTATCCTGATTAGGGGAAACATTCACACATGGCATATGAATCCAGCTAAAAGAGTGCAGATCACGCGAAGTGGTCCGACACTGAGGAAATTCCACAAGGCGAAGAAGAGGCTACACTATGAAGACAACTGAATGACATGTTGTGTCTGTCAATGGGTGAAGAAGAAGGCACGAAGTAGAGTTCTTTCCAGTGAAGATGAGAATGTTCATTTTTAGCGCGGGGGACATCGGAGGTGGCGGAGAGGCTACGCCGGAAGATGAAAGGGGGGATGGAAACCCAAGAGCTTTGCGGGTGTTGAGGGTAATCAAACAAGAGAGGCGATTTGGGGTCGAAAACCAAGCTATTCAAAATCCATCTTCCCACAATCTTGGATCAACAGGAGCCCCGTGATAAAGTCTGTGCCTGCTTTGCTGTTATTATAGAGAGACAGTTGGTGAAATTTAGTTTCACGCGACTACAGATCCGTGAGGATTTGGATATATGGGGGAAGACAAAGTCTTATTGTGATCGCCTTGGTGAGGAGTAGATTGAGTGAACCCATTGTAGCATAAGTTTATCATATCAAAATGTTAATTATCAAATTTTATATCTCCAACCCATAATATTCTACAAAGCCATTCATTACAAGTGAGGGGATCCAAAAGTTTCCCATACATCATAAAACCTTCATATTTATAGAAAGTAGGAGGGAGAAAAAATATAGAAAATTATATATCTAGCCTTACTTTAAAGATGAGGCAAAGAGCATTCTAGTCTATTTATTTTGAACTGTCAGATTGCCTTGAGATTCTTGTGAACCATTTTTTAGTATACAATTACACTTGTTATTATCAAAATTAACAGACTATATCATAAGGCTCATGAAACCAATAAAAAAATATTTGTGTGAGATGTTTTCATTACTGATTGATGATAAATTAAGCAACCATGAAACAAATCATTAGACAATATTATCTCATTGGTTTTGAAATCACAGGCCCGACTTTTCTTCTTTCTAAATTAAAGTATTAACTATGTTCTTTCATCAAATTATATATATAACGCCATTCACTTCTGAAGGTATGCATATATATTTTTAAAAACTGAATTTATCTTCTCTTAAATGTATCATTCAACAAGTAGCATCTGTTGCGTAATTGTACTCTGCCCACTAATTTTACCGTAGAAGTTAAGCTGAAATGAAGTTTATGAAAACTACAAAAGTTTATAAATTTATATATATATGTAACCTAAATTTTAATATTTACAAATGTAACATACAATTTTAAAGCAAAAAATTGTTATTATTCGTTTTGAAAGGGCAATGTAAATGTCAATGACCATCACTTGCACTGTTTGACAAGAGTTTACGAAAATAAAAGGTGTGCAGAAACGAAGTCTTCTGCAAGCGGCTCAATTGCTTGCCGTACTTTCAGTATGGTGAAAAATTTGCATTGAAAATTTTTTAATTACGATATGATTAAACCAAAATTAAAATTGAATTTTAAAATTGGGCCATTTAGTTACGTGCCACACAATTCTTATGTATTTACATATCTAGCACCTGAATTTTCATATTTATTAATACTCAAATTTTTAACTATCACATAAAAAATATTACTAATTCTTATTTTTATGCATAAGTTTATCATATCAAAATGTTAATTATCAAATTTTAGATGTTAAAATTATAAATACATAAAAATTATGTGGTATGTATGCAAAATTTTTCCTTAAAATCTAATTCAAGATTTCTGACTGTCCCCAATATATATTTCACTATGGTGGCATAACTGTACTCTTGCCATATGCAATTTTGAAGATTTATTTAAAATTAAGCAAACTGACAGGATTTATTTTATTATCGATAAATAAAAATTTTCATTTAATACCTGCAAATGGGCTGACCGATCAGAATAGGGTTTATGGTTTCTGTTTAATGTACGAACTTACTTTAGCCTGTGCTCTTTGTCTGGTCTGACGGTCTCAATGCCACCCTTTAGCTTTGTAAGTTTGAATTCTAGTGGCTAAGAAACCTATATGATTTGAGTAGCAAAAATTTGGGGTAGCCTATTGAATTTATTTCTAGATATATGTAATTATTTATTTGTATATTGTATTTAATTTTTGAAGTAACTATTCTACAATTTGTATATATATTCATGTTATCAACGGTTGTCGCTCTAAATCTTATTTCATGATTTATTTGTTGAGAATATGGAAACTGAACCACTTCGCTCTTATTGACAAGTTCGGTATGAAAGTTATTTGAATTGCTGTTAATTAATTTCTTATTGGATTTTGCTTTGCTTTGGAAAAATTGTAACTTCCCGCGTCTTCTTCCTCTTGATTTCCAGAAATAAGGAATTAGCTTAAATGGGCCTTAAAATAGGATGGAATTAAGGAACGCCCCCTGCTATTTTTATGCTTCTTCGGCTGAAGATTTGTGTGGGATATGCATATGGGATATAGAATAATGACGAGGTGATCCACGGGAGTAAATTCTCTAAATAATAAAATCCTCTGTAATTTCGTGGACTAAGATAATTTATCAAACCACATAAATCTGTGTGCCTGTTTGGTCTATATAATTTTCTCATTTCAAATTTTCACTTTATTGCCGTTATTATTCACAACATTATTTGTAGCCGACAAATTTCATTTGGTTTCTTAATAGTGTAAAGGTGATTTTGAGCTCGAGTCCATAAATGACATTTCACTTTGTTTTACCGAAAAAATGCTATGAAATATTTGAAAAATAATTCTCATATGTTGAACTCATATAATGATGAATTGTAAATGAATTAGAATTTTCTCGTGCTAATAAGTCATACTTTTGTGTAGTGTTTGGAAAAATAACAAACATATTGTGTAAGGATATGTATGTCACCCCCAATGGTATTTGTTGGAGTAACCTCCTACACCTTTTATTTAACAATTTCTTCGAAGCGTTCCATTCCTCAAAATCAAATGTTAATCAGTTTAAACTTTTTTGGCACAAAAGACATTTTAAAAAGCTTCCTGACTCGCCATCCACAGTAGTCTAATAATAGTTTAAGACTTGGCTAATCGTAATATTCTGACCAACCTAATACGTGATTTATGTTTTGATGGGCATAATTTTATGTCTTCTCTTTTCTTAATATATTCCTACCCCTTTAATTTGCTTAGAAATTGACTCCCTGGGATTGCTACCTTTCTTCTAAACATTTCTATCTCACAAATATTGGAGGAGATAAAATCCTTGAATGCTGATTAAACATTTGAGAAGAGATTGTATATGCTTTCGCTCCATTGCACTATTTATTTTTTGTGGAGCGAAAAAATTATTTTATAATTTCTCATAAAGTATCTTTACTTGATTTATCAATATCAAAAGAATGATTAGAGCTAAATTTATTAGCGAATAATAGGATGCTTTCATACATAACATTTTGCTTAATTAATATTGGTGATAATTTTTTTTTAACATTCTACATGTGATTTATAACTTTGGGTTTCTAAATTTGTATTAGCTTAGCGCTACTTAATCCTCCCTTATTTCTGCACTACATCTCTTTTTATATGATGGAATTTTTCACGAGTTATCTTTTATTAACAAGTTGATTTTTCTCATAAGCTATTTTCTGGACTTAGTCCATCCTATTTTTATTCTATAGGCTATGATGATTCCATTTATATGAGGTACAACTTATTTGTGTTATTGATTGTTTGCAACTGGTCTGTGGCTTTCATTTTTCGCCTTAGAATTAGTTTTTAGTGATTATTTTTTATAGGTTATCCCCTTTCTTAATTGAGGGCTTCAGCAATTTTCTTCATGATAAAACCAATAATTCTCCTTTTAAAATCCTCATATAAGCCTAGGAGATTCTCCAATTCCTTTTCTTAGTTTTGTTACTTCTTAGCTTAAATTTATTTTATTCAATAAGTCGTAATCAAATTTTTTTAAACTTAATAATAGAATCATAGAAAATTTTTGACAGAAATTTTTTTTTATAAAGTTGATAAATTTGTATAGGACTTTTGTGGGTATTGTTTTTTTGAAATTTTGGTTACACGTGCTTCATAGTATGTAAAACTCAAGAAATATAATTTTTTTTTTTCAGAAAATATTCTTAAAAATGCAATTTGAATAAAAAAATTCTCTATTATTTAATCATTAAATACATTATGTAAATATTGTCATGATAGATACATATTTGAACAAGTTTGAAATATGCTTGAGCCATATTTAAGAAAAATTCTAAAATTATTCAAACTTTACTCAACCTTATTCAAATCATACTCAAATGATGTTCAAATTATGTTCGAGCATGATTTGAGTATCATTCAAATATGATTGCAACTTCATACGAAGAAGTGTCAAACATTGTTCGAATGTGGTTTGCGATATCATAATCTTGTTGACTCTAAGTTAAAACTTTAAATTAAGTTGGCATCATGTTTGTACCTCTCTTTCATAAGACTCAAACCTTGTTCAAGTATTATGTAAATAAGGCTTAAAATAAGGTTTGAATAAGCTTAATTGGAAATATGTTTGAACATGATAAAAAATGTAAGCTCAAGAAGTGGAAATTTACCTTAGGGAGGTGATTTACACTCTCCAAACTACAAGGATTAAGAATAAATGCATGGTGAAGGAAAGCCCTAAGTATCACCTCTAAATCGCTGAAGAGGAGTCGGGAAGGACTTCTTGCAAAAATGGCCTAAGCTGGAGTAATTCATGCTTTTTTGTCGAATAAAAAGAAGAAGTACCTAAGCCCTGCGATAGTGGCGCCAAGGCGCTACCCTTCCCATTGATGTGGCACCTTGGCATCGTTTTATATTGGCTCCTAGGTGCCATTTTAGTTCCTGGCACTTTGGTGCTACGGGCACTCGGGCCTACGTGCACTACCTAGAATTTGGTCCCTGTCATTTTAATTCAATTTTTGACCCTACCAAAGTCGTTAATGACACTAATAAACACACAAAATCTAAAGATAAATGAGGATCACACCTCTTCCTCACCACATATCCCTTCTCCACTTCCTTATCTCCAACAAAATCACCTTTCATTTAAATATCAGATGTTTATAGATATTTTTATAAGGTCAATCATTTCGACCATAATGTTCCTGATCTATTGGCTTATTTGTTACCAACCTCAGGTATTTTTCCTTGTCCTTTAAAGAATACACCACTAACAGTTCACTGAAAAGATCATCCACATATTCCTCTAATAACTGGTTTATTTAACCAATATGATAGAAGAATAAGGTCAGAAATAAGAAATAAAGAATATAGATGGACCAGTTATATGTCCAACTCAACATCTCTTCGGTAAATCCTCAATTTCGATTGAGAACTAAGATATAGAAGAAATGGTTGATCCTGCTACTTTCAGAGAACATACAAAAAAAGACTTGATGCGGCCTTGAATTAAGCCAAGGTGTACTAACACTCTGAGGCCTAATGCAAGCGTATGTATCGATTTTTTAATAAGGGACTTTTGAGTATAGGTTGTTAAACCCATAGGGAGTGAGGTGTTTAAATTTTAGGAAAATTTCTAGCATACTAAAATCGTTCTTAGCATGGAAGTAAAGTTAGTTTTAAGTTGTGCTAACTAGTCATACTAAATTACAACTACTCTTAATGATTTACTTTTAAATTTAAAATGCTACCCTCTCTTGCAATGATATAAGTGTTATGTAGAAAATAAACACTGTAAATTGTAAATATTGCTAGTGATAAATGGGAGAAACTATTTTCTTTATCTAGTTTGGTTAAATTTGTTTTAATTCCTCAAACGCCAATTTCAACCCATCAAAGATTATTTCTCTATCTATTTGCATCTTCTTATTGTTTAATTATAGAGTTCAACGTGAATACTCTTATAATTCTTTCATAGCTCTCTCAAGTCATTATGGATCACAACATATGTTAACTAATCACTTGACCAGAGTGAGAAGTAAACGAAGACTTGAAAAATACTCATCAATTAAAGATTGAAAACTAATTTTAAAAGTATTCTACTATTCCTACACAACCTACTTATTCATCACAAGAGAAAGATAAAAAGAATACTCACAATCATTTACGAACACCACAAAACCCCTTTTAAATAAAGCAAATCCATTAGAATTGTGTTTATAAAAAATTACAATAAAAATGAGTACTTAATACTTAGCTTTTCTCCCTTTACAAAGTGTTGAGATTGCCTCCACAAGGATCTCCTAGTTCCTTGTTGCTTTGCTGAATAACCTCCTCACAATACAACTCTAAACCCTCATCAAATTCTCAATGAAAAGCAATTTTAACTTTCCATCTACAAAGAAATTACAAGCTTTTGACCTCAGAACTCCTAAGGAATTACCCAAGACTTAAAGAAGTATTCCGCCCTCTCCAATGAAACTCCTTTATTCTTTGCATAACTCCCAAAGTCATGTAGGAGTAACTGTTGAAACCTGCTTAGTAGTTGTTGGAGCCTAGACGCTACTGGGCTGGCGCCTAGGCGCGAGCTTCTCTTTTTCGTTGGGTCGTGCCTTGGCGCTTTGGAGCCGAGGAAGATGGTGCCAAGGCGCTTGTAGGAGAGCCTAGGTTCCCAATGACTGGCGTCTAGGCGCTAGTGCCTCAAGTCACCTTTTGCTCATTTTCACCTCCACTTCCCTCCACTTGTTCTCCACGTCGTTCAACTTCTACTATATGTTGTTCTTGCAAAAAATAAAAATAAAAATACCCTACTTTCAAGTGCAATTTCATCCATAAAAAAGTGCAAATTCATAAATAATTTTGAGCATGCTTTTCTACACATCAATAACCCAGATTGAGGATTCTTTCATGTGGTGAGGGATATAAACAGAAGAAGCCTACTGGTAGAGTATCTTGACTAGGGGAAATGTTCACGCGTGGCATATGAATCTGGCTAAAGTGAGCCGATCAAGCGAAGTGGTCCGACCCCGAGGAAATGTTTGCAAGGCGGAGGACAGGCTACATAGTGAAAGCAATCAACTGACATGTTGTGTCCGTAGACGGGTGAACAAGAAGGTGTGAAGTAGAGTTCTGTCCAGTGAAGATGAGAATGTTCATTGTCAGCTTGGGGGATATCGGAGGTGGCAGAGAGGCTGCGACAGAAGATGAAAGGGGGAAGGAAACCCAAGAGCTTTGATGGTGTTGAGGGTAATCAGACGAGAGAGGCGATTCGGGGTAAAAAACCAAGCGATTCAAAATCCTTATTCCCATTGTCTTGGATCAACAAGAGCCCCATAATAAAGTATGTGCCTTCTTTGCTATTATAGGGAGACGGTTGGTGAAGTTTAGTTTCGCACGACTACAGATTTGTGAGGATTTAGATCTATGGGGAAGGCGAAGTCTCTTGGTGATCGCCGTGGTGAGGAGTAGATGTAGTGAATCCATTGTAGCGTAAGTTCGTCTTGTACTTTTTTGGTAGGTGCTTCTCTCTGGAGTATTTTTGCTCTGTGCTGCTCCTCTTTTTGTTGATGACATGTTCCATGCTTACCGCACCTTTTAGGATGTTGAATCCAAATATGTTCGATAGATCGTACCCAAGGAATAGAGCGTTGGATCGAGGAAGGAAGATCGAGAGAGGGAGAGAAAGAGGGGAAAAAAAAGGGAATAAAGAGGAAGACTTCTCCCATCAGGGGGGATAATGTGGCATTCCTGAGCTCTCCAACCCATATTATTCCACAAAGCTATTCATTACAAGTGTGGGGATCCAAACGTTTCCCATAC
Organism: Papilionanthe hookeriana x Papilionanthe teres; assembly: GCA_022702705.1. NCBI lineage: Eukaryota > Viridiplantae > Streptophyta > Magnoliopsida > Asparagales > Orchidaceae > Papilionanthe > Papilionanthe hookeriana x Papilionanthe teres. The sequence continues at coordinate 37,579,609 of CM040426.1, read as the reverse complement.
ATCATAAAAACCTCATATTTATAGAAGATAGAAGGGGAGGAAAATATAGAAAATTATATATCTATCCTTACTTTAAAGATGAGGCAAAGAACATTATAGTTCATTTATTTTGAAGTATCAGATTGCCTTGAGATTCTTGTACACCATTTATGAGTATACAATTACACTTCTTATTATCAATATTAATAGAATATATCATAAGGCTCATGAAACCAATAAAAATTTTATGTGTGAGATGTTTTCATCACTGATAATATTAATGATAAATTAAGCAACGACCAAACAAATCATTAGACAATATTATCTCATTGGTTTTGAAATCATAGGCCTGCCCGACTTTTCTTCTTTCTAAATTAAAGTTGTAACTATGTTCTTACATCAAATTATATAAATAACACCATTCAATTCAGAAGGTATGCATATATATTTTTTAAAATTGAATTTATCTTCTCTTAAATGTATCATTCAACAAGTAGCATCTGTTATGTTATTGTACTCTCCCCACTAATTTTACCATAAAAGTTAAGCTGAAGTGAAGTTTATGAAAACTATAAAACCTAAATTTTAATATTTACAAACATAACACACAGCAAAAAGTTATTATTATTCATTTTTTAAAGGGCAATGTAAATGTCAATGACCATCACTTGTACTGTTGGACAAGAGTTTACGAAAATGAAAGGCGTGCAGAAACGAAGTCTTCTGCAAGGGGCTCAATTCCTTGCCGTACTTTCAGTATGGTGAAAAATTTGCATTGAAAATTTTTTAATTAAGGTGTGATTAAACCAAAATTAAAATTGAATTTTAAAACTGAGTCATTTAGTTACGTACCACACAATTCTTGTGTATTTGCATATCTAACACCTAAATTTTTATATTTATAAATACTCAAAATTTTAACTATCACATAAGAATATTACTAATTCTTATTTTTATGCATAAGTTTATAATATCAAAACGTTAATTATCGAATTTTGGATGTTAGAATTATAAATACATAAAAATGAGGTGGTATGTATGTAAATTTCTCCATAGAATCTAAATCAAGTTATTGACTGTCCCCAACATATATTTCAATATGTTGGCCCAACTGTTTTCTTTGCCGTATGCAATTACACTACTTTTGAAAGTCTGGTGTTCAACAGTGTCATCCGAATATTTATTTTAAATTAAGCAAACTGATAGGTTTTATTTTATTATCGATAAACTGAAAATTGGCTGATCGATCAGAATAGGGTTTGTAGTTTCTGTTTAATGCTTTAGCTTGTGCTCTTTGTCTGGCCTGACTGTCTGAATGCCACTCATTAGCTTTATAAGTTTGAATTTTGAATCCTAGTGTGCGATGTCATTGTTCACTACGAAACCTATGATTAGAGTAGCCAAAATTTTGGGGTAGCTTATTGTATTTTTTTCTAGATAAATGCAATTGAAATTTAATTAACTATTTATTTATATATTGCATTTAAAATTTTAAATGACTACTCTACAGGTTGTATCTAGGGGTATGTTCGTGTTCTGCTCGTCTGCTTAACAAGCCGAACACGAGCCGAATGCGAGCCGTTCATGAACAAAGAGCTGTTTTGACAACCCTAAACCCATTAGATGTTAAGGAGTGAGGCAAGATTTTAAAATTATTATTTATATTAAAGCATCACTTGAAAAATTTAATAATTTTTATTATATTTTCTTAATTAATACTTTTAATTGATTATAAATCATTGTAGCCTTGTAGTCAATTAAATTTTTTAAAAATACTACTCATCATAAATAAATATATATATAATTGATGAGTAATATTTCGAGCCAAAACGAGCCGAACATGAACGAACAAATCTTTGTTCGTGTTCGGCTCGTTAACTTAGCGAACGAGCCGAACACGAGCTGTTCGCGAACAACGAGCCGTTTTGACAGCCCTAGTTGTATCTAAAAACATAAATTTCTCTTAAGTTATCAATAGTCGTCGCATTTGCGGCCAACAAATTTCATTTGGTTTCTTAATATGCTTAAAGTTGATTTTGAGCTTCAGCCCATAAATGACATTTCATATTGTTTTATGGCAAAAATACGATGAAATATTTGGAACAGTAATTCACATATGTTGGCCTGATATAATGATGAAATTCAAATGAATTAGAATTTTTCCTGTGCTAATAAGTCATACCGGAAAAATAACAAACTTAGTGCGTAAGGATATTTATGTTACCAAATGCTATTTGTTGGAGTGACCTCCCAAGCCCTTCATTTAACAATTTCTTCGAAGTATTTGATTCCTCAAAATCAAATGTTAATGAGTTTAAACTTATACGGCACAAGAGACATTTTAAAAGGCTTTCTGACTTGCGATCAACAGTAGTCTAAAAATAATTCAAAGCTTAGACGGTCATAGTATCTTGACCAACCTAATATGTGATTTGTGTTTTGATGGGCATTATTTTATGTCTCATATTTTCTTCATACATTCCTATCCCTTTTTTAATATGCTCAGAATTGACTCCTTGGGTTGCTACCTTTCTTCTAAATATTTCTGTCCCACAAATATTAGAGGAGATAAAATCCATGAATGCTAATTAAACATTTGAGAAGAGATTTTATATGCTTTCAGTCAATTGCACTATTTATTTTTGTTGGAGAGAAAAATTTATAATAGATTTTATAATTTCTAGTCAAGTAACTTTACATGATTTATCAAGATCAAAAGAATGGTTAGAGCTAAAATTTTTTAGCGAATGGTATGATGTTTTCATACATAACATTTTGCTGATTAATATTAGTGATATATTTTTTTTAACATTCTACATGTTATTTATAACTGCAGGTTTTTAAATTTGTATTAGCTTGATGCTACTTAATTCTCCCTCATCTCTGGACTACATCTCTTTTTATATGATGGAATTTTTCTTGAGTTATCTTTTATTAGCAAGTTGGTTTTTTTATAAGCTATTTTTTGGACTCAGTCCATCCTATTTTTATTTTATAGGCTATGATGATTCCATTTATATGAGGTACAACTTATTTGTATTATTGATTGTTCTCAACTATTTTGTGGCTTCCATTTTTTTTCTTAGAATTGGTTTCTATTGATTATTTTTTATAGCTTATCCCCTTTCTTAGTTGATGGCTCGAGCAATTTTGTCCATAATAACACCAATGATTATCCTTTTATCATCCTCATCTAAGCCCAGGAGATTCTCCAATTCCTTTCTTAGTTTTGTTACTTCTATATATTTTATTCCATAAGTTGTAATCAATATATTAAAACTTAGTAATGGAATCTTAGAAAAGTTTCCACAAAAGAAAATTTTATAAAATTATTAAATTTGTATAGGACTTTTGTGGGTGTTTTCTTTTGAAAATTTGGTAAAATGTGCTTCATAGTATGTAAAATTCCATAAAATGTGATAATTTTTTGAGAAAATATTGTTAAAAATGCTTTATTTAATCATGGAATGTCATGATAGATAAATATTTGAACAAGGTTCATACATGCTTGAGCCATATTTTAGAAAAATCCTAAATTATTCAAACTCTACTCAACCTTATTCAAATCATGCTAAAATGAAGTTAAAATTTTGTTCGAGCATGATTTGAGTATCATTCAAATATCGTTGCAACTTCATATGAAGAAGTGTCAAACATAGTTTAAATATGATTTGTGATATCATAATCTTATTTAAAATTAAGTTTAAACTTTAGATGAAGTTGCTATCATGTTTTTACCTCTCTTTAATAAGTTTCAAACTTCTTTCGAGTATTATGTAAATAAGATTTAAAATATGGTTCTAACAATGATTTAATTAAGATTCAAATAATATTAAAAAGGTATTCAAATATGATTTCGTATGATAGATTGTGTTCTAATAATAATAATAATAATAATAATAATAATAATAATAATAATAATAATAATAATAATAATGATAGTCGATGCAATTAATATATAAGAGAGTGCAAAATAAAAAAGTTTTACACAATAAAGAACTATCATAACAAAAAATAAATAAAATCATTTGTTATTATAGAAGATAGTAACTTATGATAAGAGAAAGAAAAACAAAAATTATAAATCATCATAATAACAAGTTATGTTGTAAAATATTTAAGAAATAAAGTATAGATAATTATGAAGGTTTTGTGCGTTGGGCTATGTTGAAGAATTAAAGTATAGATGGTTAAAGTATAGATGGTTATTGAAAAATTTACAGTAAATATCTCTCATTTATTAATTTATTACTTATTACTTATTAGTTATTAAGTAATACTTATTAGGTTTTATCTTTTAATTTTACTGTTTTTGGCTTTTGAGGTCCAAGCTCCACCGACAGCCGTCTTCTTCTCTTCTTCCTCTTTCCTTCGATTTGCTTTGGTTTTGCGCTCTTGCTATTGAGAGCCTCGCTAGGGCTTTGGTACTTCAGCTTTACTATTGTTAGCTCAGTAGTCGCTGTAGTTCTTTTCTTTTCTCACCAATCGGAGTTAAATTTTGATGTAATACAAGATAATATATGTTCTTATGCTTATATTTTGTATGTCATAAATTGAAGATATATTTATAGGGGTGTAAATGAGCCGGACACGAGCGATCCCAAGCTCAGCTCATGTTCGATTTGTTTATATTTCGAGCTCAAAAAGTGTGTTCGTGTTTGGCTTGTTCGCTGAGCGAGCCGAACACGAGTTGTTCGAGAACAAAAAGTCATTTTGACAATCTTAATCACGCAGCCATAAAGAGTTAAGAGTTTGAGAAATGTTTAAAAACTACTATCTATATTAAAATATCATTTGAATGTAATTTAATAATTTTTATTTTATATTTTTAATTAGAACTTTTAATTGAATATACTACTCCTTATATATATATATATATATATATATATATATATATATATATATATATATATATATATATATATATATATATATATATATATATATATATAATCGATGAGTAGTATTTTGAGTTAAAACGAGCCGTACATGAACGAACAAATCTTTGTTTGTGTTCGGCTTGTATACTTAGCGAACGAGCTGAACACGAGCTTCTAAACAAGCCGAACACGAGCTATTCACGAACAACGAGCCGTTTTGAACAGCTTTATATATTTAAGGATATAGGGTTAATTTTTGTTGTAACGGCATGTCTGACACATGTCCGTGTCCTACTTTTTCAATAATAGCGTGTCTTTTGTTCGTGTCATTTCGTATCTGTGCTTTGTGTGTTCGTGTCCGTGCAACATAGGCATTGAGACTTGCAAGAAACTTAATTGTAGCCTCTAATTTTATATAAACTACACCAAAGTTGCATAACGCCACTTTTTTCTTTTGATGGTTTTACCGATAAAGTTACCGCGATAATTTGATCTCTTTTATTCATAACCTTCCATATGTCCTCGTTATTAACATAATATACATTTTTAGTGTAAATAACTAACAATGCTTCATGTATAAAAAACTCTGGACATAAATTATAATAATTGACACTTCTGTTCTAAGCAGTAACTAATGCATGTTTGTGACAGAGAGAGAGAGAGGGAGAGGTCAATATCAAGAAAAAATTAGTTCAAATTATCTAATGAGATGCTTGAGCTTCTTCAATACTTCTTCAAGCATTTTTTTTGTGCCAAATTTCATATAAACTATAATAGTGTGTATAAAGTACTATATATATATATATATATATATATATATATATATATATATATATATATATATATATATATGTATGTATGTATGTATGCCATAAACTATAATAACATATTCATTAGATGAAAACATGCATTTTTATATTATTATTTTAGCTCTTTGAAATATTAATTGTCATTTAGTTATGTTAATTTTTAAGAAAGAAAGCATGTCTAATAATTAAAATTTTGTGTTCTTGGTAAGAAGATATTATTGAGCTCTTGACAGATATTTTATGAAAGTGTTTAGTGAAGTCAACTTTTTGATAAGCTCTAAAGATTAAGTGATTTCATCATAATAAATATTTAATTTAAACAACATTATAATATTCACAATGAGTATAATCTCATATTGTGCCTCTCACAAAAGGAAGGTAGATCATTAGTGAGATTTTACATTTATAAAAATTGAAAACTCAAATTTTCGCTACATATTAATTCTCTTAGTTTACTCATGAAAAGTAATCATAATTTATAATTTTTTGAGTTATTTATTGTAAATGCGACATAGCAAATGTGAGGATTGACATCTTGTATCATTGCCACGAACAAATTACCTTTATATTGTGCATTCAAGAATATTTCAATCACAGTTAATACCGAACGATATTCAATATTGAAGCCTAAAACACAAACACTAAGCATTATTAGGACTACTAATGAAAGAACTAAGCATTATTATTGGATAAATTCGTAATCTCTTTTAATATATGATATAATCATCATTGGCTTGAAAATTAAGACTGGATCCATATGGTTACCCTTAATTGTATCTAATAATCATAGTTGAGCTTTTTGAAGGGCTATTGATCAAACATTTAAAATGCATGTTATTTCTGAGTCGTGGTTTCTAATTTAAAAAATAATTGTGTTTTTAAAATTCACATCTCGCATGTTTATGATCATTTACTAAAGTTCAATAAATATATCAAACTAACTAATTTTTTGTCTTAAAGTACAATAAATATATCAAACAACAAACTAATTTTTTGTCTTAAATCAAAAATATTTTTTCATCATATGTATTGATAACATTCACTTTAACTATTGTTTGATCGTAAAATGTTGCTAACTTTCTTAATCAATTTATTATAAACTCAAACATTGGAAGATTATATCACTAGCCACTATATTGGAGTTGATTTCAGGCAATAACTCCACTAACATTGAAGTTATCCATATATTTATAAAATCTTGTATGATTGCTTTTTGCCTCAATATAAATAGATAAGTGAATGATTTCACAGAGAGACCTAGCGTCCATGGAGTTTAATAGAGAGATAGTATGTCAAGACATCTAGGAGGGGGTCCAAGCGTTGCGGGCTTATGATGGACTAGCTTAAGGCCCTCCAGCGACAATAACTCAAGAGAATGAATGACCACCACTATTGGCGGGAGAGTCTTGGGGAAATCACTCCTAGATGGTTCCTCGCGAGAATCCATCAACGCTTAGCAGTCAGGTTGGCGATCAAAAGATCTAAGGGCAAGAGGACTCCCAACACTCTGACAGTACTAGATCTACGCTGATGGTCAGGCCTTGGGTGGATCGATTGGGAGCCGAATGCATGCAGTATCTTTTCTCGATGAATTCTGGAGGCTATATCCCTAGCGAAACAAAAGATTAATCACTCAGATCCTTACAAACGGAAGTCCAACCCAACTAACTAAGTGGCTTCTTTTGAATCATTTGTTCGAGTTCTGCATATTGATGTCGCGATAAAGTGTCAACTTTTGCTAACCATGCTAAAGGAGTCGGCTCTTCGATGGTTCAATAACCTATTAGATGGGGTCATTTTGTTCTTCTATGAATTTAGGAGACTCTTTTTGGCGAACTTCCCCAACGTGAAGAAGCCGAGGAAGGATACCGAGACTTTGCTCCAGATTAAATAAGGAGAGAATGCGTGTAGGCTTACATCACTCAATTCCAGAAGATGGTGGAAGTGAAAGATCGGGTGCCTCTCTTTGCCAGAACCACCCTAAAGCAGGGAATTCAGAGCAGCCTATTCATGTACGACCTAAACCAGCTCAAGCTAATGTCCTTCGTAGAGTCTTGGAACTAGCTAGCGACTACGTCACTGTCGAAGAAGACTTATGGACTCCTCGGAGACCAAATAGGGACATTTGACCACCGGTCGTAGAAATCAAAAGGATCAAGATGACAGAAAAAGTCTTAAGGGTGATTGAGCACCTAAAAGTCGGCAGAATGATAATCCTTGGTCCTGAGATAACCTAGAAAGTAACTATGGCAACAAAGGTCACGAGAACCATTCGGACCAATGGTTGATGCAATACTATGAGTGACCGCATGCATATCAGGAGATATATAATTCAATGCCCCTGAATGTGTTGATGGCCAAGTTAGTCTAAGCCATTCAAAACAAGGACTATTTTAAGAGGGTCCCTTTGTTGAAAATTGCACTGACCATTTGTAATTAAAACAAGCATTGCACCTATCATCAGGACCATGGAGATGCCATAGAGGAGTATTGACATCTCAAGAATTTAGTAGAGGAACTCATCAAAGTCAGAAAACTGAAGGAGTTCAGCGCTGTCAGAGGACACACAAGACGACAAGGGAAGGCCCCAGAGAAGGAGCCCACGGATGGTCCTGTCCGAGTGAAAGATATCCACCTTGCTGAGATCATTCTGAATATCTTTAAGGGAAGCAAAAAGTCATCCCAGCAGTCCACCCTGCAGAGATACTGATCAATGGAGATATGCTCCATCTCCTCTTACGCTCATAGTCACCCTCCAATCATTTTTACAAATGAAGATCTCCTGCAAATGGAGAACCCCTACAATGATGAAATCATTGTTTTTGTCTGCACTTACAAACTACTTCCAAATGGTTAACATCTCGGTCGACACTGGAAGTTTGGTGAACATCCTATTCAAAACAGTGTTCAACATGATGGGACTTAAAACCGACCAGTTAGCAGCACCGATCGGTCTCTTATTCGACATTTTCATGAAAGAATGGAAGCCCTGATTATGACTACCTTGAACATCTCATGGGGAGAGCGAGAGAAGTGGTTCACAAACATGAAATGCTTCCTTGTGGTGAAATCCTCACTGACTTACAATGCAATCTTTGGCTGATCTTTGTTGAACTGTTTCCAAGCAGTGACTTCAACCTACCATGTGGCCTTAAAAATTTCTAGATATGAAAAGATAATCATGGTTCGAGGGAGCCTGGAGCAATCAGGAAGCTGCTAAATTAAAGCAGTCACCAATGTCAACCAAGCGCCACTCGACATTCAGCTCCATAATAAACGAGTCTTGAAACCAACATGAATATCCTTCGGGTGCCCGCGACCAATGGTGAGGAGCCCGGTAAGGTTTTTTTGATCAATGAGGGTCTTGATGTATGACACAGAGACCTGCTAATTTGAACCCTCCAAAAGCAATGGGAAACCTTCTCTTGGACAACCACATAGATGAACGGTGTTTCCTGACACATGTGTCATCGACTTAATATCACTCAATTTGTCCGATATGTACAACAAAAGCTTTGGTCAACCGCAAGAGCCTTGGCTGAGCCGATGACAACATTGGTCCAAAACTTAAGGTTGCGGGAAACATCCGAGAGGTACAATATCCTACCTGGCTCTCAAACATAGTAATGGTTTGGAAGCCTAGGGCAAATGAAGAATATGTGTTGACTTCACCAATCTTAATGCTGCTTGTTTGAAGGATACCTATTCCTTGCTAGAGATCAACAAAGTGATGGACGAGTTGGTCGGCTACATGGAAATATGTTTCATTGATGCCTTCTCAGGTTACCAAAAAATAAAGATGGGTCTGACTGACGTGAAAACGACTTATTTTATTGTCGCGCAAGGAGTTTTTTAATTTAATGTGATGTCCTTTGGACTATGAAATATTGGGGCGACCTCTCAGCGCCCGACAAATGTAATTTTTTAAAATCAAAAGGAAAATAATGTTGAGGTGTATGTGGATGATGTCCTAGTTAAAATTAAGTTGACATAATAACATATAGAAGACCTGAAAGAAACCTTCAAAACCCTTAAATAATTTAACATGAAGTTGAAACCTCTAAAATACACTTTCGAGGCATCAACCAACAAATTCCTATGATTTTTTTTATTGCTGACAATTTAAAATCCAATTCAAAAAAGGACTAAGCAATCCTTAGTAAGCCATCCCCTAAGAATACTAAAGAATTCTAATGGCAAGCTGTTCGAGTGGCAGAAATCAACCAGTTTATTTCAAAATATGGTTAAAAATGTGTAGCATTCTTCAAAGTGCCGAGAAAAAAACATCACTTCGAGTGGATAACCAATTGAGAGTCAACATTTAGAAGTAAAAAAGGCACATTGGCCTCCCACCACTCCTTTAGATTTCCAAACCGGTGGAAGACCTATCACTGTACCTCGAGGTTGGATGAGAGGCGGTCAGATCGGTGCTGGTAAGCGAAGGTTTGGGGAAGTAATTTCTAGTGTATTACGTCTGCAGGGTACTTCAGAGTTGTCGGCATAATTTTAGGTTTGTGTTGTATTTTTAAAAGAGGTCGCCTACAGAAATTGTCGGTGAATTTTTAATTTAATTTAAATAAATAGTTTGAAAAGTAGTATTTGATTTTGAAAATAATTTTAAATTTGAAAATTTTAAGACATGAAATCAAACTGATCTCACATCCCGAATAGTTTATATTAACGAGCACCGCACCACAAACTGTATATCTATCCCGGAGAATAGACACACTGCTTGATGATGGGGCTCGGTTAAATAAACTAGATGATTTGTGACATCCGATTGGTCTATGAACCAATTTTATAAGCCGACAAGTTCCCTTGCTTAATATAAAGGAATTAAGCAGGGTTTATATTACCTCTGTTCTTAAAGTTCCCTATAAGGGCAAGCCCCTATAGTTAATTACATCTTAAATGAAGTGAATCATTTAAGAAAACTCTCGATAATGATCAGTGGTTTTGCTCTCAAGAATTTCAAAGTTTAGGGTTTTCAAAGGATTTGAATTTTCGAAATTTCAATAGGGAATGGATCAAATTTGGAACATTTATTTTCAGGAGTCCAAAGAAAGATAAGTAGGAGAAGCTGAGGATCCAAGAAGAATCTTGGCAACTTCCCACACTATCCTATTATTTGGCTTCGAGTTTAAGAAAATTATTTAATGTTGTAATCCTGCCAATTTAATTAATTAGGATTTATTTGTATGACATAATCATACAAATAGCCTCGAAGATGTGAATGTTTATGTCGTACCAAACGACTACCTCGGAGTCCTAAGACTGGTTAGGGCTTAACTTACATAACATGATTATGCAAATGCCTAACAAAAGGGTTGATGATATATGTTGCACTAGGCAAACTACCTCGAAATCCTACGGTTTGGTTTTTTAATTCTAGGAAAGGTTTTGCTGGAGTAGATTCAAGTTTTGCTGACGAAGATGGCCGTGCTGCCCACCGTACTCCAAGCTCCTTGTTGTTGCAGAGATTTAGTTTTAGAAGTCATAAATCAGGAGATGAGAGAAGTGTTTTGGTTTTAGAGAAATCTTAAAGTCCAAATGTCTTTAGTGTTTTAATTAAAACAAATCTTAAAGTTGATTAAACAGAACCGTTTAAGATCCCACGGTTTCGTCATCCCGACACCGTTATTTTCATTGAATTCACTTAGTCCAGATGAATTTGCTAAACTTAACTAAATGAGTTCCACACTTTCATTTAGACCTTGGGAAATCCCGTTAGCAACACGTGGGTTACATCATCCGAGGTATTCCCGATCATTCAACGAGACGTTTTAATTTAGTTGCAATTGTAGTTTTGTTGTTCTGTTTGTGATTAAATTTTGAGTTGTTTTATATTTTGAAATGTTGTGGCGGTGAATTTTATCTTGTAATGATTTTTAGTTTAATTTTGGTTTCAGTTTAGGGACTATCTTAAAGGTTTTGGTTTTCATGCAACAGTTGTTTATCATGCAAGAAAAGTAAAGTAACAGTGCATGTAAGTAAATTGTAATAAAGTAAATTGTAACAAAATAAAAGCGTACCTGGAGGGTCTTCCCGTCATCCTAAGCTACACTTAAAACACATATTAAGGCATTTAAATATTTCAACAAGTACCTAGGTAAAGCTAATGGAAAGGTTTTGGTTGTCTACCAAAGTCCTAATCCTATAGCTAGTCATCCCCTATGACGTCTAGGTTCTTGTGTTTTAGTTCAAGGATGATTTTCTTCATCGAAGAACAATTAAATTCAATTGTTCTTATAAACATCCTATCATATTGAGGAAGTGCTTAAGACGAGTCTTAAACATCTTTTCAATACCTCTAGGATTGTTTTAAGTCCAAGAGAATTTAATTATACAAGTGAATTAATCATCCAAGAGTTTAAGTTCTATTCTTTTGCTCAGTGAACTAGGACATTTGAATGTCCCATGAGTGAAGTAACACTTCACTTGATACCTCATTTAAAAGTTATAATACTAAAAGCTTTATAAGGGCAAATCAAACTTATTAAATATTTTAATGATTTAAACTTAATGATTTAATTTGAATTTTGACTTAATTATAAAAGTTAGTTTAAGTTAGGAATAGTGTTCGAGTCATTTTAGATTTAATTCTTAATGATTTCATTTAGGTTTGTTATTAAATGATTTTAATTTAATTTAATTCAATTTAATTTAATTTTAATTTAATTTAATTTAATTTAATTTTATTTAACTTAATTTTAATTTGATTTAGTGTAATTTAATTTAATTTAATTTAATCTTAATTTAATTTAATTTTAATTTAACTTAATTTATTTTTAATTTAATTTAGTTTTAATTTAATTTAATTAAATTTGATTTAATTTAATTTTAATTTTAATTTAATTAAGATTATTCTTTTAATTTTTTAATTAAGACTTAAGTATTATTGAAGTGATTTATTTAGGGATTTTCAAATTAAAGAATAAATATCTTCTTAAATAATATCCCTACTTTAATAATTCCAATTTCTATTATTCTCCCAAAATTTCAATTAATTAATTAATTAAAGTTTTATTTTAATTATTTTTGAAATGATTAGTAGATTTCTACCCTTAATCATTTGAGTTTCAATCATAAAAAAAAAAAAAAGTTTAAAATCAAATATTTTACCCTCCCCTTTGATTAATCCTAAAATTTTAATTAAATGTTGAAATTTTTAATTACCATTTTGCCCTTCAAGCTTAATAATTCTATAACTCACTAAATTAAGCTCAAATGAACTTAATATTTTTATGCAACCTTACTCACATATCAATTAAGATATTAGAGGAGAAAATATGATTTTTCTGTATTTAATTTATTTATGTAATTATTTTTAATAGAAAATAGGGGTTTTCGAGGAAAATTCAATAACATGACCAAGGAAATGTTTCTGTCCTAAAGAAAATTATGGGATATTCCTAATGACTAGAGGACCATTTGGTCTAATTTTGGTGATTTTTTGAGTTATATTTTATTTATTAGAATTATTTTGAGTTTTGGAGCATTAGTTAATTTTAAAATAAAATTAAAGTTGAAAAATGGATTTTATATTTTTCTTAGATCTCTCTGACCTCAAGTAGTTCAGTGAAATAAATTTTGTATTTTTATGATTTTTCTTTTATTTATTAGAATTATTTTAGTGAAAAGGTTGGAAAATACATTTTTAATATTAAAGATTACATTAAGCCTTTAAAATTCAATATCTTACCCTAGGGACTTAAGAAAAATGTTTAGTTTGTTCCTAAATGATTAGAATTCAAAATGTGACATGTTGGTGATTTTTAATATTTTTATGATTTTTATTATTTTTTAATTATTAAAAATATTAAAATAATGATAAAAATAAACTTTTTTAGAAAATTATAATTTTAATTTTCCTAAGTTCCTCTAATATCAGAGAAGCTCTAAAACCATTTTTGTGAATTTTTGAAAAATATTTTGTGAGTTGTGAATTTTTAAAGTTCAAATTTACTTAAGGGGGTTAATCAACCCATTTGGTGGATCAAACCAAGTCCAATTAGTTTCAAATTTTTATGTGGTGTTCTCCTATCCCTAGAGAACAGTGGAGAATTTTTTTTAAGTTAATTTGATGTGTGGTTAACCCTAATTAATTAAAGTTCAATTTTGGGTATTTAGGCCAATTAGGGTTTTTCTAAGTGAATTAACTCAAAACTTATTTTTCCTATGTTCCTCCGGTCGTAAGAAACATCACCAAATTTTACTAGAATTTATTTCTCAATATGCTAATTATTGGAATTAAAATACTCAAAACGAGTAACATGAACTTGGAAAATCAATAACTTCTCATAGGGATGGCCTCGACCTTGGAAAATTCGAGAGAATGTTCCCAAGTTCAGAGGCTTCAAAGCCTCTATGGTCTCATGCCATGATGAATTGCCTATGCAAATGGAGAATTAAAACAATGCAAAGAGTAAATAAATCATTAAAAATAAAATACTTAATGAAATTACTTAATTTCTTTTCCACATTATTTTTCTCTGTTCACTGAGCAAGAGGGTATTTTTATTTTATTTTTATGATTTTTCTACACAAAGTTATAAATTTTTGAAGTTTTGGTAATTAAATAAATAGAAAAAAACCCTATTTTCCTACTTATCAACGCGGCGCCGCGTCAACCTTAGCCTTTCCGAACGGCCACGCGGCGTCTTCTGGTTCGGCGCCGCCATCCAACTCAGCACTCCAGGGGCCCGCTGTTCATGTACCGTTGCGCTGTCCGGCTCGATCCCAACCGTCTGCTCGATACACGCGCGATCCAACGGCTCCCAGTCATCGTCTACGATTGGTGTGAACCCGTGATCGTCAACCTTCTAACCCTAATTTCTCACTCGAATCTCAACGGATTTTTGTGTTCTTATGCTCTATGGATTCGTCTTGAAGAGACGAACACATCCATATGGTAAACATGCATTGAAATTGACTCAAACTAAATGGAGAATCTCCAGAAGCTCGGGAGAAGGAGAGAGCTCATACCTTTGCTGAGAGAAGTGAAGCATCAATCTGAGGGCTATGTCACCTTCGATTGGGTCCAAGCAAGCTCTAGATGAAGTCCCTTAGCACAGTGAATTGCTAAGTACAAAAGTGACCACGGCCGATCACAAAGCTTGGAGGCTGGAAGCAATGGCTGGCTCCGGTGAGGGGGCTTTTGCTGGGAAACTTCTCCTCTTGGTCTGGTGAAGGTGTAGAGTCAATCAATTTGAGGATTGACTCACTGTGGTGAAGTGTCCTGGTTTTGGGCTTGGATTTCAACTTGGAAATTGAGCTCACAGAGAGGAAATGGCAGGGGGATTTCAGTGGGGATCAAGTTTTCCAGGTGTGGGGAAGAGTCTGAAATGATTTTGGCAGAGTTTCCTTAAGGTTTGTTTCGAGCACCTCCTCCATGGCCGAGAGAGGTGGTGTTTAAATAGGCAAGGCTGGAGGCTCTCCCAGGGGGAGTTAGGGATTGGGATCAGTTGCTCTGGTGAGGAGAAGAACAGTACGCAATGGCCATTTGGAGTGGGGCGGCTCGGCGAGGTGGAATTCCAAAACTTGGCTCTTCCCGAGGTCTCGACCATGGTGTTTTCCGGCGGCTCGGGTGGGCTGGACGACGGGCAAGGGTCACCCTCGAGTTCGGGTGGGTCAGGGCTGGGGTTTTGTGTAGGCAATTGAGCTTTGCCATGTGTCAAAAGCTTGATTTAAAATAGAATGGGAGAAGGCCAATTTTGGCTTGATTTGATCAAGTCTACCTTTTGGGCTTGGTTCACCCTTCAAGGTGGCTTTGGGTGTTGTGGGGAGTTAAAGGAATCAGCTGGTTTGGCATGAAGAAGTCCTTATCCAAATATATTTGGATTAAATTTGGGTTAAGGTGAAACATGTTTAAGGTTAATGACATTTAGGAGGTGCTTAAAGGACCTCCTCCTTTTGCCATTTAAGGAGGGTTGACAAATTAGAGATTCTCATGGCTTGCCAATGGCTTACATGTGGCTTCATGGCTCCATATGGCTTGGGAAAAGATTTGGTCGATTTCATAAAAAAGGATTTTGTGAATTTTGGCATTTTGATGGGAATTGTTATGAGGTTTGATTTGGAATTGTTTAATGATAAATTAGGACTTTAGGAATGATTTTAAATTGAATGTGTGATGAGGGAAAGTGTCATTTGGGCTTTAGATTGATTTGGGCTTTTGAATTTGGTGGAAGTGGGCTTTTAGGAAGGTTTAAGGGAGTGGGCGTTTATGTTTAACAATGGGATTTTAGATGAAAAATTTTGCAAATGGTCATGCCAAATAAATGTTGAGTTTAGTTTAAGGATGTGTCTTGAATGATTTGAAGCAAATTTGAGGTAGTTTGGAATTGAACTGGGTTGAATTTGGGTTCATTTGGTAAATGGGCCAATGTAGGTCAAATTGGGCTAATTTGGGCCAATGTTGGGCTAGGGTTGAAATTGATGTAAAATTAATGTTGGGAAATTTTTATGGGAGAGTTTCAAGGAGGTTTCAACTTTGGTTGGGTTTTGGTTTTGGGACTTGGGCTTATTTGGGTTAAGTTTGGGTTTAGGTCAAAATTGGGCTTTTTGGTTTTGTGTTGAATTTGAGTGGGGTTTGGGTCCAAATTTTGGGCAAATTATGTTAGTGTTTTGTTTTTGGGGATGTTAGGGAAGATTTAGAAAAGTTTTGGGGTTAATTAGAGTTGAATTGGTTTGGTTTGGGCTAAGTTTGGGTCATGGGCCAAAATTGGGCTCTAAGCTTAAAAATCAAATTAGACCCAAATGTCAATCAAATCGGACTTGGATTTGGTCTAGATTGATATTATGGATATTGAATTGAAGTTTTGAATTGAATTGGACCAAAATTGGGGTCAATTCGGTAGGTTTGGTTTGACATTGGGTTCACTTGGGTTAAGAATGGGCTAAATTGGGAGTTTTGGTAAAGGTGGGGTAAATTGACAAAATTGGCCCATAGTGTAGTTGGACAAAATGAAATTGGGAATATTTGAGATTTTCTGGAATTTTTTGGAAATTTTCAAAATTTTTGTATTTTTGGGTCAAGAGGGGCATTTTGGTAATTTGGAGTGTATTGGGGGATACTTTTGGATTTTTTGGTATTTTTGGCTATGGATGATCAATTTGATTGGTGAGGAAATGTTCAAGGTTAATTTTGGCGAATTTTGGGTGATTTGGAAATTTTGGAGGATTTGGGCAATTTTAAGGGCTTTTGGTATGTTAGGTGGGTTCGGGGCCCCGGGGTAAAAAATTGAAATTTTGGAAAAATGAAGATTGATTAAATATGAGTGAAATGGAAGCACTTTGGTTGAGCCATGAAGTCATATTAAGCATATATGTGCCATGAGAGGACTCATTTGAGGTATTCACTATGTTGTTCCTAACCCTCTTAATCAGAGGGTTAGGGGTTAAGGTCCATCCATATGAATTACCTACATGAGTCAGGGAGCCAAGTTGGGTATGGGTGTGGTTTTAGGTTTTGGATTGTGTGTGTGAGAGTGTAGATATGAGTGTAGTGAGTGTGTAAGTCAACCCTCACCAGACCAAGCCATCTAGGGTGGTCCTAAGGCCAAAGAGTCCTATAGGGAACTCATCCTTTAAACCTTCACAATTGATTTCAACCCTCTAGGTGATTAGGGGTCTTCAATCAAGCTTGTGGGGTTTGCAGGGAGTCAAGAGGTGTTTAAACTTCTAAAGGGTGGGTTCTACTTCTAGTCCTCTAAGATAGTCAAAGGAAAAGCCTAAGGCTAGATCCTAAGTACTAAAGAGAGAAGAGAAGACCTCATCAAAAATAAGGTCAACAAATGGACCCCCAATAGGTGTGGTGTGCTAACCAAGCACACCGCGCGTATTGGCGTTGACCGAAAAGATCGACAAAACCAATCACAGATGTCCAAGTGACAAACTTAGGATGAAGTAGAAGAATTTCCGCTAGGGAGTATCAGGTATATTTCCAAGACCGGAGGTTCTCGAATTCTCGCCAGGGAATGGAAAAGGAGGTGAACTCCAAATCACCGGATGCGGGAATTTGATTTAGATTTCATTTTACTTTTAAATTTCAAGTTTCAATGTGTGAGCTTAGATTTTGAGTTTTAATTTAGATTGAAGTTTGATTTAAAATCAATTTGAGAACATTTTGAATTTGAAATGAGAGTTGAAACCTAAGTTCCAACCTCGGGACTGCAAGGAAAACTGGAATTTGGGTACCAGCCTCGGAGTGAGAATCAGAATTTAAGTATCGAAGGAAAAAGGATAAGAATCAGAATTTAGATACTAATCTCGAGAGAGTGAGATTTGAAATTTAAGTATCAAACCTGAAAGAGAATCAAAATTTAGGTATCGATCTCGGATGAGAGTTGGAATTTAAGTACCAACCTCGAAGGAAGAGAACAGGAATTTAGGTACCAGCCTCGGAATTTAGAATTGAAATTTAAGAATCAATTCGAAAGAGAATCGAAATTTAGGTATCGATCTCGAATGAGAGTCGGAATTTAGGTACCGACCTCGAAGGAAGAGAACCGGAATTTAGGTACCGACCTTGAAGGAAGAGAACTGGAATTTAGGTACCAGCCTCGGAATTTAGAGTTGAAATTTAAGTATCAATTCGAAAGAGAATCGAAATTTAGGTATCGATCTCGGAATGAGAACTGGAATGTAGGTACCAGTCTCGGAAATTTTGAATTGAAATGTAGGTATCAATTCGGATGAGAATCTAAATTTAGGTATCGATCTCGGAATGAGAACTGGAATTTAGGTACCAGTCTCGGAAATTTTGAATTGAAATTTAGGTATCAATTCGGATGAGAATCGAAATTTAGGTATCGATCTCGGAATGAGAACTTGAATTTAGGTACCAGTCTCAAAAATTTTGAATTGAAATTTAGGTATCAATTCAGATGAGAATCGAAATTTAGGTATCGATCTCGAAATGAGAACTGGAATTTAGGTACCGATCTCGGAAATTTTGAATTGAAATTTAGGTATCAATTCGGATGAGAATCGAAATTTAGGTATCGATCTCGGAATGAGAACTGGAATTTAGGTACCAGTCTCGAAAATTTTGAATTGAAATTTACTGTGGAGATTTGGATTTAGCGGGAGATCGAAATGAGATATGAAAGTGTTCCATATCCCATGAGAATCAATCAAAGTTTGATTATTGGGCGATGGGCACGAATCCATGCCATCCGAATCAAATTGAAAATTCTTCGTGATTCTGAAATCATCCCGAGAGAGGGTTTCAAAGGAGGTCTGAAATAGATCTTGATTTGAAGAAGAATTGGAGGATTTGAAAAGATGGATTTAGACTGGAATTCAATTTGAGCTTTAGATTTGTTTTGTTTGTCCTTTAACTATCCCATTTTTTTATTTGTTGTTTATTTGGTGTTCATGTGGATTTGAAGTTCTTTTTAATGTTTGGATTTTTTTTGAAGAGAGTTCTTATTTATTTTCCTTTTCTTTTCTGTTCTTTGTTCGAAGTTCATTTAACTTTAATGGCGTTTCCCAGTCAATTTGCACAAAAAGAGGTGAAGGCAAAATGTGACATGGTCACTTTCATTCCAATCTTGTTGAAGATAAATCATACAACTCGATCTGAAATATTTCTCACACAATCCATGACTCAAAACGGACTATGTATGATTCCTGTTGATCCATCCAAAAAGTATTTGTTAGAAATCCATGTCTGAATAATGAGATACACGGTCAATAACATCACCTTCCAAGCCGTCCTTGGCAGGAGTGCCGCATGGATGTGCATTGGAGGTGTGCTATTTCCCGTGTAACTCATAACTCGTAGGGCCAGAGACTCTCCAATTTTGGATCTGACTGGAAGTGGTAAGGCACTTTTCTGTCGTCCATCCTTCTAAAAGTGACGGAGATCCGCTCCACTGGTACTCCCGGTATACAATGTTTTGCGATGTTTGCTCCATTTCCTTGTAATATCATGACGGAACCTACCGGAAGTGGTATCTCCACCGGCCCTCGGAACTTACCCGGGCCTGCTATCCGGAGGTCAGATCCGAACATGATATTGCATTGGTTGACGAACGAAACTGTGCAGAAAGGTCCGACAAAGTCATGGTGGTGCTATGTGTGGAGGTATGCGATCGCCCTTCGATAAATGTTGATGATGAAGCTGTTGGGTATGCGGTCTGTGGCGAGTACCCTCCACGTTATCATTCTTTTCACCATTCTTTTAATTATCCTCGGCATTGGATCCACCTCACCGTGACGGAGTATCCCTGGTGGATTTCCTCTTATGTCCTCTGCGAAGTTATAACAACATCCACATTATATCGTGACTCTTCCTTTCCCTGGCATCCATTTCTGGGGTTCCAAATAAGTCTTTTCTCTTAGACGTCCTGCTCGACCCATTTTCTGAAGTTCTAAGATGCAATCCACAATCTGCTGTTGCTCGTACTCTGAGAATACACCTGTGTGTAACTCGAGGCCTTCTAAAATGTTGATTCTTTTGGCTATGATCCTTTCAAAGTATTATAAAGTCTTCTTTTCAACATTTTGCATTATTTCTAGTTCATATTCTGGGATGATCTGCAAGTGACGAGGCCTAGTAAAGTATTGCAAGATGTATGGCTCAATCCCGTCACGTTCTCCTGCATACCTTGGCTTCTCGGGGATTGTCTCTGTCGGGACATCCTCAGGGGTTGCTTCAGCAACAAGGTTCTTCAGATATGGTATCTTTATCTGGTGTCGAGGCGATCTCTCTGCCTCTGATCTTATCAGAGTTTCCCTTATCCTTTCTGTTGTTCTCGGAGCTTGTTCTCTCTTTTTAGGTTCCTGATGAACCGGTATCTTTGAAATGTGTGTGTCGGCGAAGGTGGTTGTTTCCTCGTGTTGATCTGCTGCTAGTTTAGTCAACATCTTGCGGATACAGCGATTCTTATTCCTTTTTTGAGTAGCAGTGAGCGTAGCTCTCCTCACTTCTTGAATTTCTGCGGGCACGGCGCTGATGAGCCTGCCCTCTGCCGTGGCAACTACTGACTTGATTTTCTTGCTTTCCTCGGTGTTTGTCTTTCTTTTCTTGTTACTGAATTGGTGGCTTGGGCCACCCATCTTCATCACTGTCTGGCTATGAAGCTCTTCCCGGTCCACTGGGACCTAATTATTTTCTTCGTACTGTAGGCTGGCTAGTGTGAAGTCAGAATCAATTTCTATCTCTGCTCCATCCTTCACCCTCTTTTCATCGAGTGCAAGACTCACGCCATTTTTAAAGTTTATGACCAACCGCCCGTTCGACATTTCCCTGCGAAGAAGACAAGGAAAGTATCAGGGGCTGTACTAAGAACAAGAACATTAAGAAAATATTTATCACTGAAGATTCTTATTCACTTATTTTAATTTAAAGGAAGGTAGAAAAAGATGAGGAAAGACCAGGAACAAGATTTGATTTGAAAGGAAGGGTAAAACTTATTATGATTCCACATATTTTATTTTTAGTACATATTTTTTGTTAATGATTTTTTTTATTCATTTTCTTATATTTTTGGGTTCGGACCCGATCACAAAGTGATTGCTTCACCGTGTTTCTAGGGATAAGACTACATTTTAGAGGCCACCCTTCGAAACATCAGGTTGTGTAATACTTCTTTAAATATCGTACGTTGATTGGAAGCATTTGTCGTTCTCCTTGGCAATTCACAAGTTGGTAGGAGCCTCCTGAATAGACTGCCTCGACCACAAATGGCCCTTCCTAAGTCGGTTCAAATTTGCCTCCTATCTTGTAATGTGCAAGAATAGGTCTTTTGAGAACAAGAACTAAGTCACCAACTTTAAAAGTTCTTGGGCAGACTAGTTTATCATGGGCCTGGATCATCTTAGCTTGGTACAGTTCTAAATTTTGTTGCGCTGCAAGTCTTTTCCCTTCCAAATTTTCCAGTTCTTCCAATCGTAATCTGTCATTTTCTTCTGTAGTAATTTTATTTGCAAGCTGCGATTCGAGTGATGAAAGTCTGAACCTCGAAAGGTAAAGCTGCCTCGGACCCGTACACTAAAGTGTAAGGCGTAGGCGAGTAGGAGTCCTAAAAGTTGTCTCGTAGGCCCATAAGGCTTCTAACAACTTCTCGTGCTAATTTCTCTTGTTGTCGTCCAAAGTTTTCTTTAGAATTTGAATGAGAGTTTTATTAAAAGCCTCGGCGAGCCGTTTGCTCTTGGGTAGTAGATTGTTGAGTATCGCCGATCGATTCCATGTCTTCGACAAAATTGTTGATTTTTGTGCTTCGAATGCGGACCCATTATCCGAAATGATTCCGCGCGGTACTGCGAAACGGTAGACGACTTGATTTTTGAAAAGGCTGTAGCACGTGGTGTGCCTTTACTTCTCCGAGTGGAACTGCACGCCCATTTAGAAAAGTAGTACGTAGTTTGCAAGGATGAAGCGATGTCCTCTTGAAGAAGGTGGTTCTATCGGTCCCACTATATTTGTGCCCCAACACTCAAATGGCCACGACGCAATTGTCAGATGTAGCACATTTGGAGGTTGGTGTAGAACCACTCCGTGCACTTGGCAATGGTGATAACTATTGGCGACTTTCATGCAGTCGGTCATCATCGAGGGCCAGTAATACCCTAGTCTTTTAATTTTCATTTTCAATTTTGAAACCGACTGATGAGCGCCACAAAGTCCTGAGTGCACTTCTTTGACAATTTCACGAGCCTTAGACCCGCTCAGGCATCTTAACCACATCTGATCAAAAGACCTTCTGTATAATGTATTGTTTATTAATGCGTAAGACAGAGTTCTTTTCTTAATTTGATGTGCTTAATGACTTATCGTCCGAGTAACTTCCACTGTAGACGGGTAGTACTATTAGCGGTTGACGCCGATCTTACGTGTTTTTCGATCCATCTTCTAGTCGATTTTTCTGCTTTTTCTGATTTTTGTATCATGTCTATGTCGAGCTGTGATAGGACCTGTCGTCCTTGAACTGACGCTTCAACCGACTCATCTTGCAAGCAGGCAAATTCTTTTGCAAGGCGAGCTAGTGCATCCGCGAGAGCATTTTCTCTTCTGGGATCTTGTAGATTGTTACATTCGAATTCGTTCCAACAGTTTCATGGCATGCGAAAGTATTGCTCGAGTCTTGGCTTTAAAATTCTGTATTGTCCGGCGATCTGTTGAATGATCAACTGAGAATCTCCGTAGATGTTGATATCCGTTATTCCCATTTGAATGGTCAGTTCTAGTCCTGTTATGAGGGTTTCGTATTCTGCCTCGTTGTTTGTGCACGGCTCTGTTAAGTGGTAGGAGTATCTTAACATCCCCCGCTCCGGTGTTATAAAGATTAGTCCGATTCCTACCTTACCGGGCACTATCGTTTGCAATTCTTTGTCTTTACGTGTCGAGGATGCTCCATCTAAGTATAGTTCCCAACGTCGATCATCAGTGTCTTCTAGGCTCATTATCTGCTCGTCTAGCAAGTCGTCGTTGAGAGGCGATTCTGCCGGCAAAGGGTATGCTACAAGGAAGTCTACTAGGACTTGTCCCTTTACGGCATGAAGAGGCACAAAAGTTATGTCGAATTGCAATAGTATCATCGACCACCTGGCAAGCCTGCCAGAAAGTGTTGGACGGGTCATCAAATATTACAACGGATTAACTTTTGAGATAAGGTTGACCTTATGAGAGAGCATGTAATGCCTGAGCTTTTGAGTGGCAAAGATCATTGCCAAACAATGCTTCTCAATTGAAGGATACTTTACTTCCATTGGAATCAAACGACGGCTTAAGTAGTAGAGAGCATTTTCATTTCCCTCATCATTGACACAGGCTAGCGGGGCTCCGAGGGAGTCGTCTAGAGCCGCGGTATAAAGTATCAACGGTCTACACGAGACTGGGGCTGCTAAGACAGGAGGTGTCATTAAATATTGCTTAATGTCCTCGAAGGCCCGTTGGCATTTCTCTTCCCAAACGAATTTGGCGTCCTTTTTAACTAATGCCGAGAAGGGCTGACACCTACCTGACAAGTTCGAAATAATACGTCGAAGATATGCCAACTTCCCTTGAAAGGATCGTAGCTGTTTTAAGGTTTTGGGAGGCGACATCTCTAAGATAGCTTTAAACTTTTCTCGATCGATTTCGATTCCACGATGTCGAACAACAAATCCTAAGAATTTTCCGGAGGTGACGCCGAAGGCGCATTTCGAGGGATTTATCTTAAGGTTGTATTGTCTTAATCGTTCGAAAACAATTCTCAAATCATATAAGTGATCTTCCTTCAGTTTGCTTTTGATGACCACATCATCCACGTAGCACTCAACTTGGTTGTGAATGAGATCATCAAAAATCTTTGTCATTGCTCTTTGGTATGTTGCTCCTGCGTTCTTTAGTCCGAATGGAATTACTGTGTAGCAATACACTACGATTGGTGTTCTGAATGCTGTGAGCTTTTCGTCTTCTGATGCCATCTTATCTGGTTGTATCCTGATGATCCATCCATGAATGACAATATTTCATGTGTTGAAGCAATGTCGATCATCAATTCTGGGATTGGTAGTGGAAATTCATCCTTCGGACATGCTTTGTTCAAATCTCTGAAATCCACGCAGATTCGATCGACCATTCTTCTTTCGGTCGGTACCACATTGGCTAGCCAAGTCGGTATTGTTCTTCACGGACAAATTTAGCGTCTATTAGCTTCTTAACTTCGAGTTATGACTTGTTGTTCAATTTCCAAACGCATTCTTACGGAAGCTTGTCGACTAAAACGGAAGTAGGATCCACTCCTAGCACTGTGAGCTGCGACTTACGGAGCTAATCCTAGCATTTCATCATAACTCCAAGCAAAACGAGTCCTTGAATTCCATTAGTAGCTTGATTATTTCCTCGGAATCTTCTTTATTGAGTAAGGAGCTAACAAAGGTTGGCTCTAGGCTCTTTCTTAGTACCTAAGTTAACTTCCATTAACTCGTCTATTGTAGATTTGATTTCTTCTTCGAACTCTGGTGGAGCGTCTCCAATTTGCAGATCTTCAAGCTCTTCTGTAGTTTCCAAGTAGTCTTCATTAGGTTCGCAAGTGACAACCAAGCAAAATTCCGTATCGTCAACTGATCCTACTGTACCGAATCCAAGACCATGCTTTGCATTGGGAGGCCGACCGGCGTTATTCCATAATTTTTCGAAGTGTTGTGATTGACCTTTTGTCCATTGTCGAGGTAAAACACCACACTGAATTAAATTTGGAACACGGGGAGAGTACCACTCAAAAGGTAATTCCATTAATTCGAAAGAAGTGACATCTTCAAATTGTACATCGTTTTCAGTATTGGAAGAAGAAGCACCACGGTAAAATTTAATTGGCTTTGCACCGCTGATATGTACTTCTTTGACCACCATACCCTCGATCTTATTAGACTGGATCGAGGTCAGGGTCATAGTGTGCACATAGTGGTTAATCTTCTCGTACATCAATTTGTATTCTTTGTTCTTTTCATCTTCGAGAGAAATCTTGAATTGTGGTTTCTTCTGGTTTATTGTAGCTGCTTCTTTCTTGACTTCCTATTCTTCCTCAGAGCTGTTCTCCCAATCAACATTGATCACCGGCTTTTTCGTCCAGCTGTCCCGGTGTCTCTTCCTCGACCTCTTCCCGGCCTCGACCTCGGATGCGAGTTACGGAGAAACCTTCACCATCTCACCGTAAGGGAGTGGTGAGTGACTGTTGGACTAGAACTTCAGGTTCTTCATCGTCTCGAATTTCTTTTGCTTCATTTGGCATGGTGTTTCTGGAGAAGATTATCTTCTTCGAAGGTGCGTAATAAGCTGCATCTTCATGGATTCCATTCTCATGTACGGAGAAAGGTTGTAAATCACCTTTAATGCACTGTTCTCCTCCTTCGTAGTATTTTATGCACTGATGCAGAGACGATGGTACCATCCGGTTTTCATGGATCCACGACCGGCCCAGTAGAGCGTTGAACGATATCTCAGAGTCAATTATGTGGAATTTTACGGTTGTATTTCCTAAGTCACCGGTCTTCATCAACAGTGTTATTGATCCAAGGGCTCTTTCTCCTTTCTGATTGAATCCTCTTAGTAACATCTTGTCCGCTTCAAGCTCGCGAGCATCAATTTCCAAGTATGCTGGCGTCCGAAGATTCATTATGTTCATTGATGCTCCGGGATCCACCAATACTCTGGAGAGCGTATATTTTCCGATTGTGATTGAAATGTAAAACGGTCGGTTGTGATCGGCTATCCCAAGTAGTAGATCACTGTCTGTGAAGGTAACACCTCGCTGTTCCTTTAACGAGCAAACCTCGTCTAAGGAATCTCCGGCCATCTGAGCTAAACAAATCTCTGGATCAAGTAAGGCCTTGATCAGAGCTTCCCTCATCTCTTTTGATAAGATGAGAGCGTCGTAGATGCTTAGTTTGGCTGGTAGTTTCCTAAGATGGGCTAGCATGTTATAGTCCACTTTATTACCATGTGTTCCAGTTTCTTTCTGAATGGGCAATTCTTCTGCTGGGGTTGATTCTTCCTGAACAACCACCTGCTTTCCTTTGTCTTTCGGACCCATTCTCGGAGGTAGAACCCTTACGCTCCTTAAGTTGATCTCTGTGATTTCTTCTGAATCTGGTACTAAGTTTACTGGTGTCTCCTTTTGAATCGGCATGACAGGTTCTTCTGAAGTCGCTTCGGAATCTGAAAGCTCTAACTCTATTTTGATTGGAGCTCCTTGAAATTCACAAATAGATTCATTGCTTGTTGAACTTTTGTAGCCTTCTTGGTGAATGTCTTCTTTGTCATCGTGATTGTCGAGGTTGTGTATGATTTAAGAATTGTTATTTGTATCGGAATCGAGATCCGGATTAGATTGGTTGTCGTTAGTTGCGTAATCGTTAGAAACAGTCAAAACGTAGCCAACGCCATAACTCTTATCATTATAAGATCCCGCCGGAGCGAGCAAATAATCATACAAAGTCAGAGGTTCGAGGAATTTTTCCCCGAATCGGAAACGACCATCCGAGGATAAGCGACCCCTGAGTACTAGCCTTAGGAGCCTCAGTCCTTTCTTCTTCTACGATCTCTTTCTTTTCTACAGTCTTTTCCTCCTAGGGCGGTTCTTCAATTTCTAGTGAAAGTGCCGGCTTGGCAGGTTTCAAACTCTGAGTTGAAGCATGCTCCGAAGCGGCCTGGATGTGGTCCAAAATTTTCTTCGATGATTTTGTCCGAGACGATACTCCATCCATCATCGGTCGTGTAAGGGTCTATCGGAACAATGAGATCCGTTGAAATAACATTGACGAACCTCCTTTGCAGGGTTCTTTCATGTATTCCTTTGGAATCGTTATGTTCCCCTTTTGGAGATTGTTGTCAAGCCAACTCTTGAAGGTGATGCAATCCTCTATCTTATGTCCAAGCATCCGGTGGAAAGGGCAGTAGTTGGGATGGTCTTTCTTATTAACTTCCTCCGCTTCTTGGGTTCTGGCAGTTGGAAATCTGGAGTCTTCATCAAACTGCGGAACATCTTTGGCACTGCTTCATTCTTGAACGGATATTCTCTGTTTATGAGCTCCTTTAACGTGCGCTGCGAATGAGGTGGTTGCTCATGTTGTTGAGTTGGTGATAACCGGAGTCGAGGTTGTTGGTAGTTCTGCTAAGGTTGCTTGATCAGTAGGCTTGCCGTTACTCATTTGTATTTGCATTGGTGCTTTCCCTTATCGATTGCCGCGATGATCCCAGATTTCTTTTCAAATGCCTTCACGAGGCTTTTGTTTGTACGTCTTGTCGATGAAACTTAGTCGTTTCGCTTCCTCTTGCAAGCTTCCGGCCTTACTTAACAACTTCTCGAAAGTCTTAATCGTAAATCCCTTATGGAGAAGTGCTTTATCGGGCCGTGAATGCTTTTAAGCAAGATACGCGTACGCATCTTTGCTCTTGTAGCTATGGCTCACACTTCATGCTTAGATTCCTCCATCGAAGTATGTAGTCCACTAAAGTTTCGTTCGATTTCTGTTTCTCCACCACTAGATCACCGATTGTGATATGGTGCTGAGCTTCGGCAAACTGTTTCACGAAGAGGTTTTCTAATTCTGAAAATGTCTTTACCGAATCGTTGGGTAACTCTGCGTACCAGTCGAAAGCAATCCCTGATAAACTGCTGACGAACTGTCGGAAGAGTAAAGCATCACTCCCACTGGCATTGCAATAACTAGACAAAAATGTGCAATGTGCTGCCGAGGGTTTTCGATACCATCAAAAGTCTTGAACAGAGGTGGTACGAAGCCTTTTGGGTATTATACTGCATCCAATTCTTCGGGGTAAGGTCTACCCATCTGAATAGATGCTCCGCTCTTAGACTATGCTAAGGTTTCTCGCACCTGCTGTTCTACCATGCTCTTGATGTCTTTCTCTGGAGTCATATTCTAAGTAGAATCTTTCTTAGGCTGATCGTCTCCGTTAACGGATGTAATCTCTTTTCCTCCGTCTGTAATATGAATAACTTCTGGAGGTGTTTCTCTTGGGGGTTGAACCTGACTTTGAAGAGTGGCTAGAGGCTGCAGCCATCTCTTGATCCTTTTCGCCATTTGAGAGATTGTATCATCTTTTTCTCGAAGTTGTGCTCTTAACATTTACGGTTCATCTCTTTCTGCAATCTTGCGGAGCACCTTGCGAAGGCGACGATGCTCGTGTCTCAACCATGTTGATCTCCACATATTCGTCATCCGTGAATTCCGACGAGTCAACTTCATCTCCAAACTTTTCTTCTCTTTCTCTTGCTAATCGTTGAATGTCGGTTCTTAGCTTTTCCATAGCGTCCTCCAATTGTCTTTTTCGTATGGTTTCACAGTTATCATGCGATGACTGTTGGATTTCCTTCTTGGGAGTCCCCTTCATTGCAGTGGCGCTCTCTTCAGACTCGAGTCTCCTGACGAGACTTTCCTTTTTTGGTCTTTGTTTCGGTCTTAATTGGCCAGTAGTAGGACACCATACCATCCTTCAGCGGCGAGAGGCCTAGGACCGGATGGTGCGTCGGTTGAATCTTTGGAAGGTGGTATCCTCACTGATACGTAAACACTGAAACAACAATAGGTAAACTAGCTTTCATCTTCTTATTCGGCTTTTACGTGGCGCTAACGGGTTCTACTCGCGGCCCGAGACGGGATTTGGGCGGCACCCGCCCTATTCTTCTTAAAATCTACGATACGGGACATTTCTCTTTCTTTGCTAACTTCTACATCACGGTCTGCGATCGAGCGAATGGTTTAATCCTAGTCCTTTTCTTTCGATTGTTGCTATAGTATGCGGGTCGAGGTAATGTAGAAGCAATCTTGTGGACATTTTCCTCGTCAGCTGCGGCGGAGAGGGGATGAAATCTACTTCCTTCCAAAAGCGGTGTATACTCAGGCAATGGTATGTACTCAGGTAGTGGTGCGTACCCAGGCAGTTCTTCCAAGACAGTAACTTCAGCAGCTCTGTCTTTCCTTGCAATCTTTCTACTCCTGTTTCTCCTCTGAGTTTGTGTTAGGGGTGGAACCCTTGAGCTGGACCCAATTTTGAAAATAGAAGGTCTCGCATGGAGATATGTACCCTCCACGGTAACAAATTTAAATTTCCCTCCCCTTCAGTTTGGCGGAAGTCAGGGTAGGTGCAGAGACCACTAGACCGGTGGGGGTAGAGACAACAGTCCTCTTATGAACAGTCT
The DNA here is from genome assembly GCA_022702705.1 of Papilionanthe hookeriana x Papilionanthe teres. Lineage (NCBI taxonomy): Eukaryota > Viridiplantae > Streptophyta > Magnoliopsida > Asparagales > Orchidaceae > Papilionanthe > Papilionanthe hookeriana x Papilionanthe teres. The sequence goes on along the minus strand of CM040426.1, from coordinate 37,550,287 downwards.
CAGCTGGAACCCTTTGCAGGGGAGGGAACTCTTGAGTTGACTTGAGGTTGAACTCGATCAAAGGTCTTTCAGTTTCAGGCACTTTGTTTGTAAGTGTGAAAAGGGTGACGTCAGTGATCTTGACATTTGTATTCTCGAATCCTTGCCCGAAACGGATGATTCCATTGTTAGGAAGCTCCTCCTTGTAGACAGCTAGGTCAAGCCCGTTGGTAAAGGAGAAAATCAGCTTTGAGGCAGACATTTTCTGCAAGGTAGATTCGATTGTCGGTCCCAAGTTATGCTTCTTCTCATCGGGACGAAAAGAAAGGAATCGAAAAGAGTCTGAACACATTTTTGTTCATGTATTTATAAAAAGGAGTTATTTGTTAAAAGAGTCATTCATTAGAGGATTTGTTTATTACGAACATAATGTTCAAAGGTGTAGAGAAGGTAAGGAATTCGATTCCGAATTGGAAAGGAAGAGAAAGTCTTATGCAAGACTTCTCGACTAGAAGGACCGCTCCTAAACTAACACCTATTGGGGGTCCACCCCACCTCAGAAAAGAGGTAAAAGGATCTCGAAACCTCTCCGTTTAGGGGTGTCTAAACAGTGGCATCTAAATCCGAGAGGAGTTGGCTATACTCGTTCAAGACAGAAATGAACGGGGTATTCCAACGGAAGAATGGTAGTTTGGTCAACTAGGGGCATGGGCTCACTACCGATTTATGAAAACAAAATCATCTGACCAAAATGGAGAGAGGAACTGATTCCGCAGCGGAGTCACCAGAAGTTGTCGGCATAATTTTAGGTTTGTGTTGTATTTTTAAAAGAGGTCGCCTACAGAAATTGTCGGCGAATTTTTAATTTAATTTAAATAAATAATTTGAAAGGTACTATTTGATTTTGAAAAAAATTTTAAATTTGAAAATTTTAAGACATGAAATCAAACTGATCTCACATCCCGAATTGTTTATATTAACGAGCACCGCACCACAAACTGTATATCTATCCCGGAGAATAGACACATTGCTTGATGATGGGGCTCAGTTAAATAAACTAGAAGATTTGTGACATCCGTTTGGTCTACGAACCAATTTTATAAGCCGAAAAGTTCCCCTGCTTAATATAAAGGAATTAAGCAGGGTTTATATTACTCGGATTCTTAAAGTTCCCTATAAGGGCAAGCCCCTATAGTTAATTACATCTTAAATGAAGTGAATCATTTAAGAAAACTCTCGATAATGATCGAGTGGTTTTGCTCTCAAGAATTTCAAAGTTTAGGGTTTTCAAAGGATTTGAATTTTGGAAATTTCAATAGGGAATGGATCAAATTTGGAACATTTATTTTCAGGAGTCCAAAGAAAGATAAGTAGAAGAAGCTGAGGATCCAAGAAGAATCTTGCCAACTTCCCACACTATCCTATTATTTGGCTTCGAGTTTAAGAAAATTATTTAATGTTGTAATCCTGCCAATTTTAATTAATTAGCACTTATATTTGTATGACATAATCATACGAAATAGCCTCGAAGATGTGAGGGTTTATGTCATACCAAACGACTACCTCGGAATCCTAAGACGAGTTAGGGCTTAACTTACATAACATGATTATGCAAATGCCTAACAAAAGGGTTGAGGATTTATGTTGCACTAGGCAAACTACCTCGAAATCCTACGGTTTGGTTTTTTAATTCTAGGAAAGGTTTTGCTAGAGTAGATTCAAGTTTTGCTGACGAAGATGGCCGTGCTGCCCACCTTGCTCCAGGCTCCTTGTTGTTGGAGAGGTTTAGTTTTAGAAGTCATAAATCAGGAGATGAGAGAAGTGTTCTGGTTTTAGAGAAATCTTAAAGTCCAAATGTCTTTAGTGTTTTAATTAAAACAAATCTTAAAGTTGATTAAACAGAACCGATTAAGATCCCATGGTTCCGTCATCCCGGCACCGTTATTTTCATCAAATTCACTTAGTCTAGATGAATTTGCTAAACTCAATTAAATGAGTTCCACACTTTCATTTAGACCTTGGGAAATCCCGTTAGCAACACGTGGGTTACATCATCCGAGGTATTCCCGATCATTCAACGAGACGTTTTAATTTAGTTGCAATTGTAGTTTTGTTGTTCTGTTTGTGATTAAATTTTGAGTTGTTTTATATTTTGAAATGTTGTGGCGGTAAATTTTATCTTGTAATGATTTTTAGTTTAATTTTGTTTTTATTTCAGGGACCATCCTAAAGGTTTTGGTTTTCATGCAACAGTTGTTTATCATGCAAGAAAAGTAAGTAACAGTGCATATAAGTAAATTGCAATAAAGTAACTTGCAACAAAATAAAAGCGTACCTGGAGGGTCTTCCCGTCATCCCAAGCTACACTTAAAACACATGTTAAGGCATTTAAATAATTCAACAAGTACCTAGGTAAAGCTAATGGAAAGGTTTTGGTTGTCTACCAAAGTCCTAATCCTATAGCTTAGTCATCCCTAGTGACGTCTAGGTTCTTGTGTTTTGGTTTAAGGATGATTTTCTTCATCGAAAGAACAATTAAATTCAATTGTTCTTATAAACATCCTATCATATTGAGGAAGTGCTTAAGACGAGTCTTAAACATCTTTTCAATACCTCTAGGATTGTTTTAAGTCCAAGAGAATTTAATTATACAAGTGAATTAATCATCCAGGAGTTTAAGTTCTGTTCATTTGCTCAGTGAACTAGGACATTTGAATGTCTCATTAGTGAAGTAACACTTCACTTGATACCTCATTTAAAAGTTATAATACTAAAAGCTTTATAAGGGCAAATCAACTTATTAAATATTTTAATGATTTAAACTTAATGATTTAATTTGAATTTTGACTTAATTATAAAAGTTAGTTTAAGTTTGGAATAGTGTTCGAGTCATTTTAGATTTAATTCTTAATGATTTAATTTAGGTTTATTATTAAATGATTTTAATTTAATTTAATTCAATTTAATTTAATTTTAATTTAATTTAATTTAATTTAATTTAATTTAACTTAATTTTAATTTGATTTAGTTTAATTTAATTTAATTTAAGTTAATCTTAATTTAATTTAATTTTAATTTAATTTAATTTATTTTTAATTTAATTTAGTTTTAATTTAATTTAATTTAATTTGATTTAATTTAATTTCAATTTTAATTTTTTAATTAAGACTTAAGTAATATTGAAGTGATTTATTTAGGGATTTTCAAATTAAAGAATAAATATCTTCTTAAATAATATCCTTACTTTAATAATTCCAATTTCTATTATTCTCCCAAAATTTCAATTAATTAATTAATTAAAGTTTTATTATAATTATTTTTGAAATGATTAGTAGATTTCTACCCTTAATCATTTGAGTTTCAATCATAAGAAAAAAAATTAGTTTAAAATCAAATATTTTACCCTCCCCTTTGATTAATCCTAAAATTTTAATTAAATGTTGAAATTTTTAATTACCATTTTGCCCTTCAAGCTTAATAATTTTATAACTCATTAAATTAAGCTCAAATGAACTTAATATTTTTATACAACCTTACTCACATATCATGTAAGACATTAGAGGAGAAAATGTGATTTTTCTGTTTTTAATTTATTTATGTAATTATTTTTAATAGAATATAGGGGTTTTCAAGGAAAATTCAATAACATGACCAAGAAAATGTTTCTGTCCTAAAGAAAATTATGGGATATTCCTAATGACTAGAGGACCATTTGGACCAATTTTGGTGATTTTTTGAGTTATATTTTATTTATTAGAATTATTTTGAGTTTTGGAGCATTAGTTAATTTTAAAATAAAATTAAAGTTGAAAAATAGATTTTATATTTTTTCTTAGATCTCTCTAACCTCAAGGAGTTCAGAGAAATAAATTTTGTATTTTTCTGATTTTTCTTTGATTTATTAGAATTATTTTAGTGAAAAGGTTGGAAAATACATTTTTTAATATTAAAAATTACATTAAGCCTTTAAAATTCAATATCTCACCCTAGGGACTTAAGAAAAATGTTTAGTTTGTTCCTAAATGATTAGAATTCAAAATGTGACATTTTGGTGATTTTTAATATTTTTATGATTTTTATTATTTTTTAATTATTAAAAATATTAAAATAATGATAAAAATCAACTTGTTTAGAAAATTATAATTTTAATTTTTCTAAGTTCCTCTGATATCAGAGAAGTTCTAAAACCATTTTTGTGAATTTTTGAAAAGTATTTTGTGAGTTGTGAATTTTTAAACTTCAAATTTATTTAAGGGGGTTAATCAACCCATTTGGTGGATCAAACCAAGTCCAATTAGTTTCAAATTTTTATTTGGTGTTCTCCTATCCCTAGAGGACAGTGGAGAATTGTTTTTAAGTTAATTTGATGTGTGGTTAACCCTAATTAATTAAATTTCAATTTTGGGTATTTAGGCCAATTAGGATTGATCCAAGTGAATTAACTCAAAACTTATTTTTTCTAGATTCCTCTGGTCATAAGAAACATCACCAAATTCTCCTAGAATTTATTTCTCAACATGCTAATTATTGGAATTATAATACTCAAAACAGTAACATGAACTTGGAAAATCAATAACTTCTCATAGGGATGGCCTCTGACCTTGGAAAATTCAAGGAATCTTCCCAAGTTCAGAGGCTTCAAACGCCCTATGGTCTCATGCCATGGTGAATTGCTTATGCAAATGGAGAATTAAAATAATGCAGAGAGTAAATAAATTATTAAAAATAAAATACTTAATGAAATTACTTGATTTCTTTTCCACATTATTCTCCTCTGTTCACTGAGCAAGAGCGTATTTTTATTTTATTTTTATGATTTTTCTACACAAAGTTATGAATTTTTGAAGTTTTGGTAATTAAATAAATAGAAAAAAACCCTCCTACTTATCCACGCGGCGCCGCGTCAACCTTAGCCTTTCCGAACGGCCACGCGGCGTCTTCTGGTTCGGCGCCGCCATCCAATTCAGCACTCCAGGGGCCCTCGGTTCATGTACCGTTGCACTGTCCAGCTCGATCCCGACCATCCGCTCGATACACGCGCGATCCAATGGCTCCCAGTCATCGTCTACGACTGGTGTGAACCCGTGACCGTCGACCTTCTAACCCTAATTTCTCACTCGATTCTCAAAAGATTTTTTTGTTCTTATGCTCTATGGATTCATCTTGAAGAGACGAACACATCCATACGGTAAACATGCATTGAAATTGACTCAAACTAAATGGAGAATCTCCAGAAGCCCGGGAGAAGGAGAGAGCTCATACCTTTGCTCGGAGAAGTGAAGCTTCAATGCGAGGGCTATGTCACCTTCGATTGGGTCCAAGCAAGCTCCGGATGAAGTCCCTTGGCACAGTGAATTGCTAGGTACAAAAGTGACCACGGCCGATCACAAAGCTTGGAGGTTGGAAGCAATGGTTGGCACAGTGAGGGGCTTTTCTTGGGAAACTTCTCCTCTTGGTGCGGTTAAGGTGTAGAGTCGATCAATTTGAGGATTGACTCACTGTGGTGAAGTATCCTGGTTTTGGGCTTGGATTTCAACTCTGAAATTGAGCTCACAGAGAGGAAATGGCAGGGGGATTTTAGTGGGGATCAAGTTCTCTAGGTGTGGGGAAGAGTCTGGAATGATTTTGGCAGAGTTTCCTTAAGGTTTGTTTTAGCACCTCTTCCATGGCCGAGAGAGGTGGTGTTTAAATAGGCATGGCTGGAGGCTCTCCCAGGGGGAGTTAGGGGTTAGGATCAGCTGCTCTGGTGAGGAGAAGAACACTGCGCAATGGCCATTTGGAGTGGGGAACTCAGTAAGGTGGAATTCCAAAACTTGGCTCCTCCCAAGGTCTCGGCCATGGGGTTTTCCGGCGGCTCAGGTGGCTAGCCGGATGGTGGCGATGGAAAAAAATATAATTTTTTTCGAAATGTGTCCTTGGTGCTGATGAGGTCATGTCATCGCCATCCAATATATCATATCAATGTCAAGGAGTCGCCATCTAATATTAGCCTAGTTTTATTCGTATAAATCCTATGAAGGATTTAGAGAATATTTAGGACTAATAGTAGAAAAGGATGTTTATGATAATTCTTATATGAGGATATTCTAGAATAACGTATTCTAGAATTTTCATATGAAGAAAAATCATGGTAAACCAGAGATTTCTATTTTGGGTTCTTTTAAATCTCCTATAGAGGTAAGCCTCTATAGTTAATTACATCTTAAACAATTCTCAATTGTTTAAAAAACTTCTGATTAATGTTAATCATTTATTTTCTAACAATTTATTTTAAGGAGAGATGTACCCACTATCACTCTCAAATGTCGTTGAATGCTTTAGGTATTTTGACTAACCTAAATGTTTTAGTTTTGTTGTCATGTCGTTGTTTTGTTGAACAATTTCAGGTTATATGTCTAACCTAAAAAGTTTTTTTTTGTTGTCAATGTCGTTGTTTTGTTGAAACGTTTCAGGTTATATGTCTAACCTAAAAGTTTTGTTTTGTTATCAATGTCGTTGTTTTGTTGAACAATTTCAGGTTATATGTCTAACCTAAAAGTTTTGTTTTGTTTTGTTGCTAATATTCCGTCGTCAACATCCTGTAAAACAGAGTTAGCACACCCTATAACATGCAAAGAAAATCTAAACGAAATTTCTTGTCTTCATCCTGCAAAGAAAATATCGTCGAAATAATGTCGCAGAATATTTTTTGAATGTCGAGTTATTTCGAAATGTCAACTTCATGCTAATCATGTTGTTTTATTTTTGAAATGTCAAATTTTCGTTGATTATGTAAACATCAGATTTATGTCGGTTATGTCAATTTCAATTTTAGAATGTGGAATTATGTCGTTCTTGATCTGAAATGTTGAATCGATCTTGAGTTTGAACTTAAATTTTGGGTTTGTTTCTTTTCTTGAATTCATGTCTATCGAAAGATTTAAAGTTAAATTAAATATTTATTGAACTAACTTGGGTTCATGTCTGGTTGAACCTAAGTTAAATTCAATGTTGATTGAATTTAATTAACTCGAGTTCATGTATGTATCGAACTTAAGTTAATAGGTTTAAAATTAAATTCAATATTAATTGAATTAACTTGGATTCATGTCTGGTTGAATCTAAGTTAAATTCAATGTTGATTGAATTTGATTAACTTGAGTTCTTGTCTGTTTGAACATAAGTCAAAAGGTTTGAAGTTAAATTCAATATTTATTGAATTACCTTGGGTTCATGTCTGGTTGAACCTAAGGTTAAAGGTTTAAAGTTAAATTCAATATTGATTGAATTACCTTGGGTTCGTGTCTGGTTGAACCTAAGTTAAATTCAATGGTGATTGAATTTGATTAACTTGTGTTCATGTCTGTTTGTACCTAAGTTAAAAGGTTTAAAGTTAAATTCAATATTGATTGTATTACCTTGGGTTCGTGTACTGGTTGAACCTAAGTTAAATTCGATGTTGATTGAATTTAATTAACTTGAGTTCATGTACATGTTTGAACCTAAGTTAAAAGGTTTAAAGTTAAATTCAATATTGATTGAATTACCTTGGCTTCGTGTACGAGTTGAACCTAAGTTAAATTCAATGTTGATTGAATTTTTTTAACTTGAGTTCATGTACATCTTGAACCTAAGTTAATAGGTTTGGTTTAGGATGGAGTTCATTAAATTTTAAACCTTGTTTAAATAGGATTTAAAGGTTAATCAAGCCTAATAAATTATACTTAATTAGAATTATAGACCATTCAAATACATTTTTGGTAAGGTTTAAGTCTTAATCAAGTCTATTTTGTTGGACCTAGATTTAAGATTGTCTTAAGTTCATTAGGGGTTGAACTCGAAGTTCGAGTTTGATTTAAGTCTAATGTAGATTAGACTTAACTTTGGTTTGGGTTGAATTTAGGTTCAATGTGGATTGGACCTAAGATTTAAATTAACTTGAGTTCAAGTTGGATTGAATTCAAGTTGAATTATGTTTAAGTTTAGGTTAGGTTCATTGTGGGTTGAACCTAAGATTTGGGTTAACTTGAGTTCAAGTTGGATTGAACTCAAGTTAGGCTATGTTTGAGTTTAAGTTAGGTTCAATGTGGATTGAACCTAAAGTTTAGGTTTACTTGAGTTCCAGTTGGGTTGGACTCAAGTTAGGTTATGTTTGAGTTTAAGTTAGGTTCAATGTCGATTGAACCTAAAGTTTAGGTTTACTTGAGCTCAAGTTGGATTGGACTCAAGTTAGGTTATTTTTGACTAAGTTTGGTTTAACTTGAGTCTAATATGGGTTAGACTTAAGTTTGGTTTGATTTTGACTTAGGTTCATGTCAGGTTGATCCCAAGTTTGGTTTGACTTAAAGTTCAATGTGAGGTTAGACTTAAGTTAGGTTTAGGTTTAATTTAGGTTCGATGTGGGTTGAACCTAAGTTTGGTTTGACTTAAATCTAATATAGGTTAGACTTAGGTTAGGTTTAATTTTGACTTAAGTTCATGTCAGGTTGAACCTAAGTTTGGTTTGACTTAAGTATAATGTGGATTAGACTTAAGTTAGGTTTTGACTTAAGTTCATGTCAGGTTGAACTTAAGTTTTGTTTGACTTAAGTCTAATATAGGTTAGACTTAAGTTAGGTTTAGGTTTGATTTAGGTTCAATGTGGGTTGAACCTAAGTTTGGTTTGACTTAAATCTAACATAGGTTAGACTTAAGTTAGGTTTAAGTTTGATTTAGGTTCATGTCAGGTTGAACCTAAGTTTGGTTTGACTTAAGTCTAATGTGGGTTAGACTTAAGTTAGGTTTAAGTTTGACTTAAGTTCATGTCAGGTTGAACCTAAGTTTGGTTTGACTTAAGTCTCATGTGGGTTAGACATAAGTTAGGTTTAGATTTGATTTGGGTTCAGTGTAGATTGGACTTAAGTTTAACTTAGATCTAACTAAGTTTGGTTTGACTTATGTCTAAATGGGTTAAGCTTAAGTTAGGTTTGATTTTTTTTTTAAACCTTGGTTAATTAAGGCTTAATGATCTTATTAAGTCTAAGGTTTAGACCTAATTAGGATTTGAATTTTTTTAAGGCTTAGTTGGTTAAGGCTTAATGGTTTAATTATATCTAATGGTTAGATCTAATTAGGGTTTGAGTTTGATTAAACCTTAGTTAGTTAAGGTTTAATGACTTAATTAGGTCAAATGGGTTAGACCTAGTTAGGGTTTAAGTTTAATTAAACCTTAGTTAGTTAAGGTTTAATGGTTTAATTAGGTCTAAGGGTTGGACCTAATTAGGGTTTAAGTTTGATTAAACCTTAGTTAATTAAGGTTTAATGGTTTAATTAGATCTAAGGGTTAGACCTAATTAGGGTTTAGGTTTGATTAAACCTTAGTTAGTTAAGGTTTAATGGTTTAATTAGGTCTAAGGGTTAAACCTAATTAGGGTTTAAGTTTGATTAAACCTTAGTTAGTTAAGGTCTAATGGTTTAATTAGATCTAATGGGTTAGACCTAATTAGGTTTTAGGTTTTATTAAACCTTAGTTAGTTAATGTTTAATGGTTTAATTAAGTCTAATGGGTTAGACCTAATTAGGGTTTAGGTATGATTAAACCTAAGTTAGTTAAGGTCTAATGGTTTAATTAGGTCTAAGGGTTAAACCTAATTAGGGTTTAGGTATGATTAAACCTTAGTTAGTTAAGGCTTAATGGTTTAATTAGGTCTAAGGGTTAGACCTAATTAGGGTTTAAGTTTGATTAAAACCTTATGTTTAAGGAGGTTAATTAAGTTTAGTATGTCTTTAAACCTAATTAAGGGAATTTAGTTTTGATTAATTAAGTTTAATATGTCTTTAAACCTAATTAAAGAGTGTTTGGTTTTGTATTAATTCAGTTTAATATGTCCTTAAACTTAATTAAAAAGAGTTTAATTTTTATTAAACCTAATTTAGGTAAGGTCTAATAGGTTAATTAAGTTTAATGTGTCCTTAAACTTAATTAAAAAAAGTTTGATTTTTATTAAACCTAATTTAGGTAAGGTTTAATGGGTTAATTAAGTTTAGTGTGTCTTTAAACTTAATTAAAGAAGTTTAATTTTTATTAAAGCTAATTTAGGTAAGGTTTAATGTGTTAATTAGGTTTAGTGTGTCCTTAAACTTAATTAAAGAAGTTTAATTTTTATTAAACCTAATTTAATTAAGGTTTAATGGGTTAATTAAGTTTAGTATGTCTTTAAACTTAATTGGATAAGTTTAATTTTTATTAAACCTAATTTAGGTAAGGTTTAATGGGCTAATTAAGTTTAGCGTGTCCTTAAACTTAATTAAAAAAAAGTTTAATTTTTATTAAAGCTAATTTAAGTAAGGTTTAATGGGTTAATTAAGTTTAGTATGTCTTTAAACTTAATTGGAGAAGTTTAATTTTTATTAAACCTAATTTAGGTAAGGTTTAATGGGTTAATTAAATTTAGTATGTCTTTAAACTTAATTGGATAAGTTTAATTTTTATTAAACCTAATTTAGGTAAGGTTTAATGGGTTAATTAAGTTTAGTGTGTCCTTAAACTTAATTAAAAAAAGTTTAATTTTTATTAAACCTAATTTAAGTAAGGTTTAATGGGTTAATTAAGTTTAGTATGTCTTTAAACTTAATTGGAGAAGTTTAATTTTTATTAAACCTAATTTAGGTAAGGTTTAATGGGTTAATTAAGTTTAGTGTGTCCTCAAACTTAATTAAAGAAGTTTAATTTTTATTAAACCTAATTTAGGTAAGGTTTAATGGTTTTAAATGTCATTTTAAGCCTTAATTGAATCTAATCTTGTCATTTTAGTCTCAAGTGAGGTTTATTATTAGCCTATCATAGGCTAGAATCATTTTCGAACATAGATTGTTGATGAAAATAGTTCAATTTTATAAAGGGTCATTTTAGGATCAAAATTATTTAATTAATAAATGATTTTAACCCTAAATTTCTAAATTTCATTCAAGATTGTTTCTATGACTTAGAAATATTTTTCCTAGGGTCATTGTCTGTTGCCCTATCATTCCTAGCCATTTGTATTTTTATTTTCTTAATTTTCAAGTTTTTATAATTATTATTTGAAATAATTACAAAGAAACTTGAAAATTCAAGAAAAGTATCCTAGGCATGTTTTTTGTCCTTAGAAAAATTATGGAAGGTCCCTAAGAACATAAAGATAAATGCCTCAAAGTTTCATAATTTTTTTGATTTGTTAATAATTTTTAATAATTAAAATACTCCAGAGAGTATTTAATTAATTAAAAATTAAATACTGAGAATAAAATTATGATTTTGGTCTCATAATTTTCTCCTCTTCAAGAGCTTTCCAGAGGTATTTTTATTTTATTTTTATGACCTCTGATTAAAATTATTTGAATTTTTGAAGTTTGAAGGGTTAAAATGGAATCTTTTTTTAATTTCGCGCCGCCAAAACCCCCCGCCGTCGACGCGTGTCTTCGGACGCGTCGAAAGGGCGAGAAGATCCCATGCAACGGGTCTAACGGTGGAAGGCGCGAAGCGGAATCTGGGCCGTCCATCTCAAACAGTGCGCGATCGTAGGGCCGAGAATATTCGAAATTTATTTCAAAAATTCCGAAACCGTTAAACTTCAAATGTTAATTTCTTACTCATTTCTTGATGAAATTGAGTGATTTTTTTTAAAATGCTCATCTGGATGAGAGGTATCTATTCATACGGTGATGATACACTTTTGAGCTAGTATAGCACATGATTTATCAAAAATATGATTTATTTTGCAAAGATAAATTCCATACCTTGGCCATAAGCAAATCAAGCTAGTTAAGACTTTATGGTTGCCTGCTAGGACCCCAATAGAAGATAATTGCTGCAGCAATTTGTTCCAGAAGTAGGGCTTAGAGAGGAATTTGGGAAAAATGCCTAATTTGGGCTGTTTTTGAAAATTGGTCAAATTGGCTCAAATGGGCTGAAACTATGGCTTGGGATTGATCTTAAAAGATTATGGAAGCTCTTAGGAAGAAGTTTTGTGTTGGGAGCAAGAGGGTTTGAGCAGCCTATGGACCTCCCTAAATATTTTTCTCCTCCTTGCTAGTTTCGGCCATGGGGTCCTTTTATAGCAAGGGGATGGTGTTGGCTTGGCTTAGGACTATTCTAGAGGATTACTTACCTCCTCTATTAGCTGATTGGGTGATCAATTGGCTGGAGATAGGCTTGGATGCTTCTCCCTAAGTTTGTCATGATGAATTTCATCTCTTTGTCTCTTGTCCATTGGCCATTGTGGGAGGTTACTTGTGAGCTGTTGTTTCACTTGCTAATGAGATTACACCTCACTTCTTAGGCTTGGCAAATGGTGACACATATGCCTAGCCTTCATCATTACCATTAACCATGGTAGGGGGGGTTCATGTGTGGTTTTCCTCCCATTGGGTGGCTTGGGAGGTGGAGAAAATGGCTTTTTGTTGGCCGGCCACTTCATGGAGAGGATGTGTTTAGAGTGAAGGAGGTGGTGACACCTCATCCCATGCATAACCATGGATGTTAAGCCATGGGTAATGGGCCTTAAGGTGCGCTTAATTAAGTGTTAAATAAGCCTTTAAGATGGTTTAGCCTAATTAATTATGAAGAGGCTAAAAAGTTATTTCATTTCTTCTTTAATTCCCATTTTAATTAATTATTTTATTAACTAAAATTTGTGGAAATTATTTTATTAATCAATTTATTAATTGAAAATAATTTAGAATTAATTAATTGATTATTTTTGTTATTTTATGATTTTAATTTAATTTTCATTTTAATTAATTATGTCATTTAATTAAACTTTTGAAAATTAAATCATTAATCATTTTAATTAATCAAAATAATTTTGAAATTAATTATTTGATTAATTTTGTCATTTTTATTTCATTTTTATCTAGTTTAATCAAAATAGATAAGTGTTGACCAATTTTGACTTGGGTTGACCCAAGTCAGCCCAAATTGATCAAATTGATTTTAAGATGTCCAATTTTTGTGATTTTGTCATTGTGGTATTTTAAATGTGTCAGTGGGTGAAAATGTTGATTTATATGTCAACAGGACTGGTCATTAGTTCTGGTTTGACCAATTTGACCAAGGTTGACTTTTTAGGTTAAAGGTTGACCTATGGGGTTAACAGTGTAGGTCATTAGGTCTGGTTTGTCCAATTTGACCAAAGTTGACTTTTTAGGTCAAACGGTTGACCTATGGGGTCAACAGGGTAGGTCATTAGGTCTGGTTTGACCAATTTGACCAAAGTTGACTTTTTAGGTCAAAAGGGTGACTATGGGGTCGACGAGTGTAGGTCATTAGGTCTGATTTGACCAATTTGACCAAAGTTGACTTTTTAGGTCAAAAGGTTAACCTATGGGGTCAACAGGGTAGGTCATTAGGTCTGGTTTGACCAGTTTGACTAAAGTTGACTTTTTATGTCAAAAGGTTAATCTATGGGGTCAACAGGGTAGGTCATTAGGTCTGGTTTGACCAATTTGACCAAAGTTGACTTTTTAGGTCAAAAGGTTAACATATGGGGTCGACGGTGTAGGTCATTAGGTCCAGTTTGACCGATTTGACCGAAGTTGACTTTTTAGAGTCGAAAGGTTAACCTGATAGAAGTCGACGGGGTAGGTCATTAGGTGCGGTTTAACCGATTTGACCAAAGTCGACTTTTAGGTCGAAAGGTTGACTATGGTGTCAACGGGGTAGGTCATTAGGTACAGTTTGACCAGTTTGACCAAAGTTGACTTTTTAGGTCGAAAGGTTGACTATGGGAGTCAGCGAGTGTAGAGTCATTAGGTGCGGTTTGACCAATTTGACCAATTTGACTAATGTTGACTTTTTAGGTCATAGGGTTGACTCTATGGGGTCGACATGTGTAGATCAGTTGAGTGCAGTTTGACCAATTTGACCAAAGTTGACTTTTTAGGCGAAAGGTTGACCTATGGGGTTAACGATGTAGAGTCATTAGGTCTTGTTTGACCGGTTTGACCAAAGTTGACTTTTTAGGTCATAAGGGTGACCTATGGGGTCAACGAGTGTAGGTCACTTGAGTACGGTTTGACCGGTTTGACCAAAGTTGACTTTTAGGTCATAAGGGTGGCTTATGGGGTCAGCAGGGTTAGTCACTTGAGTCCAGTTTGACCATTTTGACCAATGTTGACTTTTAGGTCGAAAGGGCATTGACTCATTGTAAAATGAGGTCAACAAAGAGCCTCGATATGTGTAGAATACTATATAAGTGTTCTGCACATATTGGTGTTGACCGAAGTGGTCTAAGAGATGTCTCATAATGATCAGGAAAGGAGGGAATATCATATCACTCCCGGAGAATGTCAGATGTCTTTTATGTCGGTTCTAAGAAGAGATTTTTTTCTTGTATTTGAAAAGAAATTTATTGGGAGGAAAAATGGATGTCATATTTCATTTTTCAAAATGTCGGTGTCGATATTTTGATAAAGGAATACCTTGATTTCCATGTCAGGAAAGGACGTATACCCTATAACAGGAGGGAGAAAATGGATGTCTTTTTATATTTCTCAAAATGTCAATGTTAAGACTTGGTTAAAGGAAAGTCGTAATTTCCGCATCAGGAAAAGGACTTATATCCAATAACTAAAGAGAGAAAATAGATGTCATTTTCTATTTTCCCCAAAATGTCGATGTCAATATCTTGTTAGAGGAAAGCCGTAACTTCCGTATCAGGAAAGGACTTATATCCAATAACCGAAGAGAGAAAATTGATGTCATTTTCTATTTTCCTCAAAATGTCGATGTCAAGATTTGGTTAAAGGAAAGCCATGACTTCCACATCAGGAAAGGACTTGTATCCAAGAACCGAAGAGAGAAAATAGATGTCATTTTCTATTTTCCTCAAAATATCAATGTCAAGATTTGGTTAAAGGAAAGCCGTGATTTCCACATCAGGAAAGAACTTATATCCAATAACCGAAGAGAGAAAATAGATGTCATTTTCTATTTTCCTCAAAATGTCGATGTTAAGATTTGGTTAAAGGAAAGCCGTGATTTCCACATCAGGAAAGGACTTATATCCAATAACCGAAGAGAGAAAATAGATGTCATTTTCTATTTTCCTCGAAATGTCGATGTCAATATCTGGTTAGAGGAAAGCCATGATTTCTGTGTCAGGAAAGGACTTATATCCAATAACCGAAGAGAGAGAAAATAGATGTCATTTTCTATTTTCCTCAAAATATCAATGTCAATATTTGGTTAGAGGAAAGCCGTAACTTCCGTATCAGGAAAGGACTTATATCCAATAACCAAAGAGAGAAAATAGATGTCATTTTCTATTTTCCTCAAAATGTCAATGTCAAGACTTGGTTAGAGGAAAGCCGTAACTCCCGTATCAGGAAAGGACTTATATCCAATAACCGAAGAGAGTGGCGAACTCACTAATATTTTTTTTGTGGGAATATCCGCTGGGGTTTTGACTTATATAGGTCGAAAGATAATTCTCATGTTTGATTATCATAAATTATTCATTTTGTCATTTATTGATTTTAGGACCTGTCGACATATCACAGACAATGGGGATATATTTTTCTTCAACACTTTATTTTATTTCCATAAAAAAAGTCACAAGTACATATTTATTGCAAACAAAAGCTTACAGTACATACATATGTACATATCATATAGCACGCTGCAACAAACTACTGATATTTTACATGTCAACAGACTACGATATATCACACATCGACAACTATAGATATATTATATGTCGAGAGTTCTTCGCATCATGTTGTAGATTTGGAGATTATCGGATCGTCCATAAACGTCCTACACTCCAGAAACATCATTCGTCGAACATGTTTCGGGTGTTCGGACATTTATGGAATCACAACAGTTCCAAAGGCTTTAGTCCTTCGAGCTCGGTATTGGTTGATATCCATCTAGTCGTTTGTCAGGTTTCATTCGTCGCAAGGCGATGGAGATTCGTGGTTTGTTAACACTGGGTATGCAGTGTTTTACAAAATCTGCACCGTTCCCTTGGAACAGAAGAACTGATCCTCGAGTTAAAAGGACGTGGAATGTCCCTTCGAAATTCTCGGGGTCCCAAGAATTGTATCTCTCTTCCGAATATCACGGAGCAACGATTCATTAAAGAGAGAGTACAAAATGGTCTTTCAAAATCATGATTTGTCGATGTGAGGAGGGATACAATCCCCTTTATCATACATATTAACGATGCGGCTTATCGGGAACACAATCCGAAGGTATGATCCCCAAGTAACGAGTCGTCGATAATTTGGATTATCACAACGGGTAAAGGGTCGACTTGTTCATGTCATAGAATCCCGGGAAGATTTCCTTCTCGTCTCTTGCATAGTTATAGCAACATCCGTATTGAATGGTTTGCCTACCTTTACCTCGAATCCATTTACTAGGTTCGGAATAGGTCCTTCTTCGAAGGCGTCCGACCCTACCATGATCTCGGGCTTCTATGATGTGGTTGATGATAGCGGCTTGTTCGGTTTCATCAAATATTCTGGTAAAAACTTTAAGACCATCCAGAATATTTATTGTTCTTTTATTCACATATTTATATTGTTCGAAAGTTCTCCACTCAATGGCACGAATTCGTCTTATCTCTTCCTCTGAGTGATTCTTTTTGTCTGATATCCTCAAATATTGAGCAAGTTTAACCGATGGTGGAGTGACGACTGGTTTGCGATCCACTTTTTTTGCAAGGTCTAGATTTGTCGTTTTAGATATTATTTCCTCAAACGGAGTATTGATAGTCCGTGATTTTAACTGACTCATATCTTCCATGTCTTGTTTCTCTTGTAATTGTTTTTGTCGTTTTAGTCGTTTATTGCGATTTTGTCTTTGCGATCTGGTGAATCCTATTGTTGGATTTTTGGTTCCTGATGTTGACGCTCCTTGTACAGGGGCAATCATGAATTCTGTTTCATCTGAGCTATCACTGATTGTGAAGTCATATTCTTCGGGTTGTCGAAGTTTGAATTCTATTAAAGGTGTTTGCAGATTAACTTCACTGTGATTCACCAGATGAAGTAACGATCCATGATATATGGATTCAACCTGCAATAGGTCGAAATCAAAGTGAACTCTGGTCCCCGCGTCTATATGTCGACGGTCCAAGGCAAAAGTCATATTATTTCGGAATGAGAAAAACAATGCGTCTTCGAGCATTTTTCTCGAAAATATCAAGACAGAATATCATTTTAGATTTTCAAATGTTTGTTTAACAAATGAAAGAGATGTCACAAAACATCAAAGATGATTTTTTTGAAAGGAGAATTTATTGTCCCAGTTTATAAATAAGTCTTTATTCATTTCCTTTTTTTTATGTCGCGTAGTATTTCTTTAGAAAACGCCCATTGATTGGAGGTAGGATTCTTTCTCCTTGACAATCCACCAATTGGTAGGATTCTCCGGAATATGTCTTTTGGATTACATATGGACCTTCCCATATGGGTTTGAATTTTCCACCTATCTTTCGATGAGCTAGTATAGGTCTTCGAAGAACTAAAACTAATTCACCGATTCGAAAGGTTTTAGGACGAACTAGTTTGTCGTGAGATCGTATCATTTTTGCTTGATACAATTCAAGATTTTGTTGGGCCTGCAGACGTTTGCCCTCCAAATTTTCAAGTTCTTCAAGTCGCAACTTGACATTTTCTTCTTCAGTTATTTTATCAGTTATTGCGATTCTGAGAGAAGGAATTTGGACTTCTAGAGGCAAAATGGCTTCACAACCATATACTAAAGCAAATGGTGTAGACCGTGTTGGAGTTTGGTATGTAGTTCTATAAGCCCATAAAGCTTCTATTAGTCATTCATGCCACTGTCTCGGGCTATTACTTAATGTCTTTTTCAAGATTTGCACCAATGTTTTATTGAAAGCTTCAGCTAATCCATTGGCTTTAGGGTAATAGATTGTGGAATATCTCCAGTCAATCCCATGCCTTTGGATAAAGTGATTCATTTTTGTGTTTTTGAAAGCCAACTCATTATCTGATATGACTATTCGAGGAATTCCAAATCTATAAACGATATGAGTTTTAAAGAAGTGGAGAACTTGTTCTGCCTTGACTTCTTAAAGGGGTATTGCTTCTGCCCATTTAGAAAAATAGTTAGTAGCTGCCAAAATAAATTTATGGCCTTTGGAGGATGGAGGATCTATAGGGCCCACTATGTCGGTACTCGAGCATTCGAATGGCCATGATGCGATGGTCGGATGTAGGACATTTGGAGGTTGATGTAAAACTACTCCATGTATTTGACATTGATGACATTTCTTTGCAATGTCAAGACAATCTGTCATCATTGTTGACGATAATAACCCATTCTTTTTATTTTCATTTTCGTTTTGGGCCCAGATTGATGTGCACCACATAAACCTGAATGAACTTATTTAACAATCTCTCGAGCTTCAATTGGGTTTAAACATCTTAACCACATTTGATCAAAAGAACATTTGTAAAGAACGTCATTTATTAGAGCATATGATAATGCTCTTTGTTTAATTTAGTTGGGAATAGAACTGTTTTTAGGTAATTTTCCAGTTTGTAAATATTGGATGATTGGTTGTCGCCAATCATCTTTCTCGTCATTTATTGTCATTGTCATATTTTCACCGATTTTATGCAAATTATCCATATCAATTTGAGAAAGAACTTATCGTCCTTTTATAGAAATCGGTATGTCATCTTCTTCGGGACACGCAAATTCCTTTGCAAGTTTTTCCAGAGCATCCGCTAGAGAATTGTCTCGTCTCGGGATTAAGAAGAATGTTACATCAGGAATTTGTTGAAGTAATTTCAAAGTTTAACGAGAATACTGTTCAAGTCGTGGTTTTAGAATTTTCTATTTGCCAGCAATTTGATTGATAATTAACTGGGAATCTCCATAGATATCAGTATTCTCAATTTTCATTAATATTGTCAATTCTAGACCGGTTATGAGCGCTTCATATTCGGCTTCGTTATTCGTGCATGGTTCTGTCAGATGATAGGAAAAAGGCATCATCATTTTGTCTGGAGTAATGAAAATTAATCCTACTCCGTCCAATTAGAGTTCCCATCGTTGCATGTTAGAATTTTTTACTTCTGATATTTGTTCATCGGGTAGATCGTCATTAAGGGGTGATCTTGTTGGAATTGGGTGTGCCGCTAAGAAATCTGCTAGGATTTGTCCTTTAATAGGACGTAACGGTACAAATGTTATGTCGAATTGTAACATGATCATTTCCCATCTTGCTAATCTCCCAGAAAGTGTCGGTCGTGTTATTAAATATTGTAACAGGTTAACTCTTGAAATAAGAGTTACTTTATGAGAAAGCATATAATGTCTTAGCTTTTGAACTGTGAAGATCAAGGCTAAACAATGCTTCTCAATTGTCGGGTATTTTACTTCCGTTGGAAGTAAACAACGACTCAAGTAGTATAACACATTTTCTTTTCCTTCATCATTTACTTGTGCTAGTAAAGCTCCAAGTGAATTGTCAATCGTCGCGGTGTAAAGGATTAAAGGTCTTCCTAATACAGGGGCTGCTAAGACAGGAGGGGTTGTCAAATATTGTTTAATGTCTTCAAAAACATGCTGACACTTTTCATCCCATACAAATTTGGCATCCTTTCTAGTAAGGGCAGTAAGGGGTTAACATCTACCCGATAGATTGGAAATGAAACATCGTATATATGCTAATTTTCCTTGGAAAGATCTCAATTAAGTTAGATTTTTAGGAGGAGGCATATTTAGAATAGCTTCAATTTTGAGAGGATCAATTTCTATCCCACGATGTCGAACTACAAATCCTAAAAATTTTCCTGAAGTGACACCAAAGGCGCACTTTAAAGGGTTCATTTTAAGATTATATCGTCGTAGTCGTTCAAAGACAATTCTCAAATTGTATATATGATCGTATTTTTGTTTACTATTGACAACCAGATCGTCGACATAACATTCGACTTGATTATGTATTAGTTCATCAAAAATCCGTGTGATGGCTCTTTGATAGGTTGCACCAGCATTTTTCAGTCCAAATGGCATAACCTTATAACAATATATGCCCATGGGTGTTCGGAAAGTTGTATTTACTTCATCCTCCGAAAACATTTTTATTTGGTTATACCCTGATGATCCATCCATGAAAGAAAATATTGCTTGTTTTGATGCAATATCAACCATTAATTTAGGAATTGGTAAAGGAAATTCATCTTTTGAACATGCTTTGTTCAAGTCTCTGTAGTCTATGCAGACTCTTATTTGTCCATTTTTCTTTTTAACTGGCACCACATTGGCTAGCCATGTTGGATAGTTTTCTTCTCGTATGAAGTCAGCCTCTATAAATTTCTTGACTTCTGCAATGACCTGTTGCTCTATTTCGACATGCATCACTTGTTTAACTGGGTTTATGATTTGGTCTATCCCGAGTTTATGGACTACAACTTCTGGAGATAAACCAGGCATTTCGTCATAAGTCCAAGCAAAACAGTCTTTATATTCCATCAACAATTGAGTTATGTCTTTTATTTCCTCATCATTAATGAATGAACTAATAAAAGTCGGTTTTGGATTTTCATTAGTTCCTAAATTTATTTATTTTAGTTCATCAATTATCGACTTAATTTCTTCTTCCAACTCCGGGGGAGCATTTTCAATTGGAAGATCAGGCAATGTTTCGGAATCACATTCTTCTGTGACAGTCAAACAAAATTATGTATCATCTAATGGTCCCAAAACTCCAAATCCAACACCTTTTTTAGAGTTAGAATTTCGTTTATTATCATTCCACATTTGTTCAATGAAATGTGGTTATTTTAAAGACCATTGTTTGAGCATTAAACTATTTTGAATGAATTTTCGTGCCTAAGGAGAATACAACTCAAAAGGAATTTTCATTGATTGTGGAAGATTTTCATCTTCTATTTTTACATCATCTTTAGTACAAGAAGAAGTAGAGCCAAGTCTAAACTTAATTGGCTTTTTGTCATCATTATATACTTCTTTGACTATTAAATTCTCAATCTTAGAAGTGGAGATTGGAGTTAGAGTCATAGAATGTATATAATGATTGATTTTGTCATACATAGATTCAAATTGTTTCTCTTTGTCTTCTTCATTTAAAGGTATTTTGAATTGGGGTTCCTTTGCAACCACAGATGTCGTTTCTTCTTCAGAATCCAAGTGGATTTTGAACTTCAGTGGTTTCTTCATTGTGACAATTTGATCTTCTCTCCTTCGTCCTCGTTCTCGGCCTCGACCTCGAGTGCGAGTCTGACGGAAACTAGAATCCTTTGTCTTTATTGAAGAAAAATCCTTTTCATTTATTTTCTTTTGTTTGTTCTCTTCTTCCATATTTACTGTTGTCTCTTTGGAAGATATTGCATTATTTATAGGAGCATAATATGCTGCATCTTCATGCATACCGATTTCATGGATTGAAAATGGTTGCAAGTCTCCTATAATACGAAATTCTTGTCCTTTTCGTAAATATTTGATACATTGATGTAATGAAGAGGGTACCATTTTATATTCATGGAGCCATGGTACTGCAAGTAAGGCATTAAAAGAGGTGTACGAATCAATAATATGAAATTTTCTTTGTCGTTGCCAAGTCGACTATTTTTAAGAGCGAGTGTTATTGATCCAAGGGCCCGTTCTCCTTGTTGATTGAATCCTCTTAACATCATCGTATCCCTTGATAGTTGAGAGGCATCAATGTCTAAGTATGCAAGAGTTCTCGAATTCATAATGTTGATTGAAGCACACAGGTCGATAAGAACTCTCGAAAGTATCGTGTCATTGATGTTTCTTGTAATATATAGTGGACGATTGTGTTCGGTTGTTCCGAGCAACAAGTCATTGTCGAGAGAAGGTAATCTTTGTTGATTCCTCTAATGAGTAGGCTTCGTTTTGGGTAGTACTAGCAAGTTGAGTTAAGCGAATGTCGAGGTCCGAAAGAGCCTTTATTAATGATTCTCTCATTTCTTTGGAAAGTATGAGAGCGTCATAGATGCTTAATTTTGCAGGTAATTTTCTCAAATGTGCCAGTACATTATAATCCACCTTATTGTGAAGATCATCCATACTTCCTTCAGAAGTTCGGGGATATATTGGGGGAATGATCTTATTTGGTGTAATTATTTGTTTTTTTTTTCTTGTGGAGTTATTATAGGAGGTAAGATTTTTCCACTTCTCAAGTTAATTTCAACTATTTCTTCAAGTTGATTATCCGATTCATTCGTTTACGAGTCCAGAGGACTCCGATCCTATAGAAATCGAATTCTTTGTAATTGAAGCGTAGCAATGTCATCTTCATTTGTGTCGTTGTCAGATTTCTCATTTTCATTTTCATTAGTTTGGTTGTCTTTAGATTGATCATATACGATTTGAGTATTGTCTATAGGGTTAGAATTCAAATGGTCATTCTCAGAAGCATCATCCAGAATAGATAAAATTCACGTAAAACTAGGATTGTTATTATTTATGATAAAAAGAAAGTCTTACAAAGTTATTGGATTGAGGATTTTTTGTCCTTCGGCCGACATAACTATCCTAGTACAAGAGTGAAATGAACTAGAAGGTACAAAAGGAGTTGCAGCCCCTATGTCTGGAAGACCTCTAATCATTTCCATTTTCTTGATTTTCTTTTTCTTTTCTTTCTTGGGAGATTTTGTAACTTGATATTTGGCAAAGATCTCTTCAGAAATGATATCCTTGTATTTAGGATTAAGTTCCTCTATCGAAACCATATTGACTGATCCCTTTTCAGGTTCTTTCATGTATTCTTTCGAAATGACTATATTTCCATCTTTGAAATTACACTCTAACCAGTCTTTGAAGACAAAACATTCTTCAATTTTATGTCCGAGCATCCTGTGATAAGGACAATAATTAGGATTGTCCTTCATGTCAATTTTTGCTGGCCTTTTAGCTTCTTGTAGCTTAAATTTAGGTATTTTAAACAAGCTACAAAATATTTTACTGACGGCTTCTGTTTTAAATGAATATACTTTATTCATTCTTTGAGCCATTGTTTTCTTCTCAGTTGATACTGGGATTGGTTGTTGAAGTTGTAATTGAGGTGATGTACGTGATGTCGAAGGATTTTGTCGTTGCTTCTTTTGCTCGGTTGGATTTGCATCACTCTGTTTGCCTTTTTCTGCAATATTCCCGGGTTTCTTTTCAAAAGTTTTGATAGTTTTTGTCTTTTCGGTTTTCTCCATTACACTCATCACGCTTAACCTCTTCACGAAGATTGGCAGCTTTACTGAGTATTTTTTCAAAAGTTTTTATCGTAAATCCTTTAAGCATGAATGATATAGGACCATGAATATTTTTGAGCAGTATTCCAACAGCATGTTGTTCTTGTAATTGTGGCTCACATTTCATGCTGAGATTTCTCCAGCGTAAAATATAATCTACCAAGGTTTCTCTTGGTTTTTGTTTCTCTACCACCAAATCACCAACGGTGGTTTGATGTTGTGCTCTATGCAAAGCGTTGAATAAAAAGGCTTTCGAAGCTCTACAAAAGTTTTGACGGATCCGTTGGGAAGTTCCGCATACCGGTCGAAGGCAACTCCGTGAGGCCGTTAACAAATTGTCGAAATAAGAGAGCGTCATTTCCTCCAGCATTACAGCAGCTTGCTCTAAAATGTGCCAGATGTTGTCGGGATTTCCCGTCCCATCGAACATTTTAAAGACAGGAGGAACAAAACCTTTAGGATATTGAACAGAATCAAATTCCTGCGGGTATGGCCTACCCTTTGGAGTTAATGCTCCGGCTTTTGCCGAGCCATTGTTTCTTTAATCTTTTGTTCCACTATTTTTGTAATATCCTTTTACGGAGTTTCGTTATGAGGAGAATTCTTTCTCTTTCGAGTGCTTTCCTCAACATCCATTAGTTCTTCTCTGCTTTCAAGGATGTGAATGGCCTCCGGTCTAATGATTTCGATAAGTTGGAGAAGGGTCCGCTGGTGGTTTTTGCAAAGTCGCTACCAGTTCTTCCATTCTTTGTTCAAGACGACTTATTTGTTCATCTCGTTGTCGTATCACCTCTCGCAATTCCTCTTCATTTAATTCTCGTGCTAAGGAAGCAGATCGGGTTTCTACCATGTTAACATCGGCAACATTCTCATTGGAACTTTCGAAGTATTTTTCCTTTCTTGTCTTGAAAGTTGTTTAATATCTTCTTTTAATTTCTTTAATCTCTCCGAAATGATTTCGTAGAATGTTTTACTGCAAATCTCTTCTTGTGAATTATTTGCGAGAGTGTTGGTGGTATCGAAATTTTTTTCGGATGATTTTCGCCTTCATACATTATTTTCAAGTATAGGGCGAGAATTCTCGGGTGGTGTATCATATCCGGTATAAGGATAATTTGCTTTTTGTAGCATCTGGACCAAGTCTGTCATTTTAGCAGTTGTATTTTACGCTCGACATTAAATTGTCATATCGAGTTTTGTCATTGGTGACCACTACATCTCTTATTCTAGGGTCCAATCGAAATTTTACTGGCACTCGAACACAATGTTTATCAGTTGGGAATTGATGATCAGTTTTTTGATAATCAGAATTTTCCATTGCTAAAATTCTCCTTTTCATGGTGTTGGAGACTGCACAACCCATTTTATCTAATAACTTAGATAATGAACATTTTTCTTTTCGTGCTAATCTCTTAAACACTGAATGTACAACACGAAATGGGGGAGATCTTTTAGGTTGAAAGGAATTGTCAGTGTATTCAACAGGAATTGGAATATATTGATTTTCCTCTAAAAAGGAAGGATTTCCAAAAATATTCTTTTGAAATTCAGGTGTTTCAAAAGTATCATTTTCGTTCCACCTTTTCTTTCTTTTATATGAAGGAGTTTCATGAACATTCCTTGAAGAAGATCCGATCTCATACATAGATGATGGTGGAACATCATCTTCCTCGTAAACTTGTTTTCCTTTCTTATCACTCTGTCTCTTCATTTCTTCAAGGATGTAAGGTTCTTCAGGTGTATATTCGGGTAAATTGTACGTAAAATTCGGAAAGTCTTCATAAGGTTGCAAGCGAAATTCTTGAAAAGATTGAGAATCGATTTGATATGGATTATCTAATATGAATTCCGTTTCACTAAATAATCCATAATCATTATGATAAAAGGGAGGATTTTCCTCTATTGGTATGTCAAAGTCTTGAAAGTAAGAAAAGATCGAATTTGGAGAATCCATTGCGATTTTTACGAAATTTCAAGAAAAATGAATATTATCGACTTATTTATAAACTGGGAACTTTTATTTTCAAAATTTTGAAATGAAAACAAATGATAACAAAAGATGAGAAGAAAGATTCTCCCCAGCGGAGTCGCCACTCTCTTGGTGGCGATGGAAAAAAAAATATAATTTTTTTTCGAAATGTGTCCTTGGTGCGGATGAGGTCATGTCATCGCCATCCAATATATCATATCAATGTCAAGGAGTCGCCATCTAATATTAGCCTAGTTTTATTCGTATAAATCCTTTGAAGGATTTAGAGAATTTTTAGGACTAATAGTAGAAAAGGATGTTTATGATAATTCTTATAATAGGATTTTCTAGAATAAAGTATTCTAGAATTTTCATATTAAGAAAAATCATGGTAAACCAGAGATTTCTATTTTGGGTTCTTTTAAATCTCCTATAGAGGTAAGCCTCTATAGTTAATTACATCTTAAACAATTCTCAAATGTTTAAGAAAACTTCTGATTAATGTTAATCATTTGTTTTCTAAAAATTTATTTTAAGGAGAGATGTACCCACTATCACTCCCAAATGTCGTTGAATGCTTTAGGTATTATGAATAACCTAAAGGTTTTAGTTTTGTTGTCATGTCATTGTTTTGTTGAACAATTTCAGGTTATATGTCTAACCTAAAAGTTTTGTTTTGTTGTCAATGTCATTGTTTTGTTGAAAAGTTTCATGTTATATGTCTAACCTAAAAGTTTTGTTTTGTTGTCAATGTCGTTGTTTTGTTGAACAATTTTAGGTTATATGTCTAACCTAAAAGTTTTGTTTTGTTTTGTTGCTAATATTCCGTCGTCGACGTCCTGCAAAACAGAGTTAGCACACCCTATAACATGCAAAGAAAATCTAAACGGAATTTCTTGTCTTCATCCTGCAAAGAAAATATCGTCAGAAATAATGTCACAGAATATTTTTTTGAATGTCAAGTTATTTCGAAATGTCAACTTCATGCTAATCATGTTGTTTTATTTTTGAAATGTCAAATTTTTGTTGATTATGTCAACATCAGATTTATGTCGGTTATGTCAATTTCAATTTTAGAATGTGGAATTATGTCGGTCTTGATACGAAATGTTGAATCGATCTTGAGTTTGAACTTAAATTTTGGGTTCGTGTCATTCTTGAATTCATGATACATCGAAAGATTTAAAGTTAAATTCAATATTGATTGAACTGACTTGGGTTCATGTCTGGTTGAACCTAAGTTAAATTCAATGTTGATTGAATTTAATTAACTCGAGTTCATGTACGTTCGAACTTAAGTTAATATGTTTAAAATTAAATTCAATATTAATTGAATTAACTTGGATTCGTGTCTGGTTGAATCTAAGTTAAATTCAATGTTGATTGAATTTGATTAACTTGAGTTCATGTCTGTTTGAACCTAAGTTAAAAGGTTTGAAGTTAAATTCAATATTGATTGAATTACCTTGGGTTCGTGTCTGGTTGAACCTAAGTTAAAAGATTTAAAGTTAAATTCAATATTGATTGAATTACCTTGGGTTCGTGTCTGGTTGAACCTAAGTTAAATTCAATGTTGATTGAATTTGATTAACTTGAGTTCATGTCTGTTTGTACCTAAGTTAAAAGGTTTAAAGTTAAATACAATATTGATTGAATTACCTTGGGTTCGTGTCTGGTTGAACCTAAGTTAAATTCAATGTTGATTGAATTTAATTAACTTGATTTCATGTCTATTTGAACCTAAGTTAAAAGGTTTAAAGTTAAATTCAATATTGATTGAATTACCTTGGGTTCGTGTCTGGTTGAACCTAAGTTAAATTCAATGTTGATTGAATTTGATTTACTTGAGTTCATGTCTGTTTGAACCTAAGTTAATAGGTTTGGTTTAGAATGGACTTAATTAAATTTTAAACCTTGTTTAAATAGGATTTAAAGGTTAATCAAGCCTAATAAATTAGACTTAATTAGAATTATAGACCATTCAAATCCATTTTAGGTAAGGTTTAAGTCTTAATTAAGTCTATTTTGTTGGACCTAGATTTAAGATTGTCTTAAGTTCATTAGGGGTTGAACTCAAGTTCGGTTTGATTTAAGTCTAATGTAGATTAGACTTAACTTTGGTTTGGGTTGAATTTAGGTTCAATGTGGATTGGACCTAAGATTTAAATTAACTTGAGTTCAAGTTGGATTGAATTCAAGTTGGATTATGTTTAAGTTTAGGTTAGGTTCATTGTGGGTTGAACCTAAGATTTAGGTTAACTTGAGTTCAAGTTGGATTGAACTCAAGTTAGGCTATGTTTGAGTTTAAGTTAGGTTCAATGTGGATTGAACCTAAAGTTTAGGTTTACTTGAGTTCCAGTTGGGTTGGACTCAAGTTAGGTTATGTTTGAGTTTAGCTAGGTTCGATGTCGATTGAACCTAAAGTTTAGGTTTACTTGAGTTCAAGTTGGATTGGACTCAAGTTAGGTTATTTTTTACTAAGTTTGGTTTAACTTGAGTCTAATATGGGTTAGACTTAAATTTGGTTTGATTTTGACTTAGGTTCATGTCAGGTTGATCCCAAGTTTTGTTTGACTTAAGTCTAATGTAGGTTAGACTTAAGTTAGGTTTAGGTTTAATTTAGGTTCAATGTGGGTTGAACCTAAGTTTGGTTTGACTTAAATCTAATATAGGTTAGACTTAGGTTAGGTTTAAGTTTGACTTAAGTTCATATCAGGTTGAACCTAAGTTTGGTTTGACTTAAGTCTAATGTGCATTAGACTTAAGTTAGGTTTTGACTTAAGTTCATGTCCGGTTGAACCTAAGTTTGGTTTGACTTAAGTCTAATATAGGTTAGACTTAAGTTAGGTTTAGGTTTGATTTAGGTTCAATGTGGGTTGAACCTAAGTTTAGTTTGACTTAAATCTAACATAGGTTAGAGTTAAGTTAGGTTTAAGTTTGATTTAGGTTCATGTCAGGTAGAACCTAAGTTTGGTTTGACTTAAGTCTAATGTGGGTTAGACTTAAGTTAGGTTTAAGTTTGACTTAAGTTCATGTCAGGTTGAACCTAAGTTTGGTTTGACTTAAGTCTAATGTGTGTTAGACTTAAGTTAGGTTTAAGTTTGACTTAAGTTCATGTCAGGTTGAACCTAAGTTAGGTTTGACTTAAGTCTAATGTGGGTTAGACATAAGTTAGGTTTAGATTTGATTTAGGTTCAGTGTAGATTGAACTTAAGTTTAACTTAGATCTAACTAAGTTTGGTTTGACTTAAGTCTAAATGGGTTAAGCTTAAGTCAGGTTTGATTTTTTTTTAAACCTTGGTTAATTAAGGCTTAATGGTCTTATTAAGTCTAAGGTTTAGACTTAATTAGGATTTGAATTTTTTAAGCCTTAGTTGGTTAAGGCTTAATGGTTTAATTAGATCTAATGGTTAGATCTAATTAGGGTTTGAGTTTGATTAAACCTTAGTTAGTTAAGGTTTAATGACTTAATTAGGTCAAATTGGTTAGACCTAGTTAGGGTTTAAGTTTAATTAAACCTTATTTAGTTAAGGTTTTATGGTTTAATTAGGTCTAAGGGTTGGACCTAATTAGGGTTTAAGTTTGATTAAACTTTAGTTAGTTAAGGTTTAATGGTTTAATTAGATCTAAGGGTTAGACCTAATTAGGGTTTAGGTTTGATTAAACCTTAGTTAGTTAAGGTTTAATGGTTTAATTAGGTGCTAAGAGTTAAACTACATTAGGGTTTAAGTTTGATTAAACCTTAGTTAGTTAAGGTCTAATGGTTTAATTAGATCTAATGGGTTAGACCTAATTAGGTTTTAGGTTTTATTAAACCTTAGTTAGTTAATGTTTAATGGTTTAATTAAGTCTAATGGGTTAGACCTAATTAGGGTTTAGGTATGATTAAACCTAAGTTAGTTAAGGTCTAATGGTTTAATTAGGTCTAAGGGTTAAACCTAATTAGGGTTTAGGTATGATTAAACCTTAGTTAGTTAAGGCTTAATGGTTTAATTAGGTCTAAGGGTTAGACCTAATTAGAGTTTAAGTTTGATTAAAACCTTATGTTTAAGGAGGTTAATTAAGTTTAGTATGTCTTTAAACCTAATTAAGGGAATTTAGTTTTGATTAATTAATTTTAATATGTCTTTAAACCTATTTAAAGGGTGTTTGGTTTTGTGTTAATTAAGTTTAATATGTCCTTAAACTTAATTAAAAAGAGTTTAATTTTTATTAAACCTAATTTAGGTAAGGTCTAATAGGTTAATTAATTTTATTGTGTCCTTAAACTTAATTAAAAAAAAGTTTGATTTTTATTAAACCTAATTTAGGTAAGGTTTAATGGGTTAATTAAGTTTAGCGTGTCTTTAAACTTAATTAAAGAAGTTTAATTTTTATTAAAGCTAATTTAGGTAAGGTTTAATGGGTTAATTAAGTTTAGTGTGTCCTTAAACTTAATTAAAGAAGTTTAATTTTTATTAAAGCT
The DNA here is from genome assembly GCA_022702705.1 of Papilionanthe hookeriana x Papilionanthe teres. Lineage (NCBI taxonomy): Eukaryota > Viridiplantae > Streptophyta > Magnoliopsida > Asparagales > Orchidaceae > Papilionanthe > Papilionanthe hookeriana x Papilionanthe teres. Next base: position 37,520,663 of record CM040426.1, on the reverse strand, counting down.
AATTTAGGTAAGGTGTAATGGGTTAATTAAGTTTAGTGTGTCCTTAAACTTAATTAAAGAAGTTTAATTTTTATTTAACCTAATTTAAGTAAGGTTTAATGGGTTAATTAAGTTTAGTATGTCTTTAAACTTAATTGGATAAGTTTAATTTTTATTAAACCTAATTTAGGTAAGGTTTAATGGGTTAATTAAGTTTAGTGTGTCCTTAAACTTAATTAAAAAAAGTTTAATTTTTATTAAACCTAATTTAAGTAAGGTTTAATGGGTTAATTAAGTTTAATATGTCTTTAAACTTAATTGGAGAAGTTTAATTTTTATTAAACCTAATTTAGGTAAGTTTTAATGATTTTAAATGTCATTTTAAGCCTTAATTGAATCTAATCTTGTCATTTTAGACTCAAGTGAGGTTTATTATTAGCCTATCATAGGCTAGAATCATTTTCAAACATAGATTGTTGATGAAAATAGTTCAATTTTATAAAGGGTCATTTTAGGATCAAAATTATTTAATTAATAAATAATTTTAACCCAAAATTTTTAAATGTCATTCAAGATTGTTTCTATGACTTAGAAATATTTTTCCTAGTGTTATTGTCTGTTGCCCTATCATTCCTAGCCATTTGTATTTTTATTTTCTTAATTTTCAAGTTTTATAATTATTATTTGAAATAATTACAAAGAAACTTGAAAATTCAAGAAAAGTATCCTAGGCATGTTTTTTGTCATTAGAAAAATTATGGAAGGTCCCTAAGAACATAAAGATAAATGCCTCAAAGTTTCATAATTTTTTGATTTGTAAATAATTTTTAATAATTAAAATATTCCGAGAGTATTTAATTAATTAAAAATTAAATACGAGAATAAAATTATGATATTGTTCTCATAATTTTCTCCTCTTCAAGAGCTTTCCAGAGGTATTTTTATTTTATTTTATGACCTCTGGTTAAAAATATATGAATTTTTGAAGTTTGAAGGGTTAAAATGGAATCTTTTTTAATTCCGCGCCGCCAAAACCCCCCGCCGTCGACGCGTGTCTTCGGACGTGTCGAACAGAAGGAAAGATCCCGTGCAAAGAAGCGATCGGAGGACATGTCTTCGGACGCGACGACGCGTGTCTTCGGACGGCGGACGGCACGAAGCGGGATTTGGGCCGTCCATCTCAGACAGCGCGCGATCGGAGGGCCGAGAATATTCGAAATTTATTTCAAAAATTCCGAAACCGTTAAAATTCAAATGTTAATATCTCACTCATTTCTTGACGAAATTGAGTGATTTTTTTTTAAAATGCTCAACTGGATGAGAGATATCTATCCATACGGTGATGATACAGTTTTGAGCTAGTATAACACATGATTTATCAAAACATGATTTATTTTGCAAAGAAAAATTTCATACCTTGGCCACAAGCAAATCAAGCTAGATCAGACTTTATGGCTGCCTTCTAGGACCCCAATAGAAGATAATTGCTGCAGCAATTTGTTCCAGAAGTAGGGCTTAGAGAGGAATTTGGGAAAAATGCCTAATTTGGGCTGTTTTTGAAAATTGGTCAAATTGGCTCAAATGGGCTGAAACTATGGCTTGGGATTGATCTTAAAAGATTATGGAAGCTCTTAGGAAGAAGTTTTGCGTTGGGAGTAAGAGGGTTTGAGCAGCATATGGACCTCCCTAAATATTTTTCTCCTCCTTGCTAGTTTCGGCCATGGGGTCCTTTTATAGCAAGGGGATGGTGTTGGCTTGGCTTAGGCTGTTCTAGAGGATTACTTACCTCCTCTATTAGCTGATTGGGTGATCAATTGGCTGGAGATAGGCTTGGATTCTTCTCCCTAAGTTTATCATGATGAATTTCATCTCTTTGTCTCTTGTCCATTGGCCATTGTGGGAGGTTACTTGTGAGTACGTTATTTCACTTGCTAATGAGCTTACACCTCACTTCTTAGGCTTGGTAAATGGTGACACATATGCCTAGCCTTCATCATTACCATTAACCATGGTAAGGGGGGGGTTCATGTGTGGTTTTACTCCCATTGGGTGGCTTGGGAGGTGGAGAAAATGGCTTTGTGTTGGCCGGCCACTTCATGGAGAGGATGTGTTTAGAGTGAAGGAGGTGGTGACACCTCATCCCATGCATAACCATGGATGTTAAGCCATGGGTAATGGGCCTTAAGGTGGGCTTAATTAAGTGTTAAATAAGCCTTTAAGATGGTTTAGCCTAATTAATTATGAAGAGGCTAAAAAGTTATTTCATTTCTTCTTTAATTCCCATTTTAATTAATTATTTTATTAAGTAAAATTGGTAGAAATTATTTTATTAATCAATTTATTAATTGAAAATAATTTCAAATTAATTAATTGATTATTTTTGTCATTTTTGTTATTTTATGATTTTAATTTAATTTTCATTTTAATTAATAATGTCATTTAATTAAAATTTTGAAAATTAAATCATTAATCATTTTAATTAATCAAAATAATTTTGAAATTAATTATTTGATTAATTTTGTTATTTTTATTTCATTTTTATCTATTTTAATCAAAATAGATAAGTGTTGACCAATTTTGACTTGGGTTGACCCAAGTCAGCCAAATTGATTAAATTGATTTTAAGATGTCCGATTCTTGTGATTTTGTCATTGTGGTGTTTTAAATGTGTCGAGTGGGTGAAAAGGTTGATTTATAGGTCAACGGGATTAGTCATTGGGTCCGAGTCGACCAATTTGACCAAGAGTCGACTTTTTAGGTCGAAAGGTTGACTATGGGGTTAACGAGTGTAGGTCATTAGGTCTGGTTTGACCAATTTGACCAAAGTTGACTTTTAGGTCAAAAGGGTGACCTATGGGGTCAACAGGGTAGGTCATTAGGTGCGGTTTGACCAATTTGACCAAAGTTGACTTTTAGGTCGAAAGGTTAACCTATGGGGTCAACGGTGGTAGGTCATTAGGTCTGGTTTGACCATTTTGACCAAAGTTGACTTTTTAGGTCAAAAGGTTTACCTATCGGGTCAACAGTGTAGGTCATTAGGTCTGGTTTGACCAATTTGACCAAAGTTGACTTTTTAGGTTAGAAGGTTAACCTATGGGGTCAACAAGGTAGGTCATTAGGTCTGGTTTGACCAATTTGACCAAAGTTGACTTTTTAGGTCAAAAGGTTAACCTCTGGGGTCAACATGGTAGGTCATTAGGTCTGGTTTGACCAATTTGACCAAAGTTGACTTTTTAGGTTAAAAGGGTGACCTATGTGGTCAACAGGGTAGGTCATTAGGTCTGGTTTGACCAAAGTTGACTTTTTAGGTCAAAAGATTAACCTATGGGGTCAACAATGTAGGTCATTAGGTCTGTTTTGACCAATTTGACCAATGTTGACTTTTTAGGTCATAGGGTTGACCTATGGGGTCAACAGGGTAGGTCACTGGGCCTGGTTTGACCAATTTGACCTAAGTTGATTTTTTAGGTCAAAAGGTTGACCTATGAGGTCAATAGTGTAGGTCACTAGGTCTGGTTTGACCAGTTTGACCAAAGTTGACTTCTTAGGTCATAAGGGTGACCTATGGGGTCAACAGTGTAGGTCACTAGGTCTGGTTTGACCAGTTTGACCAAAGTTGACTTTTTAGGTCATAAGGGCGACCTATGGGGTCAACAGGGGTTGTCATTGGGTCAGGTTTGACCATTTTGACCAATGTTGACTTTTTAGGTCAAAAGGGCATTGACTCATTGTAAAATGAGGTCAACACCGGCAGGCAAGGGTCACCCTCAAGTTCAGGTGGGTCAGGGCTGGGGTTTTGTGTAGGCAATTGAGCTTTTCCATGTGTCAAAAGCTTGATTTAAAATGGAATGGGAGAAGGCCAATTTTGGCTTGATTTGGTCAAGTCTACCTTTTGGGCTTGGTTCACCCTTCGAGGTGGCTTTGGGTGTTGTGGGGAGTCAAAGGAATCAATTTGGTTTGGCATGGAGAAGTCATTATCCAAATATAATTGGATTAAATTTGGGTTAAGGTGAAACATGTTTAAGATTAATGACTTTTAGGAGGTGCTTAAAGGACCTCCTCCTTTTGCCATTTAAGGAGGGTTGACAAATTAGAGATTCTCATGGCTTGCCAATGGCTTACATGTGGCTTCATGGCTCCATATGGCTTGGGAAAAGATTTGGTCAATTTCATAAGAAAAAGGATTTTGTGAATTTTGGCATTTTGATGGGAATTGTTATGAGGCTTGATTTGGAATTGTTTAATGATAAATTAGGACTTTAGGAATGATTTTAAATTGAATGTGTGATGAGGGAAAGTGTCATGTGGGCTTTAGATTGATTTGGGCTTTTGAATTTGGTGGAAGTGGGCTTTTAGGAAGGTTTAAGGGAGTTGTCCTTTATGTTTAACAATGGGCTTTAAGATGAAAAATTTTGCAAAGGGCCATGCCAAATAAATGTTGAGTTTAGTTTAAGGATGTGTCTTGAATGATTTGAAGCAAATTTGAGGTAGTTTGGAATTGAATTGGGTTCAATTTGGGTTCATTTGGTAAATGGGCCGATGTAGGTCGAATTGGGCTAATTTGGGCCAATGTTGGGCTAGGGTTGAAATTGATGTAAAATTAATCTTGGAAAATGTTTATGGGAGTGTTTCAAAGAGGTTTCAACTTTGGTTGGGTTTTGGTTTTGGGACTTGGGCTTATTTGGGTTAGGTTTGGGTTTAGGTCAAAATTGGGCTTTTTGGTTTTGGGTTGAATTTGAGTGGGGTTTGGGTCCAAATTTTGGGCAAATTATGTTAGTGTTTTGTTTGTTGGGATGTTAGGGAAGGTTCAGAAAAGGTTTGGGGTTAATTGGAGTTGAATTGGTTTGGTTTGGGCTAAGTTTGGGTTATGGGCCAAAATTCGGCTCTAAGCTTAAAAATGAAATTAGACCCAAATGTCAATCAAATCGGACTTGTATTTGGTCTAGATTGATATTGTGGATATTGAATTGAAGTTTAGAATTGAATTTGACCAAAATTGGGGTAAATTGGTTAGGTTTGGTTTGACATTGGGTTCACTTGGGTTAAGAATGGGCTAAATTGGGGGTTTTTGTAAAAGTGGGGTAAATTGACAAAATTGGCCTATAGTGTAGTTGGACAAAATGAAATTAGGAATATTTGGGATTTTCTGGAATTTTCTGGGAATTTTCTGAATTTGTGTATTTTTGAGTCAAGAGGGGCATTTTGGTAATTTGGAGGGTATTGGGGGATACTTTTGGAATTTTTGGTATTTTTGGCTATGGATGATCAATTTGATTGGTGAGGAAATTTTCAAGGTTAATTTTGGGGAATTTTGGTTGATCTGGAAATTTTGGAGGATTTGGGCAATTTTAAGGGCTTTTGGTATGTTAGGTGGGTCCGAGGCCCCAGGGTCAAAAATTTTAATTTTGGAAAAATGAAGATTGATCAAATATGAGTGAAATGGAAGCACTTTGGTTGAGCCATGAAGTCATATTAAGCTTATATGAGCCATGAGAGGACTCATTTGAGGCATTCACTATGTTGTTCCTAACCCTCTTAACTAGGGGCTTAGGGGTTAAGGTCCATCCATATGAATTACCTACATGAGTCGGGAGTCGAGTTGGGTATGGGTGTGGTTTTAGGATTTGGATTGTGTGTGTGAGAGTGTAGAGTATGAGTATAATGAGTGTGTAAGTCAACCCTCACTGAGCACAAGCCACCTGGGGTGGTCCTAGGCCAAAGAGTCCTATAGGGAAATCATCCTTTAAACCTTCACATTTGATTTCAACCCTCTAGGTGATTAGGGGTCTTCAATCAAGCTTGTGGGGTTTGCGGGGAGTCAAGAAGTGTTTAAACTTCTAAAGGGTGGGTTCCACTTCTAGTCCTCTAAGATAGTCAAAGGAAAAGCCTAAGGCTAGATCCTAAGTACTAAAGAGAGAAGAGAAGACCTCATCAAAAATGAGGTCAACAGGGGTGTCAAAACCAGGTGCCTAATTATGAAAAAACTAACATTTGCATTAATTATTTCCTCTCGTAACTTTCAGCTCTACTTTCCGATGCAGCCAATTCTGGTTGTCACAAATAACCCATTGAAATTTGCACTCTCTTGGTTTGATCATTACAGTTGACTGTTAAAATAAGCAGCGGAACTCGGCGAATATGATATCAAGTACATTCCCTAGACAGTTTTCAAAGCCCAAGCAATTGTCAATATCTTGGAAGTCTTCTCTAAAGCAAGTGAGCAAGTCGAAGAAAGTCCTACTAGTGATAAGACATGGGTATTGCACTTTGATGGACCTTCAAAGCAAGTGACCACTGGGTTGGGCTGGCGTTAAACAGCTCAGCCAGAAAAAATATGTACAAATCCGTTTTTATAGAATTTGAGGTTACGAATAACCAGATAGAGTACGAAGCACTAATCATCTTGTTTCTCTTGGCCTATGATATAGATGCTCGGGATCTGCAGGTAAAGTCGGACTCCCTGCAGGTCATCAAATAATTCAATGGAGAGTTCAAGGTTCTGGATGAGATGTTGGCTAAGTACCTCGTCGGAACTAGAAAAGAAATTGGGAGATTAAATAATTTTCGAATAGAACTTTTCGGCCTCAAGGAAAACCACATCGTTGATTTTCTGTCCAAACACATTAGTTTGGGCAGCACTCCAGAGATATTTAATCGACCAATGATAAAAGAACCATAAGTGCTGGATGTCATAGTCGAACGAATGAAAAGTTGAATAGATTTGTACATCATTTACTTAGAAACTGGACGGGTGTCAGAGGACATTAAAGACCTGAGATATTTTAAGATCAATGCTACATTATACCTCATGAAAGAGGGAAAACTCTTCAGATGATTGGTATCCGACCACAAGAAAATGTATTAAGAAATTCAGACCCATTTTGTATGAAATTGCACTTTAAAGAAAGGTATTTTCTATGTTTTAATGCAGGAATGAAGATTTATAGGTAATGGGAGAAAAAAGATCAAAAAGGAGAGAATCTGGAAAAAAGGACTAAAATAGATGAAAATTGAACTATCCGGTCGACGGCGAGGAAGAGGCCGCCGACTGCAAGATTTTCCCGAGAGCATTTGAATATATTACAAAGGAGCCCGCCGACAGCGAGATCGAGCCCGCCGAAAGCGAGACTGAGCGGTTATACATTCTTCTAGAAGCCCACCGACGACAAGATCGAGCCCGCCGACGGCGAGACAGTTGATTCAAGCCAAATACGTTGAATCTGGATGCTTTTTGAAGAGGTGCTTAAGCAACCTTTGGAAATATGACTCCTTCTATATATAGAAACGATTTTTGTGTCATGGTGGGTGTCGTTAAGTGTCATTTAAGTGCAATCTGAAAGTCAGTAGTGTGTTTAAGAGTGTTTAAGGTAGTGCCTTGGTGAGTATTTGAAGTGTGTTGTACAAAAAAAAAGAGTCAAAGGAACTTCAAGGAGTCTGCTTGGGAAGAAGATTCGAGATAAGTATATTTGTTTGTTGTTTTATAACTTTAAATGAAATCCAAGTTTTGTGTTATTCTTCCTATGCATTATGAGTATTTTTCTTTATTCTTCTCCTTGTTGATGAGATTTCGTGAAATGAAGAATTAAAATAGTTGTGCCTAACAATATTAAATAAAGATTGTGATAATCTTTTTACTTAAATCTTAATTTACTATCAATTTGGCTAATTGAATTGTTAACATATGTTGAATTATTAACTATAGTAAAGATTACATCCAAAATTCAGGGAAGTCAAAAGCCTTGGAAGGAGGGTGCAAATAAATAGGGAAATATTAATTATCGGGAGTAGAATTGGACATTTTAGTGTGACAGACTAAAATATTCAATTCGGTCCTATTGTTTGGGAGTTGAAGTGTAGATGTTAGCCCTCAGGTGAGGGGAACGTGGGAGCTCTGAAGTGACAGCCGGTAACCTCCCAGCCTAGCCGCAGATTCAGTAACCAAACATAGGATTAGTAAATGTTCTTTGCATTTGGACTAAAGGGTAAAGAATAGGAATACTCCTATTTGGCACAATATAATTCTAAACTCATTTAATTCTTCATTCACTTAATTCTCTTAACAAGGAGAAAGATACTTTTCTAGTTTGCAATCTTCTATTTAATCTTTAAGTAATAGTTTTTAGTATAAGCGTTCTTAATTTCCGTATACTAGATTAGTAATTACAATTACTGAATTTAGTCCTTAAGTCTCTAACTTCCTTGTGGGATCGATATCTAGGACTCCATTAGAGCCCTTTATTACTTGAGCGATACATATACTTGCGTTGATAAATAGGGGAGGGAGTACAATTACTATTTTACTTGAAAAACATTTATAAAGCTTAACAAACATATATATCCTCAAATTTCCACCCTGCTCTCCCCCGAGCTGGTCAAGTTTTTAGCGTTATTGCTAGGGATTTATATCTTTTAGTAATCGTGCTGATTACTTATATTTATAATAATTACTGTCGTGCGATCAAGTTTTTGTCGTCGTTGCTGGGGAAGCAAAGTAATTATTAAGGTAATCACTAAAATAATTATTAAAGATAATTTCTAGAGTAACGGACCATTTTTAAAATTTACTTAAAATTGTATGCGTAAATTTGGAACCGAAAGTTTAATACCTTACGATTCAGAATTAGAGCGCACTATTAAAAGAATTAGAAAACGAAATAGAGAAATTATAAATTTAACTCAAATGACAAATAATCCAGAAATTGAAAATACAACCCAACCAAGACCTTTGAGAGATTACGCTAACCTTACATTAGATGAAATTCACTTAACTATCCAAAACCCTGATGTAGCGGCTAACTCATTCGAGCTTAAACCTGCTATTATCCAAATGGTACAGAATAATCAATTTAGTGGTTCACCAAACGAAGATCCTAATTTACAACTTGCTAGTTTTTTAGAACTATGTGCTACTTTTAAATATGATGGAGTATCTAATGACGCTGTTAGACTTAGGCTTTTTTCTTTTTCTTTAAGGGATAACGCTAAAATGTGGTTAAATTTGTTAGCACCTGGATCTATTAAAACTTGGGGAGAATTATCACAAAAATTTCTATCCAAATAATTTCCTCCTTTAAAAACTGCAAAACTTAGAAATGACATAACTTCTTTTAGTCAGTTTGACGGAGAATCAATATACGTAGCTTGTGAGAGATTTAAAGATCTTCTTAGGAAATGCCCACACCATGCGTTACTGACACGCCTAAAATATATATGCTTTTTGCTATATCATTTTACTTATTTTTTGATGATATTACACTTTAAAGGAAGGTATTTTGTATGTTTTTTGGTTTTAGGTACAAGAAATGGCGATTGGAGCAAAAGGAAACAAAAATGGTGCAATTTGGAGCAAAAACGAGCAAGAAATGAAATTCTTCCCTGACACATTTCGATAAGTTTTTCGATGCTTAATCTCTTTTAAACTTTTGCATATTTTTTAATAAGATTACACTTTAAAGAAAGGTTGTTTTTATGTTTATTTTGTAGGGCTATCTCTTACGAACGCAACGCAACTGAAACGGGGCCAAACGGAGCTAAAACGGGGCCAAACGGAGCTAAAACGGGGCCAAACGGAGCGAAACGGTGGAACTGCTCAGAGCCATCTCGCCGACGGCGAGATCGATTCTCCGACGGCGAGATCGATCTCGCCGACGGCGAGATTTTCCCGAGACCACTGAAAAGTGGCTGAAGAGCTCGCCGACAGCGGCCCGGACGACCACGAACCGACTTTTGGCGGTTTTGGGCCAATATTCGACGTATTTGGACGCTTTTTCGAAGGGGTGCGTAAGGAAACTCTTGGGAATTCGTCCAAACTCTTTAAAAATGGTGAATATAGGTTAGAAAAAGGGAGATTAAGAGAAGATTAGAGAGAAAAAATTGGAGAAAAACTTAGAGGAATGTTTAGGATTCTTAGATTAAGAGTAGGAATGTAGATTTCTACCCTTTTGGAGAGATTGGAGAGGAGATTTTTGAGAGAATTTGTAAGGGATTGCACGAGCATTGTATGGATCGACGGGAGACTTTGTGGGAGAGATCTTCCTCTTTCTTTCAAAGGGAAAAAGCTAAGTATTGTTCTTCATTATCTTATGATTTTGTAAACATTTATGTAGTGGATCTGCTTTGTTTAAATGAAGTTTCCTTTGCGTTTTCTTCGTGCTTTGTGACGTATCTCTCTTACTCTTTCTTCTTCTTTGGAAATAGTGACATGAGATGATTATGCCATTGTTTTCAATTTACTTTCCTTTTCTAATTAGTAGAATTCATGCTTAGGATTATGTGATGCATGTTAAAAGTTAATTTAGATATAAATGTGATGGTTTTTACTTGCACTTCATTTACATTGCAATTAAGGCCTGTTGTAATGTTAAAATTTTTTTTGAAAACATTCGATCCGAGAGGGCTATGCTTTCTACAATTAATTATGAACCACATTTAAATTCCATGAATGGTGAAGTTCATAGAAGTTGAATGCAAATAAATAGGGAAATAATATTAATCGGGTGCAGAATTGGTGATTTAGAGTGACAGGCTAAAATCCTTAATTCGGTCCTATCGTTTGGGTGCTGAAGTGTAGATGTTAGCCCTCAAGCGAGGGGAACGTGGGAGCTCCGAAGTGGCAGCCGGTATCCTCCCAGCCTAGCCGCGGATTCGGTAACCAAGCATAGGATTAGTCGATGTTCTTTATGCTCGGACCAAAGGGTAAAGAATAGGATCGCTCCTATTTAGCACATACAATATTAAATGCATCTCGATCCTATACATTATACTATTTCATTACATAAGAATAGTAGTTTTTAATATCTCGAAATTCTCCAAACCAAATCATCTAAAAAGGGTTATCTTTAAAATTATTATTTGCACTTAGTTATAATTACTTATTACATTTAACACTTGCATTTAGGAGTAGTTTTTTGATAAAACACAATTTTAATCGACATTCCAAACTAAGGACTATTAGTAGTAGACTAGAATTTGACTAAAGACCTCTTACTTCACTTCCTCGTGGGATCGATACTGGGGTTTTTAAAGAAAACTCTATATTACATGAAACGATACGTATACTTGCGTAGTACCTCTAGTGTGTAAAATATTTTTTAATTTTTATATCATTTAAGACTTTGCACACTAGCCGTTATTTATAAATCGGGTCAAGTTTTTGGCCATCTTTTGGAAGTTAATTCTTTGCGTAATTGCGGGTCGAGTCAAGTTTTTGGCGCTCGTTGCTGGGGAAACTTCGGTAAGAACTTTAGGAAAATTTTATTTGAAACAATTAGGCTTAGATTTGGAAAACTGTAGTGTAGTAAAAACTATTTTTGTGTGAAATTTTTTTTTGTTTTTTTGTTGTATGAAACATTGTTGTGAAAAAAGTGTTTGTGTGAAAAATATGGTGTTCGTAAAAATATTTTGTTGTGTTGAATATATTTCTTCATTTATTTGTTTAATTGTTAATATATTATTTGTTGTGTTACGTATGCGAAACAAAGGATCTGTAGGACTTGTGCCTTATTATCCCGAGTTTGAAGAAAATAAAAAAATAAAAATTCAGAAAGAACTCAAAAAACTAGAAGTAGAAATGGAAAACTTACAAGATAATAAATTGGAAAATCATCATAAATTATTGAGGGATTGCATAAATCCTACGACAAATGAAATTCACTTAAGTATATAATACCCTATCGTAGAGTCGACTCATTTGAAATAAATTACGAGATTATCCAGCTGGTGCAGAACAATCGAGTTTAGAGGAACTCCTTTGGAGGAACCGTATTTACACTTATCAAATTTTCTAGAACTACGTAGTTACATTTCATTATAACGGTATGTCGGACGATGCGGTTATACTAAGGCTTTTCCTTTCTCACTAAGGGATAAGGCTAAAATATGGTTATATTCATTAGCACTCGGCTCTATTAAAAATTGGGAGGAGTTAAGTCGAAATTCCTAACTAAGTATTTTCCACCTTCAAGGACTACTAAACTTAGAAACGATATTATCTCATTTTGTTAGTATGAAGGGGAATCAATATACGAAGCTCCGGGAAAGATTTAAGGAACTCCTAAGAAAGTGTCCACACCATGCTCTCGCCCGATTAGTTAATCATTCAAACTTTTTATAATGGGTTAGTAAGATCCCTTAGGTACTATAATTGATCTTGCCGCTAGTGGATCATTAATTTCAAAATCATTTGATGAAGCGTATGCATTAATTGAAGAAATGGCTACAAATGAATTTCAATGGCCCTCTACAAGGGTAAATCATAAAAATGTAGCTAGTGTTCATGAAACAGATATAATTACAATTATTGCATCTTAGATTGCTGCAATATCAAGGAAGTTGGACCAATTTGGAATGAACCAACCGCAATTTACTCCTGTAAGTGAGGAAAGTTCATTAGGGCCTATAATTGATTCTAAATTATCATATGAGACTTTAAATACCATAAACAACCCGTACTCTAACTTTTACAACCTAGGTTGGGAGAACCATCCTAAATTTAACTGGAATACTACTACTGACGATGGAAACCAACAATGGGAAAATAATCATGCAAATCATAATGGAAATTGGAATAATCAGGGGAACATAAACTATAGACCTTCTTATCCACCGAACTCTAACGATGATCAACAATTTGAGGATAAGAGAATGTCTATGGAAAAAGTGGTATTACAAATGGGAAACCAGTTGCAAAGTCAAAATGCTGCGATTAGAAACATAGAGAATCAACTGGGACAAATTGCTAATTCTCTTAGCAATAGACACAAAGGAACACTTCCTAGCAACAATGAGATCAACCCTAAAGAGAACACTAATGAACAAATAGAAGCTGTCCAATTAAAAAATGAAAGAGAGATAGAGGATGTGGTTAGAAAAGAGAAAGATGTTGTGAGGGAAACATCAGAAACTAAAAGACCTGAAGAACATGAATCTAAGGATCTGGAAAAATTAATATCTCCAACTAAAATCAGTTTGGAAAAACCACCACCTCCATTTCCTCAAAAACTTAGACAGCATGAGTTGGATAAAAAATTTTCAAAGTTCATGAAAGTACTTAAGAATTTAACAATAATTATTCCTTTCACAGAAGCTTTGAAACATATGCCAAGTTATGCAAAGTTTATAAAGGATATATTAAATAAGAAAAGAAAATTTGGGGATTACGATACAGTTGCACTAAGTGAGGAGAGCAGTGCCATACTTCAGAAAACTTTTCCTCCGAAACTTAAAGATCCTTGTAGCTTTACAATTCCTTGTGCAATTGGAGAAAAATTATGTGGAAAAGCTTTATGTGATTTAGGAGTAAGCATTAATTTGATACCTCTATCTATATTTAAAAGGTTAGGTTCAATCGATATTTCTCCCACTACTCGTAACCCTTCACGTTAGGCGATCGATCTATCATTTATCCAAAAGGAGTTATAGAAGATGTGCTTGTTAAAGTGGATAAATTTATCTTTCTTTTGGGCTTTATTATATTAGATATGTAGGAAGATAAAGAAATTCCAATTATTTTAGGGAGACCTTTCCTTGTTACTGGACAAGCTATGATAGATGCGCAAAAATGAGAGTTGACTATGAATATTAATGACCATGAAGTCACTTTTGATGTATTAAAGACTATGAAATTTCCAGCTGAGAGAAAAGATGATGATTGTTTTTGGATGGATAAAATTGATTATCTAAGTAAAGAACATTTCCAAGAAAGTTTTGAGAGTAAGTTAACAAATGAGATTGAAATAGACTTTCATGATGAGTCAAAAATGTTATGTAAAGAAGACTGTATGTATGTTCAGGAGAGGTGTGAAATGATGTACACTACCAAAAATAGTAAACTTTTAGTTCCATCTCTTGACAAATCTCATGAACTTAAGATGGATGTACCCCATACAATTTTAAAGCCTATCTATTCAGGGAATTCATCTACACAACCAGTCTTTATATCTTTAGATTCGACTCAATCACAAGAAAGACCTGAATTGAATGATGAACAAGATAAAATTATTGAACTAAGACTTGGAAGAGAGTTTGATGATAAATTTCAAAAGAACTTTCGAGTTGAGAAAAGAGGATAAGGATATTGGAAGACCATTGGAAGAAATTCTTACGGAATTAGAAAAACATATTTCCTCAACTAAGATAGATCCTCAATCATTTAATAATTATAAAGGGGAAGAATTGGAAGATAACTTGAATCATAAGAGTTATATAGAAGAATTTGATCTTGAATCCGAATTATCTAAAGAGAATCTTATCCAAAATTTGGGAGATATTGAATTATCTTATAAAGATCCATTTCTAATAAATTTTAAGGATGATATTAATATGCGGACTGAGAAAATAAATAGAAGAAATTTAGATGTAGAAAGAAATATGAGGAAAAATAATATAAATCCATCTGAAAAGGAAGAGCTGAATGAAAAATTAAAATTTGAGGATTTTATAGGAATCCCTGGATCTGAAAATGATTGGGTGATTGATCGAGGATTACTTAAATGGAATTTTGATCCAAGTGGAATCATATGTCGGGCTAATGACGTTAAACCAAGCGCTTTATGGGAGGCAACCCATAGTTATCAGTGTGTTTTAATTTAGTATGTTTTGAGAGTCATGATTGTTAGTGTTGTATGATGTTTGCTTTATAATGTATTGATAAGTTTGATTGATGATTGGTAGATGTTTAGATTGTTAGTAGTTTGATCTTTGTGTGTCTTGAGGAGGTGATTCCTTAACTTCTTATTATAGTTTCATCTTAATTTGTTACTTCCTTTCTACAACTTTATTTTCATTAGGTAGGAGTCGCGAACCTATTTGATGAATACCATATGGATGATCTTACACTATCTTTATAACTGTTATAGGTGCTTAATTATAAGAATTAGATGATACTTGAGATTAGTGTCCAGAAACCAATTTATTAGGGATAATCTTATCTTTGAGATTATAATCTATAATATCATTTGAAAGTACCTAATTTACTAGTGTAGTGATTCCGTTAGAAATTGAAGGTAACATAGTGAGATTGGATGTGTTAAAGGATGAAATATCCTCATTTATCATTTGTGTTTGTATTTATTATATGTGTGTTTATATTTGTGTTACAACTTTATTTAGGTCTTGAAGAACATTTTATATTCCTTTGTTGATACTGCTATGCTTAGTTAGACTTTGGTTTAGTTAATTTCATTCCAGCATGATAGTTTAGATTTACTTTCTGCTGCATATTGTTACGTCCTAATGAATACTTGTAAATGGTTTTGATAGACATTTGTGGTAGATAGAATTTCTAAATTATTTTCTTCCTCGCTTATATTTTACGTACTAAATGATATATATGTTAAAAAATAAGTTTGGGGTAGAAAGAAAAATAGAATTTTGATTGAAAATACTTCCTTTTAGTGTAATTTTAGTACAAGTATATTTTAAGCTAGATTTACTTTCTCCTCACGATCATTTTATCCGATTATGCATGAATATGAATTTGATAGAATGTTGTAGTAGTAAGTATATTCAATCTTTACTTTTTCTTCCTCGCTATATTTTATGAAATTAATTGCAAAATATTTTACAATTTAAGTTTAGGGGGAAGAAAAATATTAACTCTTATTTGTTCTCAATTGTTATATTTTCAAAAAAAATTATTAACATAACTTCTGGCAATTGTACCTCGCTTGATATAATTAAAACTTTTTATTTTAATTGAATATTATGGAAGGATTGGATGAAATTTTTTTAGTAATAAAAGTTAATTTTATAAGGGTAAGATATTTGGTAGGAAAGAATTTGATTATAGTTAACTATTTAAAGTAAAAAAAAACTGTATTTTTGAAATATTAAGATACTTAAAGTATTATGTGTTAAGAAGAGATTGTGACTTTATGATGAATAATAAAGCTCATACATAATTATAAAGTAAGGATATGATTTAAGTTTGAACTTTAGAAAGAGGAGAGTGAAGTTCAAAATCATTACAGAGCTCTCAGATATACGATATCCTCATATAAAAAAATAAAGAAAAAAAAGAGAGTGAAAAAAAGGGATTGAAAGTGATCCCGAAAGAAAAAAAAAAGAAAGGAGAAAGAAAAATATTTATGAGGAGAAACTTGAGGAGATACCTAATAAAAAATTGGCTTCACTTGAGTCACTCTAAAGGGAGAACTTGATTTTATTTTTGAATTTATATTTAAAGTATTGGCCTACATTTTGATAAAATTTGCATGAACTCCTTTTTCACATAGTCTTTCAAGGCATTCTTAATGTAACAAATTATGGTTTATCTTGAAATAAATAGAAGACTAGAACCCTTAGACTTGATTTTTAAATATTCTTATACTTGTAGTGTTAACTCGGAGTTACTAAATTTCTTTCTAAAATCTAACCATTATATTCTTTTAAATGAATAATTTTAGTGTCTTACGAGTGAAAATTACATTGTCTTGGGTTATATTTTTATGTAGTAAAAGTGTTACTTGAGGAATGATAACGATTAAACTTGGAGGTATTTGACACGCCTAAAATATATATGTTTTTTGCTATATCATTTTACTTATTTTTTGATGATATTACACTTTAAAGGAAGGTATTTTGTATGTTTTTTTGGTTTTAGGTACAAGAAATGGCGATTGGAGCAAAAGAAAAGAAAAATGGTGCAATTTGGAGCAAAAACGAGCAAGAAATGAAATTCTGCCCTGACACATTTCGATAAGTCTTTCGATGCTTAATATCTTTTATACTTTTTGCATATTTTTGAATTAGATTACACTTTAAAGAAAGGTTATTTTTATGTTTATTTTGTAGAGACTATCTCTTACGAACGCAACGCATAGCCGAAACGGGGCGAAACGGAGCTAAAACGGGGTCGAAACGAAGCGAAACGGTGGAGCTGCTCAGAGCCATCTCGCCGACGGCGAGATTTTCCCGAGACCACCGAAAAGTGGTCAAAAAGCTCGCCGACAGCGAGCTCGAACTCGCCGACAGCGAGCTTGAACTCGCCGACAGCGGCCCGGACGACCACAAACCGACTTTTGGCGATTTTGGGCCAATATTCGACGTATATGGACGCTTTTTCGAAGGGGTGCGTAAGGAAACTCTTGGGAATTCGTCCAAACTCTTTAAAAATGACGAATATAGGTTAGAAAAAGGGAGATTAAGAGAAGATTAGAGAGAAAAAATTGGAGAAAAACTTAGAGGAATGTTTAGGATTCTTAGATTAAGAGTAGGAATGTAGATTTCTACCCTTTCGGAGAGATCGGAGAGGAGATTTTCGAGAGAATTTGTAAGGGATTGTACGAGCATTGCATGGATCGACGGGAGACTTTGTGGGAGAGATCTTCCTCTTTCTTTCAAAGGAAAAAGCTAAGTATTATTCTTCATTATCTTATGATTTTGTAAACATTTATCTAGTGGATCTGCTTTGTTTAAATGAAGTTTCCTTTGCGTTTTCTTCGTGCTTTATGACGTATCTCTCTTACACTTTTTTCTTCTTTGGAAATAGTGACATGAGATGATTATGCCATTGTTTTCAATTTACTTTTCTTTTCTAATGAGTAGAATTCATGCTTAGGATTTTGTGATGCATGTTAGAAGTTAATTTAGATATAAATGTGATGGTTTTTACTTCGCACTTCATTTACATTGCAATTAAGGCCTGTTGTAATGTTAAAATTTTTTGTGAAAACATACGATCCGAGAGGGCTATGCTTTCTACAACTAAGTATGAACCACATTTAAATTCCATGAATGGTGAAGTTCATAGAAGTTGAATGCAAATAAATAGAGAAATAATATTAATCGGGCGCAGAATTGGAGATTTTAGAGTGACAGACTAAAATCCTTAATTCGGTCCTATCGTTTGGGTGCTAAAGTGTAGATGTTAGCCCTCAGGCGAGGGGAACGTGGGAGCTCCGAAGTGGCAGTGGTATCCTCCCGACCTAGCCGCGGATTCGATAACCAAGCATAGGATTAGTCAATGTTCTTTATGCCCTGGACTAAAGGGTAAAGAATAGGATTGCTCCTATTTGGCACATACAATATTAAATGCATCTCGATCACTATACATTATCTATTTCATTACATAAGAATATTAGTTTTTAATATCTCAAAATTCTCCAAACCAATTCATCCAAAAAGGGTTATCTTTAAAATTATTATTTGCACTTAGTTATAATTACTATTACATTTAACACTTGCATTTAGGAGTAGTTTTTAGATAAAACACAATTTTAATCGACATTCCAAACTAAGGACTATTAGTAGTAGACTAGAATTTGACTAAAGACCTCTTACTTCACTTCCTCGTGGGATCGATACTGGGGTTTCTAAAGAAAACTCTATATTACATGAAACGATACGTATACTTGCGTAGTACCCCTAGTGTGTAAAATATTTTCTAATTTTTATATCATTTAAGACTTTGCACACTAGCCGCTATTTATAAATCGGGTCAAGTTTTTGGCCATCTTTTGGAAGTTAATTTACTGCGTAATTGCGGGTCGGGTCAGTTACCAGATTGGTTAATTATACAAGCTTTTTATAAGGGATTGAGAGGATCTCTTAGATCTATTATAGATGTTGCTGCTGGAGGATCATTAATGTCAAAACCATTTGATGTGACTTATTCAATAATTGAAGAAATGAGTACGAATAATTTTTAATGGCCTTCTGAAAGGTTAAATCCAAAAAAAATAGCCAGTATACATGACTCTCATGCAATATCTACGTTAGCTTCTCAAATTGCTGCTATATCTAAGAAGTTAGATCATTTTTGGAACTAATTACTCTCCTAATACTATAGAAGAAAATTCGTCTGGACAATTTATAGATGCTCAACCTTCATACGAAACTTTAAATGTTATTAATAACCAACCCAATAATCCTTATGCAAATTATTATAACCCTGGTTGGAAGAGCCATCCAAATTTTAATTGGAATAACAACTCTGCTAATCAACAATGGATGAACGACTCGATGAAACCCGATAGGAAATCCATCTCAACCAAAGAAATTCTAATTATAAACCTTCTTATCCACCTGGATTTAATAATAATTCTCAATTTAAGGATAAGAAGTTATCTATGGAGGAATTAATATTAAATACGGGTCAACATTTGCAAAATCAAGGTAATCAATTACAAATTCAAGGAAATCAATTACAAAATCAAAGAGCTGCAATTAAAAATATTGAAACTCAACTTAGATATATCGCTACTGCACTTAATAATAGAATTCCTGGAACTTTTCCTAGTAATGTAGAAATAAATCCTAAACATCAAGGAAAATAATAAATTAAAGTGATACAGTTAAGAAGTGGTAAAGAAGTTGAAATAAAAATGCAAAAAGAAATGGAAAATCAGAATGAGGAAGTGGAAATTGAAAAAGAGAAGAATAAACAAGATCAAAATGAAGAATATCCACTAATACCTATGAAAATTCCGGTAGAAAAACCACCCCCACCATTTCCTCAACGACTAAAGCAACATAAAAAAGATAAGCAATTTTCTAAGTTTCTTGAAATCCTAAAGAAATTAATGGTAAATATTCCTTTTGTAGAAGCATTAGAACAACTACCTAATTATGTGAAATTTATGAAAGATATTTTAAATAAAAAAAGAAAGTTCACAGACAATGAAACAGTTGCACTTAGCGAAGAGTGTAGTGCAATTATTCAGAAAAAGCTTCCGAGAAATTAAAAGATCCTGGTAGTTTCACTATACCTTGTAGCTATAGGAGAAAAATTTTATGGAAAAGCTTTATGTGACTTAGGAGCCGGCATAAATCTTATGTCTTTATCAATTTTTAAAAGATTAGGATTGGGAGAAGTTTCACCTACTTCAGTAACCCTTCAGTTAGCTGATCGTTCAGTGACATATCCTAAAGGAGTTATTGAAGATGTGTTAGTAAAAGTGGATTTTATTGTTTTAGATATGGAAGAAGATAAAGATATGCCCATAATTTTAGGAAGACCCTTCTTAGCTACTGGAAAAGCTATGATTGATGTTCAGAAAGGAGATTTAACTATGAGAGTAAACGATCAAAAAGTAACTTTTAACATTGCAAAATCAATGAAATATCCTGCTATAGAAAAAGATGATGAATGTTTTCGAATGAACATTCTTGAACATTTGCAAACTGAATATTTTAAAGAATACTTTGAAGAAAAACTAGAAATAGAAAATATGGAATTAATTGAAGAAACATATGACGAAGAATTATATTATTTACAAGAAAGATTTGAAATGTTGGACAATACAGACAACGCTGAAAAGAATATAGTTCCGTCGATTATTAAACCTCTTGAACTTGAATTAAAAATTTTACCTACTCATTTGAAGTATGCTTATTTAGGTGACTCTTCAACCCTACCAGTTATTATATCGGCAGAACTAAATAAATCGCAAGAGAAAAACTTCTGGATACATTAAAAAAGTATAAGAAAACATTTGGTTGGGCCTTAGCAGATATTAAAGGAATTAGTCCTTCAATCTGTATGCACAGATTTATTTTAGATAATGAATATAAACCAAGAGTTGATCCCAAAAGGAGATTAAATCCAATAATGAAAGAAATAGTCAAGAAAGAAATATTGAAATGGTTAGACAATGGTATTATATATCCTATTTCAGGCAGTGCTTGGGTAAGCTCAATTCATTGTGTTCCTAAGAAAGGAGGAGTGACTGTTGAAGCTAATGAAAATAAGGATTTAATATCTATAAGACAAGTTACTGGTTGGCGTATATGTATTGACTATAGAAAATTAAATTCAACCACCAGGAAAGATCACTTCCCTTTAACATTTTTAGACCAAATGTTAGATATACTAGCCGGGCATAAATATTTTTGTTTTTTAGATTGATATACCGGTTATCATCAAATTCCGATTGCTCCTAAGGATCAAGATAAAACAACATTTACTAGTCCTTATGGAACATTTTCTTTTAGAAAATGTCATTTGGATTAGTAATGCACTTGCAACATTCCGAGAGATGTATGATGTACTATATTTAGTAAATTAATTGATGATGAAATAGAAGTATTTATAGATGATTTCTCTGTATTAGGAACATCATTTGACGCATGCTTGAATCATCTTGAAAAAGTCTTAGAGATATGCAAAAGAACTAACTTAGTTCCAAATTGGGAGAAATGTCAATTTATGGTTGCAGGAGGAATTGTATTAGGGCATAAAATTTTGGAAAATGACATGGAAGTAGACTCTGCAAAAATTCAAGAAATAGCTAAATTACCACCTCCTACTACAGTGAGAGGGGTAAGAAGTTTTCTTGGATATGCCGGATTTTACAGACTCTATATAAAAAATTTTTCAAAAATTACTAAACCTCTATGCTAACTTTTAGGAAAGGACAAGAAATTTGAATTTACTTATGAATGCTTAAGAGCTTTTGAATTATTAAAAGATAAATTATTCACAGCACCTATAATAGTTTCACCTGATTGGGAGAAACCATTTGAACTTATGTGTGATGCTAGTGATTTTGCTGTAGAAGCTGTTCTTGGACAAAGATATGATAAAATTTTCAAAATCATATATTATGCTAGTAAAACTCTCAATCATACCGAAATTAACTATACAGTTACTGAAAAAGAATTATTAGCAATTGTATATGCTTTTAATAAATTTAGATCTTATTTAATTGGAACTAAATGTATTATGCATACTGATCATTCTGCTATTAAATATTTAATGCAAAAGAAGGATACCAAACCACGATTAATCATATGGATATTATTAATGCAAGAATTAGATTTTGAAATAAGTAATAGAAAAGGAACTGATAATCAAATTGCAGATCATTTATCAAGACTAGAACATTGTGAATTATCTGACACTGACAATGAAATTATAGACAGTTTTCCTGACGAACAACTTTATAATATAAATGAATGGAAAATACCATGATATGCTGATATAGTAAACTATATTGTAAGTGATATTTTACCACCCATGCTAACTCTGCAACAATAGAAAAAATTCATTCATGATGCTAAAACATATTTTTGGGATGAACCATATTTATATAAGCAATGTAAGGACCTAATAATTAGAAGATGTGCCTTATGAAGAAACTGAATAGATCATTAAAAAATGACACGATTCTGAATTTGAAGGATATTTTGAGACAGATAAAACTACTTACAAAATTCTACAATCTGGATTTTATTGGCCTACTCTTTTGAGAGATGTTTATAAATATATCAAAACTTGCGATAAATGCCAACCAGTAGGTAATATATCTAGAAGAAATGAAATGCCTCTGAATTTTATATTAGAAGTTGAAATTTTTGATGTTTGGGGATTAGATTTCATGGGACCATTTATACCTTCATTTGGAAACTCATATATATTAGTTGCTGTTGATTATGTTTCTAAATGGATTGAAGCACAAGCCTTACCTCGTTGTGATGCTAAAAGTGTTTCAAAATTTTTAATGAAAAATATTTTCACAAGATATGGAACACTGAGAGTGATTATCACTGACAGAGGATCCCATTTAAGAATAAATATATTCAAAAATTGGCAGAAAAATTTAACATTATTCATAAGATATCAACTGCCTATCATCTACAAACCATTGGATTAGCTGAAGTTTCTAATCGAGAAATTAAACGTATTTTAGAAAAGACTGTAAACCCTAGTAGGTTAGATTAGTCTACAAGACTAGACACTGCATTATGGTCATACAGGAATGCTTATAAAACTTCAATATGAATGACTCCTTACAGACTTATTTATGGAAAAACTTGTCACTTACCAGTTGAATTAGAACAAAAAGAGTATTGGGCAATTAAGGAATTCAATTATAATTTAAAAGATGCTGGTGAGAAGAGATTGTTACAGATGAATGAATTAGAAGAATTAAGAAATGAATCCTATGATAATGATAGAATTTATAAAGAAAAAAAGAAATTATGGCATGATCAAAAGATTAACCAAAAGAATTTTGAGCCAGGACAAGAAGTTTTACTTTATAATACAAGATTGAAATTATTTCCTGGGAAACTAAAATCTCGATGGTTAGGATCTTTCACTATAACTCAAATATTCACATACGGAGTTGTAGAAATTGAAGATCAAAAGACTGGACACAGATTTAAAGTAAATGGACACAGATTAAAACCATATTTTGAAGGAAGAAGACCAAATTTTAAAGAGGTTTTAATGCTCAGTCAACCTGATTAATAACAAGAATATGTCGGGCTAACGACGTTAAACCAAGTGCTTTATGAGAGGCAACTCATAGTAGTCTTTAATTATAATCTATTTACGTGATTTATTAATAATTATAATATAGAATAAATTCTACTACTCATATTTATCTTTATAATCATCACAAAATTAAGTCTATAGAGAGACATCAGAAAATATTCAGACCTAAGCGAAACTGGACAATTTTGTCTTAGCTCGCCGACGGCAAGATCGACGCCGCCGATGGCGAGATCAGCGCGCCTAATTTCAGTTTAAATTATTAACTATCCCACCGACGACGAGATCATTGCCGCCGATGGCGAGATAGTTGAAGAGCAGTTTTTGGGAGTTATTTTGGCGGTTTTTGGCAATTCTAAGTATTTTTCTCTTTAAAGGATGCCTAGAACTCAAAATCTTTACATTATACTTCATAGAAACGAATAGAAACCCCTCAAAAACATAGTATTATGGCATCCAATCCACTTGAAATCACTAAATCCCGAGTGTTCAATCAACGAAAGTTTGTCAGTTATGAGGCTTAGCGGATATTCAACAATGTTATGATGAAGAAGAGATTGATTAAAGAAAGAGGATTCGTCAATAGAGGAGTGGAGAATTCGACAACACCTATTGAGGAGATGATTGTTCGACGATGTTGGGAGGTATTATGCTATACAACTTCTGCAGTAGTCAACCCCGGAGTCAAAGAATTCTACTCCAATCTTCATGGAATCAATAATGGAAGCGTATATGTACAAGGCAGATGGGTAACTTTCACTCCGTCAAGAATTAATGAGTTGTATTCAATTGAGAATACACCTGTTTGTCACTATTCCAATTTTGTTCCTACAAGATATAATATGAATGAGATCTATCAATATTTAACTAACGAATCTGAAGATTGGGAAATACGAGAAGACAGGTACGTTAGTTTTTCTACATCACTTCTTAACCCCGTCTCTAAGCACTGGCACTTCTTTATTTCTTCAAAATTATTACCCACGATGAGGGTAAATAAAGTATCTAAGGAGTGTGCGATTTTAAATTACTGTATTCAAACGGGATTACCCATCGACGTTGGATCTATTATTGTGAAGTACGCCTCAGGCTCGATTGTGCATGGATCGATTCATGGACTTGGACAGTCTTCAATAATATTTGCATTATGTAGTCAGTACCAAGTTTCCTATGAAGCCTGGGAAAAAGTACTTTTACTTTGGAAACCATTAGATCCTACTGATATGTTTCCTACTTTGGATAACGATAATGATACAGCCATTATTGCGGATCAAGCACCTCAAAGCAATCTTTTAATTAGGCCATTTACTGATAAAACTAATCTGATCTTTCAAAAACTCAAAGGATTGGAGAAGGATATACAGAACGTGATGAATTCTATCAACAATATCTCTGATTTATTTGATCATATTGACTGGAGAATGAAAGAATACTTTGATCATTCCGGACATCTCGAGCCTAGTTTCATACGACTTTTGAGAAGGAAAGGATGGATTGAAGAAGATTCTACAGAAGAATTTCCTTACATGCCTTTCTATAATCTGTTCGTGCACTTACGTTCTATCGGAGATATTAGAGATGATTTTAGTACCGATCCTGATGAGTAGAAGATATTTATTCATATTTATCTGTGTGTTATGCTAGTTTGAATTTAGTTTATTATGTTATTTGCACTTTGGATATTTAATCACTGTATAGATGAGATTAAGTGTTATTTGTTCAGTCTCAACGTTTTGAGTATTGTGGTTTGGATTACGACGTTGAATTGTGTGTATTAAGATTTTAAAAGTACTTTGTTAGTAATGTAGTGTGTGTGAAATTTGTAAACACTTGGATTTCATATATAAAGTTATGATGTTTTGTGTTGTGTGAATTTATGTGTTAAAATAATATCTAATTACAATCAAATGTATTTAATGGATTGATCAGACATTATTGAGGCATAAAATAATTTAAAAACATTATAAATAAAAAAAAACTTAAAAATTTTGAAAATCCCGCCGACAACGAGAACGATCACGCCGACGACGAGATTTTCTAGAAACTTTTGACCTCTTTGAATTAATTATCTCGCCGAAGGTGAGAATTTTTCCGCCAACAGCGAGATCTAGAAAAACATTATATTTTGACCTGTCAATCGTCACTATTCATTTTCCCCTTCCCCATAGCTTCCCTCCTAAGTAAAATTTTTTTATTTTCACCATGGATTTCTTCAAGATTGAGTAATTTTGGAAAATGTTAAAATGTGGACAAAAAACTTGGAAGAAGTTCATGGAACTTGATTTAGATTGTTTTAAGTCACCTTTAGAAGCCATTTTAGTGTTATTCTAGAGTTTAGTTAAGATTTTTTGTAAATTTGATAGATCGAGAAATGGCTCCGGGACAGAAAAGGCGACTGGATTTCGACGAAACACGATTCGTGAATGCTAGATCACAATCAAGATACAACCTTAATATCAAATCAAGAAAGTGCATTCAGGATAGAGTCTTTAAAAATCCAGGAGGAGAAGTAGAACGAACTATAAGAGAGAGAAGATGGGAGAATTTTTGTTATACAATGAAAAGAGCAGTTGTTGAAGTCGTGAAAGAATTTTACGCCAACTTGACTGAGATAGAAGATGCACTAATAAAGGTTAGAGGATTTTTAGTTGATTTTAATACTGCAAGAATCAATGCTTTCTACGATTTACAAGATCTGCGTACCAGTGAATATGATACTTTTGGAACAATGGAAGGACCGCTAGATGAAGTGATTAACTTTTTCACTGATGGGAAAGGAACTTGGAAGATTAAGTAGCGTGAATGGGTAAACTTCCCTCTCTTTATGTTAAATGCAACATCTAAGGCTTGGCATTATTTTGTTTGCTCTTCTTTGTTACCTACCTATCACCATAGTGAAGTAACAAGAGATAGAGTAGTTTTGAATTTTTGTATTCAGAACCAGAAAAGTATAAATGTAGGAAGTATTATTTACAAGAATATATTAGCCAATGCACGAAGTGAAAGTGGAGGAGGACTAGGACATCCTGGTCTAATTTATGCACTCTGCCAATTGTCCGGAGTAGAGGCTAGAGATGATCAGGAATGGGTAGAACCTATGAAACCCATTACCTAGGCTAATATAAAAACCTATGAGTCCCACGATGGATGGAGATCTGGGACTAGGAGCTATGCACCTTCAACTAGTAGGGTATTCCCTCTACCAGTTATGACCCTTCTACCTGTAGTTCTCCTACCCTTTATGATTTGATGAATGAAATGACTCTGCAGCGGAAACATTTTGAAAAAATTGAAGAAAAATTGGAGCATATAGATCAGAGGATTGGAGGCTTAGAGCGAAGGCATGATTATGACAGCGATTATCTCCAAAGACATTCTGAGTTTGAGATAGCTTACTATGATGCTGAGAATCGTTATCGGAGAGGAGAGCTTGATGTTGTATTTTCTGAGTGCCCTCGCTATACTCATTATCAACCTACTCACTTCGTCGATCAAGGAGATGATGATATTGTTTGGGATTTTAGTGTTGATAATTAGATTTTCTGATTAGATATTTATGTTGTGTGATTGTTTGTTTTCTTAAATTCAGTATTGATGTTTAGTTTGTGAACTTGGTTTGTTATGTTGTGTAAAACATTTTAATCTGGTTGTATAAGTTAAATGTATGTAGTTTTTAAATTTTTAATATTTTCAGACTGCTATTGTAATCTTGGATTGGATTAGTAAAATGTATGTGGATGTAGTGTGATGTTTTAATATAAAATATGGTAGTATTATGTAAAACTTCTTTACCAACAATTTCTTTGATATTATATATGTGTAGAAAGTTATTAACAGTACAGGTTAATTAGGTGATGAAAAGAACCTGCAGAACTTCAAAAGGAGAAGTACCTAAAGCACTAAGGTATGATTTAAATTTACATTTTATTTTCTTTTCACTCTGTATAAATAGATAGAAAACTTTAATTTTTAGAGAGGGAAAAACAAGCAAATTTAATTATTAAATTGTTCTCAATTTTTATTTTCAAAAATTTATAAAATGATTTTCTGTAGTAATTTTTTAATTCAGTAAACTAGAATTAATTTATGTAATTATTATAGAAGGTTGAACAAAATATTTCTAATAATTAAAATAATTTTGTAGATTAAGATATTTAGTATAAGAGAATAAGAATATAATTAACTATTTAAAGTTAGTAAAACTATATTTTAAATATGAAAATTCTAAGATATTTAGTTGAGAAAGAAAAGATTGAAACTCAATGAAGTAAAAACTTTGAAATACATATAAGGTAAGTAAATATTTCAAGTTTCAAATTTAGGAAGAGGAAAATGAAGTTCAAAAGTATTAACAGACTAACCAAAAATAGTGATCCTCACTTGAAAAAAAAAAGAAAAAAAGGATTGAAAATCAATCCAGAAAGAAAAGAAAAAGAAATATATATATATATATATATATATAAGTGAGGAGAAGCTTGAGGAAATGCCTTATCAAAAATTGGCTTCATTAGAATCAACCTAAAGAGTAAACTTAATTTCATTTCTGAACTTATATATTTTACTAAATAGTGTTTTCATGAATTTCCTATCATCTGAATATCTTAAGTAGTTTAATATTGCAAAATATAGTCATTCTTGAAATAAATAGAAGACTAGAAATCTTAAACTTGATGACTAAATAGCCTTATATCTATAGAATTAGTTTAATTGTTTAAAAATATTTCTATTTAACATTATTATAATATTTATTTAAATCAAATTCATAGTATTTCTGAATTAAAGTTTTATTACAAATAATCATTACTTTTATGTAGTATCAAAATTACTTGAGAACAAGTAATAGTTAAATTTGAGGGATTTTGACCACAAGAAAATGTATTAAGAAATTCATACCCATTTTATATGAAATTGCACTTTAAAGAAATGTATTTTCTATTTTTTAATGCAGGAATGAAGATGTATAGCTAATGAGAGCAAAAAGATCAAAAAGGAGCAAATCTCGAACAAAAAGGACTAAAATAGATGAAAATTGAACAATCCCGCCGACGGCGAGGAAGAGGCCTCCGGCGGCGAGATTTTCCCGAGAGCATTTGAATATATTACAAAGGAGCCCGCCGATGGCGAGATCGAGCCTACCAACAGCGAGACTGAGCTGTTATCCATTCTTCTAGAAGCCCGTCGACGGCGAGACAGTTGATTCAAGCCAAATACGTTGAATCTGGACGCTTTTTGAAGAGGTGCTTAAGTAACATTTGGAAATATGACTCCTTATATATATATAAATGATTTTTTTTGTCATGGTGTGTATCTTTAAGTGTCATTTAAGTGCAATCTGAAAGTCAGTAGTGTGTTTAAGAGTGTTTAAGTTAGTGTCTTGGTGAGTATTTGAAGTGTGTTGTACAAAAAAGGAAGAGTCAAAGGAACTTCAAGGAGTCTGCTTGGGAAGAAGATTCGAGATAAGTATATTTGTTTATTGTTTGATAACTTTAAGTGAAATCCAAGTTTTGTGTTATTCTTCCTATGCATTCTGAGTAGTTTTCTTTATCATTTTCCTTGTTGATGAGATTTCATGAAATGAAGAATTAAAATAGTTGTGCCTAACAATATTAAATAAAGATTGTGATAATCTTTTTACTTAAATCTTAATTTACTGTCAATTTGACCAATTGAATTGTTAACATATGTTGAATTATTAACTATAGTAAAGATTACATCCAAAATTCAGGGAAGTCAAAAGCCTTGGAAGGAGGGCGCAAATAAATAGGGAAATATTAATTATCGGGCCTAAAATTGGACATTTTAGTGTGACAGACTAAAATATTCAATTCGGTCCTATTGTTTGGGAGCTGAAGTGTAGATGTTAGCCCTCAGGTGAGGGGAACGTGGGAGCTCTGAAGTGGCAGCCGGTATGCTCCCAGTCTAGCCACAGATTCAGTAACCAAATATAGGATTAGTCAATTTTCTTTGCACCTGGACCAAAGGGTAAAGAATAGGAATGCTCATATTTGGCACAATATAATTCTAAACTCATTTAATTCTTCATTCACTTAATTCTCTAAACAAGGAGAAAGATACTTTTCTAGTTTGCAATCTTCTATTTAATCTTTAAGTAATAGTTTTTAGTATAAGCGTTCTTAATTTCCGTATACTAGATTAGTAATTACAATTGCTGAATTTAGTCCTTAAGTCTCTAACTTCCTTGTGGGATCGATATCTAGGACTCCATTAGAACCCTTTATTACTTGAGCGATACATATACTTGCGTTGATAAATAGGGGAGGGAGTACAATTACTATTTTACTTGAAAAACATTTATAAAGCTTAACAAACATATATATCCTCAAATTTCCGCCCTGCTCTCCCCCGAGCCGGTCAAGTTTTTAGCGTTATTGCTAGGATTTATATCTTTTAGTAATCGTGCTGTAACTTATATTTATAATAATTACTGCCGTGCGATCAAGTTTTTGTCGTCGTTGTCGGGGAAGCAAAGTAATTATTAAGGTAATCACTAAAATAATTATTAAAGATAATTACTAGAGTAACAGATTATTTTTAAATTTTACTTAAAATTGTATGCGTAAATTTGGAACCTAAAGTTTAATACCTTACGATTCAGAATTAGAGCGCACTATTAAAAGAATTAGAAAACGAAATAGAGAAATTATAAATTTAACTCAAATGATAAATAATCCAGAAATTGAAAATACAAACCAACCAAGACCTTTGAGAGATTACGC
This sequence comes from Papilionanthe hookeriana x Papilionanthe teres, assembly GCA_022702705.1. Classification (NCBI taxonomy): domain Eukaryota; kingdom Viridiplantae; phylum Streptophyta; class Magnoliopsida; order Asparagales; family Orchidaceae; genus Papilionanthe; species Papilionanthe hookeriana x Papilionanthe teres. The sequence goes on along the minus strand of CM040426.1, from coordinate 37,490,732 downwards.
TAACCCTACATTAGATGAAATTCACTTAACTATCCAAAACCCTGATGTAGCGGCTAACTCATTCGAGCTTAAACCTGCAATTATCCAAATAGTACAGAATAATCAATTTAGTAGTTCACCAAACGAAGATGCTAATTTACAACTTGCTAGTTTTTTAGAACTATGTGCTACTTTTAAATATGATGGAGTATCTAATGACGCTGTTAGACTTAGGCTTTTTCCTTTTTCTTTAAGGGATAAGACAAAAATGTGGTTAAATTCGTTAGCACATGGATCTATTAAAACTTGGGGAGAATTATCACAAAAATTTCTATCCAAATAATTTCCTCCTTCAAAAACTGCAAAACTTAGAAATGACATAACTTCTTTTAGTCAGTTTGACGTAGAATCAATATACGAAGCTTGAGAGAGATTTAAAGATCTTCATAGGAAATGCCCACACCATGCGTTACCAGATTGGTTAATTATACAAGCTTTTTATAATGGATTGATGGGATCTCTTAGATCTATTATAGATGCTACTACTGGAGGATCATTAATGTCAAAACCATTTGATGAAGCTTATTGATTAATTGAAGAAATGACTACTAATAATTTTTAATGGCATTTTGAAAGGTTAAATCCTAAAAAAATAGCCAGTATACATGACTCTGATGCAATATCTAAGTTAGCTTCTCAAATTGCTATTATATCCAAGAAATTAGATCATTTTGGAACGAATTATTCTCCTAATATTATAGAAGAAAATACGTCTAGACAATTTATAGACGCTCAACCTTCATACGAAACTTTAAATGTTATTAATAACTGATCCAATAATCCTTATGCAAATTATTATAATTCTGGTTGGAAGAACCATCCAAATTTTAATTGGAATAACAACTCTGCTAATCAGCAATGGATGAATAACTTAGTAAACCTAGTAGGAAATCCATCTAACCAAGAAAATTCTAATTATAAACTTTCTTATCCACCTGGATTTAATAATAATTCTCAATTTAAGGATAAGAAGTTATCTATGGAGGAATTAATATTAAATATAGAGCAACATTTGCAAAATCAAGGTAATTAATTACAAATTCAGGGAAATCAATCACAAAATCAAGGAGCTGCAATTAAAAATATTGAAACTCAACTTGGGCATATCGCTACTGCACTTAGTAATAGAATTCCTGGAACTCTTCTTAGTAATGTAGAAATAAATCCTAAAGATCGAGGAAAAAACAAATTAAAGCGATACAATTAAGAAGTGGAAAAGAAGTTGAAACAAAAATGCAAAAAGAAATGGAAAATCAGAACGAGGAAGTGGAAATTGAAAAAGAGAAGAATAAGCAAGATCAAAATGAAGAATATCCACTAATACCTATGAAAATTTCTTGAATCACCAATGAAGTGGTGCGAAACTTCATCTGGTTGGATCTCATATGAAGATACGGATTGCCTCTGGTTATCAGTACCGACAACAAAACGCAATTTTTGGAGCAGCGTGTGAATGATTTCTGTACAAGTCAGGGCATCAATTTGAAGTTTGCTTCTGTCCATCACCCTCGAACAAACAGGCTGAAACAGCTAACGAGGTTATTTTAAAGTTGCTAAGAAAAAAAATTGAAGGATCCAAGGGAAACTGGGCTGATACGTTACCTTCAGTAATCTAAGTAATTCTAATGACACCGTAATTAGCGACCGACTAAACACCATTCATGCTAACTGAAGGATTTGGACAGTGTTACCTGTTGAGTACCACCATCATAGCCAAAGATTCATTACAATGACATAATTCATAGAAGAGAGTCTAGATGAATGGGAAGAGGTGAACATCAAGAGCGCTAAGTTGTTTCTAGACCTAGTAGAAGAAGGTGAATTGATTCAGCCCTCTAAAAAGAAGAAGTTAAAAAGCGGACAACTTGCTACTCCAACAAAAACATATGAGAGAATGTGTCCTTCCCAGAAGATTTAGTTCTGAAGAAAGTTAATCCAGCTGCCTAAGGACATTTGGTCGTCAAATTGTACCAGACTTAGAGCGGGCCATACATAATCAACCAAAGAGTCCCCCCGGGGGCTTACAAGCTCAATACATGTGCTGAAAAATAACTCTCTTAAATTTAGAGTTCGGATGACTTGAAGAAATTCTTCCCTTAGAAAATTTTTCTTACGTATATGTAAAAGGAAGTATCGTTACCAACTTGTAAATCCAATCGATAAAATGAACGATCGAATTCACTATTTTTTCTCAAACTCCAGGTCTCTCCGACACTCGGAGAACTCGATCTAACTAATTGAGTGGCGACAAATGATTTTTCATACTCGAAAAATACAATTTTAAGTAGAAAATGTTTGGAAATCATTTTTAATATCATCGAGCTTGGGTTGATTAAACAAGAGATAGAAATAACATAATACAATAATACAAATCAATTGACCACACAACATCAAGTGGAAAAAGCAAATACAAAATAAAACTAGGCATTTTATTTATCCTAGTTGAAAGGTACAAAACATCCAAGTAAAAATAAACACAAAATATACATCCGTTAAAAATTTTTGATAAAGAACAAACTTTCGAAAGTAGAACTCTAGTACTTTCCCTCGCTCTCTCTCTCTCTCTCCACATTTACATTTTATTTACAATAATAGAACCTCAAGAGAGCGCAAAAAGTCGAAGGCTCTGTGTTGAAGTTTGCCCTACGAGAGCATCCATTCTTCTTGCCTTCCATCTTTTATATCTCCCCAAAAATAGATGAAAGGATGAAGGCTGGAGAGTACCAGAGAAAGAGGACGTCGTTGCCCGGTGATTGTCCCAGTTCCATCCTTAGTAGTAGTTGTCATACAGATATGGTGCCTACTGATAGCTTATTGTCAGCACTTCCAAGGGCTTCCTATCTGTTCACAGAGAGGATATTTCCTGTAGGTGTGCTACCAAGATCTACTCCCCCCATTAGCTCCTCAAAGACAACCAGAACTCCGAAGACAGCTGTCAAACACATGTATCACACTCTCTGGGAACGTGTTGCTAATGAAACCTATCACTATGGGACATTACACCGATTTGTGAGGTGGGATGACCTTAATAAACCATCTTGTCCAATGTAGCATTGACACCCGAATCAGAGAAAATCTCCTTTTTTGACACTCGACTCGAAGAAAATAAAAAGAAAATTAACACATGATCAAAGCGAGCTCCATCTTCCTTATCAGCGAAAGATCACATTTGCCTTTGACTCCATGTAAAAGCAGAACGCGCTCTCTTAGTCATCTCAAACCCGTTAAACATTTTTTTAGCATAAGCACAAACCTCAGAGGCCTCACCCCTATTTCATAGGAGGGCGGTTCAAATTTTCCAATAGGATTCACCCAAAAAAACTTTGCCAAGGGCTCACCATGAAAAGACAACTAGGCGTAGTGATAGGACGTACTGACGGCTAATTTTCCGAAATGGAAAGAGAAAGGAATCCCATGTTGCAATTAGAGCAACCTTTAATATTGACACATTGGCGGTCATGGGATAAGGCAGTGCTACCGGGTCTGTCATGACATTAGACTACTATTTTCTAATGAAAGGGGAACTCATCCTGATCAAGGGTGCCGGTGTCATTGGTTGGTGGCCGATTTTGAAAATTTTTGGACACAGGTACGTCAAATGAGAAGTCACGAATTGCAAAAATGGTGGACTACAATGAATCAGTTGATTTCTTTCACACCATCATTGCATTGCAAACCCATATCTACAATATCAAGAGGATCAAGTTTCTGGAGATAGTTTCTCGACCCACAAAAGACAAGATCCACGAAAGTACATAATGAAAATCATCTTAGAGTTGTTGCTATCGCAGGTGATAAAAAAATCCACGCCTAGTGAAAGGAATAAACCTAATCAAGGCAAAGAACCAATTGATCAAACGCAATGAGGATAAGCGATGAATTTGGTCCAGTGTAAACCAACCAATTGATGTATATTAGTCGATTGACAAGAGATTAAATTTTTTTACAATCGGTCATCCTTTTTGGTTGATCTGCCTGTAAAAAAATTTAAATTATAATTTGATCATCAGTCAAAGATTCAGGCCGATGAAATCTTTAAAACTAACATTTTTCTATGCAAAAATATGTATTTATTTCTGATGGTGATCAAAATGAATGCCTATGACGATATCTTTTTTATTTCATAGATATCGCTTTAGATGAGAGTCTCTCCGGAAGTGAAATCTAATAGAATGTGTTGGATTAAATGCTTTCATGAACCAACTAAGATGACAGACTCGCTCGCAATTTGAAACATATTACAACAAGAAAAAACAAGGAAGTTTCCATATATGAAAATGTGTTGAAAGTATTTCATTCTTTCAAATTAAAAAAAAAGATCACAAGTCTTCCTAGAACCAGGTTCTAGCAGGTAGCTGATCGATCTTCGCTACCAGAGCCTTCAATCTCTTTAGCGGATCCTATAGGATTGTCCGAGATTAAGGCAAAAAACTCATCTGGGTCAGAGTATTTAGGCTCAACTAGGCCATGGTGAAAGAATCTTTTAGTAACGAAATCCACTTCATGCCTCAATTGTTTCGCCAAACCCCTTATATGTTCTTCCTTGGAAATGGATGAGGCAACTTTTTCTTTTAGCTTCGTGACCTCTTTCTTAAAAGCTTCTATGGTGTCGAGGGACTCTTGACTTCCTTTGAGAAAGTTGTACAATTTAAGCTGCAGGAGGTCTCATTTATCAAGAACACTCCCTAGTTCTGCCTCCTGAGAGGCAATTCTCATCCGGCCACGTCAAAAGATCTTTCCAATCTGACAAGAGCCAAATCCTGAAAATGAGCGGCCCGTGCTCCCATTAGGTGGAACCGGTCCATGTTTTGGTGAAGCTTTTATCGGTCGAAGCCTTCCAGAGTTTGGCCAAGTTCCTCGGACCACGACAGCTCTTGTTGGAGCGATAACATGTTCTTCTTCTCAGCTGACTGCGGAAACCCATCTCTCGGCATATCCAGAAGATTGAATCTCTTCTCAGTACTGATCCACATCCATCTGGCTCTTCCACGTACAGGCTCTTGGTCAAAAGGCTCCCTATGCCTTTTCAATGGAGGGGGATGAAAAGCATCTGCTTCCTCTACTTCCTCTTTTCCTTGCTGGCGGATGGATCCCTCCTTCGGGGAAGGCAAAGGCTCATAATCAAGATATGGAGCCACTTCTTCATATGGCAATGCAGACAAGGAAGAGGAGACGGTTAGCTGACCCTTGCTCTCTTGGAAAAGAAATGAAAGAGGAATTTCTAATCCGTGACTCCAGTGGAACAATGCCAATCGGTGGTATTTTGATCAACACGCTAGATTTTGAAGAATAAGGGGCTGCAACTGTGATTTCACCCAGAGTCCCTTCAAGAGCAGACTTGCTCCCTTCACCTATCTTTGTGTTAGTCGAATGAGACCGATTAATAATAGTGAATTCACCAGTCATCGTGTTTTGAAGAATAACTGTGGTTTTGGATACAGAGGCAATAAATTTTGTGCCCTTGGTGTCGGCTATCGCGTAGCCGACAACACCTAAGAGAATGTCTAAAATAGGGATGTGTGGGGATTACCTACAGTTAAGGAAAATTATAAATTATTCTATTTGGTGGCCAACTTTTTCTTAACCTCATTTGTTCACTTCGCCTCAATAAAAATTTGAAGCTACCCATCATTCTTGAGTCATTTAGCCCTTGAGCATCTGGGTGATTGTTACTTCCATAGTATGGCGCCCGTTCAACATTGCCTCGGTAATGTGCATCACCTATGGAAGGGACTTCTAACTGTCCACCGCTGGCTTCGACAGCTTGGTCCAGATTCCCCAGTTTCTGAAGCAAGAACCAATAAATAATTGTTTTCTCCAATATCTTATTTTATTTTCAACTCCAAGCAGTTGGAGTTTTTTGTCGGCCGAGAACAAGTTGAGACCTTTCTTATCGACCTCAAATGAGTTCAAATGGCTAAATAGGTCAGTCGACCAGAAGACACATTCTTGGCTATAGAAGATAATAAATGTCATTATCCCAGTAGTAGAATTCAGTAGCACTTTGGCTGGAATGAACCCATATTTATTCAAAGCACTCCAAACAAGGTGCACAGGTGCAGTCAGAGAGCGTACTTTAACTTGTGTCAATAAAAGACCAGATCAGAGCCCACATTCTCTGTTGCACACACTGAACCTAGCACTCTATGGAGTATGATGCTATAATAAAAAACATACCTCATATGCAATTCCCCCACATTGTTCTCTGTCAAAAGCGAAGGATTGGCAATCGTGATAGAACTGAAAAGAGCAAAAAAAAATTGAGAGCCATTATGTCAAAGCTTGGAAGGAGTCGAAAGATAAGAGAAAGGGTGGACAAGAAAAAAGCTTAAAGGGTAAACAAAAGTCTCTTGCTCTGTTTATAAGGAGGACATAGAATCCGACGCTTCACATAATGATAAGTATCACATCAAAAATCCTTTCACGTTTATTTAAATATTACTTTATTATAAATAGCAACATTATAGATCTAAAACAAAGCATTTAATAAATGGTTCTTTCGAGGCTTCAGTGAGGTAATCCTCTTCTGAATTAACTTTTGGAGAACCAACGCTCCACCTAATCTAATTTGCTCTATTCGGTCAGCGTTGCCTTGGAACTTGCTTAGAACGACTGACTCACAAATGATCCCTATTTCAAACATCACACCCGCCAGCCTTCTTCACAAGGTGGCAACCTTTGCTCATAGTGTCGCGACCTCAGAGTCCGGGGTGGTCAGACGGGCCAACAATTTCCTCGCCAGATCTTCAGTAGAACCTCCATCCGGTCCCTCCGAAGGTCCGGCCACCTTTGTTTTGCTGCTCCATAAATTTAGGGGAAAGCCACTATTAATCTTACTGTGGTAGGGAGCTGCTAAAGTGGTCGAGCGAGGTTGAAAGAATAGAAGCAGTCATAGGCAAAGAATTGAGTGACTGATACCCCATGCATCGACCAACGGTGGAGGCACAAAGATCACACCCTTGGCATCATCTTTCGATGGTCCGCTGTCCTCGCGGTCCTTTAACCTGACAGATTTATCTACATTAGGATAATTTCAAGGAGTTATTAGAAACAAACAACAATCCGATAAAATTTCTATAGACATAAAAATCTATTCATTTCAGAAATCTCAAAAGTTGGTCTCTCTCTCTCGCGACAGGGTACCTTCACCTTTCTAGGGTTATGCTTGTGGAGAGCTGACGACGGCCAATTCCTTTGACCACTTCTCACCAACTTCATCACCTTTGTTAGTCAGATCCTGCTGACCGTTGGCAATCATGCCCATGCCAAGCCCAGGAGCTAGGCGTTTATAGTGAGGCTTCTTCGGCGTCTGCCCTACATTACTCTCGGATGAGGTTAATTGATCGGCCAACGTAGGTTTAGATCTCAAACATTTCCCTTTCTTTGTAATCTTTTTCTTTTTACAGTCCTCACAGAGGCAAGGACCTGAAAGCCGGCCATAGCCAAGAGTTGGGCGTCTGTATTGTCTTGGCTCGTATCATCAGTCATGATGTCCATCGACCATCCAGAAAGAGTTGGTAGTGAAGGATGCTATGCCAACCTTATGGTCCTATTTATAGGACTCACTGGGCATGAATTCCAAAGGAAAGTCGGTCATTGATTTAACAGCTGAGGATATGACCAAATAATTGAAGTTTCAAACGAAAAAGCACAATCTGCACCAGCCCATATGACGACCGACTACTCAGTTGAGTCGACCAACATACAATATCGATAGAATTAGTTGACAGATTTTGCTTAAGAGCCCAGATGCTTCTCAGGGACCAACCCTTTCGACGACGACTGCTCGATCGAGTCGTCCGATATATACGGTGTCGACGGATCCAGACGGCGGACCTAGCTTGCTGTCCCAACTACATGAGCGTCTCATAGGGTCAGCTGGTCAAAATTGGTTGACCGATGGTTTTCCCTCGAAGGAAGCAATTTTCATGCGACCGACCGCTTCGGTCGGCCGAACTCAATATGTCTACCGATTGACAGCCAATGTAATTCACTTAAATTGTAACACAAACTTAATATTAATTGCATTAAGGGCAGTTACCATAATTATGCCCTCCTTTTTATAATTGTACACTTAGGCCTCTAAAAATAGGAAATCAAACTATGAATAAAAAACCTTTCCCCAATCTCTCTGCAGGCGCTGCTCTCTCTCTCTATCTTCTTCTCCTTCTCTCAGCTCTAAGTCTTGAGGTGTATATTTCTGAAGGACAACTTAAAATTCACCAGATAATAAAAAGTATTCTTAAGAATAATAGATACATGTATGACAAAACATCAATAAGTGAATAAGAATCTTCTACTTTTAAAAAATACAGCATTATAGCATATTAGTAGCTCAGTCAAACAAATTAAAGTTACTAATTGTGTTCCATCAGAGTAGTAAGTCGCCTCAAATTTTAGAGAAAATTAACCCTTATTAATTTCTATCGTTTTGTTATAAAACTTATGAGATCTTTAAGAAAAAAAAATTCCCTATGACATCAATCATTTATTTATTTTTAATAAATGTCCAACCAATTTGCTTGTCTTATTTAACTTTTCTCCATATAGTATGAGAAAATTGATATTTATTTAAGTTAAAAAATAGTCGACGTATAGTACTAGTATTGTAACAACATGTGCTTGAACCATGCAAAAACTTCATCCAAAATATATTAAATATGATTTAAATCATGTTTGAACATGAATGGAACACTTATTCCACATTCATATTGTTTAATCATAACAGTTTGAACTATGTTAGAACATGTTGTGAAAATGTTCGAATATGACCGAAGAAATTTATTTTAATAAGGTTCAAGCATATGTTATAATATGTTTAAATAATATTTGATTAATGTATTATTAAAGTTTGATATGCCACTAAGAAATTTATGTGATCAGGTGCAAAATTTATGCCTGATATAACATAAAAGTTGTCGAGTCCACACTTTCACAAGTACACATTGCCGCACCCATGCGCGTGCGTTGTTGTACTTGTGCATGCGCATCACCACATCCATGCATGCATGAACTGCTATGCAAGAACACCACAATTCACACGCGCACAAACACAAATACCAACATGAATATCACGAGCAACAAAAGTGTTGGGATGACTTATTTTTTATCTTGAAGTGTCCATTCCACCGCAAATTTTTTTCACATTTCGAACAAAATTTTAATATTTTTAAAACCCTGTGCAGCCTCCATATATAGATTTTGATAATCTAAAATGTCTGCAATTCATATTATGATCGATGAGTCCAATTTAAAAATGGCTAAAATTTGAGACTTCATTGGTTCATGACCCAAACAAGAGTTCCACTTTAATTCCGTGAAGTGATTGCACATTGCAATATTTCTGAAGTCATAATTTTGAGGTGCAACCATTTTCAAAAACTCATTGCATATTATTTACATGTTATAAGCATCGTCACCCTAACAATATGGGGCAACTAATATGTCACCGTGAAATTTATATGATCCTACATGAATCTCAACACATTTTAGTTAAGAATAATTTCTTATTCAAATATAAAATCACCCAAGTTATATTTTTAAAAGTAGTTATAATTAAATTACGCATATTAATAGTACAAGTTCAATGACACTAAAGTAATTCAATTTGCCAAATAAGCCCATATCAAGCATTTAAATTATAACAAAAGCTTTAGATCATTAATTGAAAACTAAATAATATCTAAATTTGGCATGCCTATAGCCAAGTCAAGCAACTGAATGAGAGGAACCTAGTGAGTTTGAAAGCACTAAATTTTAATGTCATTAAAGCACTTAAAGGATGAAAGAACGACATAATTAGAGAAATTATAATGGACCGTCCCATGGTGTTCGGAAAATTTGGCTAAAATTTTCAAATTAGCCCTCTCAAATGCTATAAATAGACACCTACTTTTCACATTAAGGAAGTGGAGGAATGGGAGAACAGACAAGCAAGCTACCAATTAAGGCATAACTTGTAAAATAAAGAGCAGGTGAACTACACTTAGCTGTTGTCAAACACCTTAATCGGCTATTGCAGCCAACTACAACTAACAACTACAATTGTTTTAGCTCAACTACGATAGTTTTAGCAATCTAATATTAGCCGATTTACTGCTGCTGTAGTAAAATTATGATTTTTGTATTAAAATAACAATACTATAATTTTGATTGTTAGTTTTATAATCATATCTTTTTCAATTCATGAGAAGAGTGTACCTCGTACTATCAACGTAATACAAATTGCTTTAAATAAAACAAAAATAAAATAAAATAAAACGATGTTCGAATATATGTTCAATTATGATAAAAATAAGTTTTGAGAAAAAAAAAAGAATGATTCTAAGAAGGTTCAAATAGGTTTACAATGTGTTCAAACATTGTTGAATTATAGTTTAAAATATTTCAAACAAGTATTCTAACATGATTTACAATAAAATCTTTGAATTTCTATCTAGATTTGTCAAATAGCCCCATTAAAATGACTTAATTTATAAAACATAATTAATACTTTTTGATGCTTGCTAGAAAATTTGCGGCGGTAGAGCAACTGATTATTGTCTTAGCATTGTACGAAAATTTAGCACACACAAAGAGGAAAAAGAAATAAGCGGTAACGACTCCGAAAGTTTTTACGTGGAAAACCCATAAAGAGAAAAATCACAGGGCCTGGCCCAGTTGTGAAAATCCACTATTGTTTGACGATTAAAGAAATCACTTGTCCCACAGATGAGAAAAGGGTAATTATATTCTTCAGATTACAGTGTCGATTGAAAGCGTCTAGTTGGTGGTGATTGACGACGGTGATTAGCGGTGGTCGACGACGGTAAGCACTGGTCTACAGAGAACGGCGTTGGTCAATGAGGGTCGACGACGGTCAACGGTGGTCGACGGTGATCGGCGGTGGTTGACGACAGTCGGCGGTGAAGTTGAGATGCAGTTTTTCCTCAAGGCTTCTGGCTCTCTCTTTAGGCTTCTTCCCACTCTCATGTAAGGGGTGGAGGTCTATTTTTAGGGTTATTGGGTGGCATTAATGCAGTCATTTTGATCGGACGGTTCGGAGAGCTTCCCTTGATCACATGGTGTTTAAAGGGCATTTGATGACCTTAACAAAGTCGGAATTGAGTGATCTAGAGCATCTTGGATTTGCCTTGTTGAGACACTCAATTTGAGTATTAGCTTGCTAGTGTCGGCATCTGTCTGACCTTCCAAATATGTCTATAAATCTTCCAAACAAGATTACATGATTCGATTCGGGGTTGATTTCACTCAGATTGAACTAAATGATGAAATTTTATTAGTGGCGTATAGTTGCCCCTATTTCGGGCGAGATTATATTCGTCGTCCGAAAATATTCAGATTTTGAACTACTTCATTTCTGTTGCATAAAATTAATATTCTTACTATTTGTTTATAAATAAGAAAAAATAAACCCTTATATATATAAAAAAAAGTTTCAATCTCAGTTGGTTGTTGTATATTTTTTTTCATATGAGAGGTTGGCGGTTCAAATCCTTCGAGAGAAATAATTAAAATTTTTAACTGGCCAGAAAATTGAAAATAATGTCCAGAAGAAATCGAAAATTAATAGCGAAAAGCTGTTTTAACTTTTTTTTTTTTTTTAATTTTACTGAGTTGAGATTTTTTTTAATGAGCTATCATTTTTTTAATAAGCTGCGATTTTTTTTAGCTACTATTTTTTTAATGAGCAGCTGTTTCTTTTTTTTTTTAAATGAGCAGCCATTTTTTTGCTGTTTTTTTTAAATGAGCAGCCGTTATTTATTTATTTTTATAAGCTACCTTTTTTTTAATGAGTAGCCATTTTTTTTTTTTGTACGAGCTACCGTTTTCTTTTTTAATGAGCAGTCGTTTTTTTACTATTTTTTTATGTTGTTTCTCATCTCAAGCCTATAAATAGAGGTCATGGATGAGGGGAAAAATCACAAGTGAGGAGAAAAGAAAAAGTCATTCCGCGTTGCGGCGAAGTGAACAGTTGTGGTGAAGTGGTGAAGTGGTGTAGCGAAGCAAAGAGTTGCGGGGAAGCGTTGCGGCACAGAGCTGCGTCGAAAAAATGTGGCGAAGAGTTGCGGCAAAGAGTTGTGGCTCAGGGTTACAGAGAAGAGTTGCGGCGAAGATTTGTGGAGAAGAGTTGCGGAGTTGCAGTGAAGAATTGCGGCGCAGAGCTGTGGAGAAAAGTTGCGGCAAAACAAAGATTTGCAACCGAGAGTTGCGGCGAAGAGTTCAGCTGAAGAGTCCCATCGAAGTGTTGCGCCAAAACGTTGTTGTGAAACAAAGGGTTGCAGCAAAACAAAGAGTTGAGGCGAAGAGTTGCAGAAAAGAGTCACGGTGAAGCGTTCCGGAGGAGCGTTGCACCGAAGTGTTGCTGCGAAGAGTTTTGCCGAAGCATTGCACCGAAGCGTTGTGTCGAAGTGTTGTGATGAAGCATTGCACTGACGTTGCGCCGAAGCAATGCGCCGAAGCGTTTGACAGAAGTGTTACGCCGAAGCGTTGTGTCGAAGCGTTGTGGTGACGCAACGCATTGCGGCGGAGCTTCGCGGCGGAGAGTCGAGGCGACGCGTTGCGGTGGATCATCGAGGCGAGGCGTCGCGGCGACGTGCGCAGTGGATCATTGCGGATGGTGTACTTGATGTCTTGTATTCCAGAGGAGATTTTTGTGCCACTCTTGCACGTTCTGAAGGTGATGAAGAAATATTGTAGTTTTCTCGCTGTGCCATGAGGGGGGGATTTTCATTCTTATAAGGTGGTGATATTTGAAGACCCCTTGACGATCATTAGAAGTACTGAAATTTTAGAAAGACGATGCAGACTCTAATTGAAGATGAATTGATTTGTTGTAATCCTTGTACAAGTATGTGTTGATATTTGTAACCTTTTTAATCATCTTATATGACAATTGTAGATGATAACAATTTATTTCTTTGTTGCTTCCATAGTTGTTGTAACTTCTTAATTATTGAAAATTCTTCCGAGGCTCGTAGCATTTTGAGGAATTTTATACACTTGTGTCATCTGAGGCTTATAGCCTTCTGAGGGCTTTGATGTACCTGTGTCTTCTGAGGCTTGTAGCCTTCTGAGGTCTTTAATGTATCTGTCATTCTGAGGCTTATAGCTTTCTGAGGACTTTGAGTGTACCTGTGATTTCTGAGGCTTGTAGCCTTCTGAGGTCATTGAGTGTATCTGTGCCTTCTCTGGCTTGTATCCTTTTGAGATCTTTGATGTGCTTGTGCCTTAAGAGGCTTTTAGCCTTCTGAGGTCTTTGAGTTAACATGTGCCTTTTAAGGCTTGTAGCATTCTGAGGTCTTTGATGTATCTGTGCCTTCTGAGGCTTGTAGTCTTCTGAGGTCTTTGAGTGAAGACGTTGTCAACCACTTACTCTCATGGAGTCTTTCTAGTGAAGACCCTGTCCACTACTAGCTTCACATCGAGACTTGCCTCTTGGGCTTGTCTTCGAGGGGCATGGTAGCTTCTCATTGAGTCTTGCCTCTTGGGCTTAACTTTTAGGAGTACCGCATCATCCCGTCGAGTCTTACCTCTTGGGCTCGACTTCTAGGGGCATGGTACCTCTTTTCATCAAAGGAATTTTCTACACAAAATTATTTCATGAAAAAATAAAAAAATTTAAATGAAATGACATTTTAAAGCAACATGAAAACTTTGCTAAAATAAAATTCAGAGTTTATAAGCCAGTCTTTTACTCAGATAAGATGAGTTGAAGTTATACTTCTCAATCGATAACTCCAACGATTCTCTTCTGGTTCCCATCACATTGTTCTTGTAAGTAGCGACCCAGGTGACCTTGGCGTTTCAGACGTCTTTAATTGAAAACATATTTCTGTTGAATGTCCTTTTGCACGGTGGATATGAAAATATTGAGACTGGTTTCCATCATTTAGATTTCTTAATGGCTTTGGCCACTTGACAGTCTCTTCATCCTTGATGGCCATTAAAATGTTAACACGTGATGTGTTGAGTGGCGTGTATTCTTTTTTTATCCTTGCTCATGATTCTCTAGTGGTCTAAACTTTTTTAGCTGTGAGATTTGAATGTTATCTCCAGCGTTATTCTTGCGCTTGCCACCCAAACACTCAAATTGTTCCGTGTGAGCAATGATGGCCTCATCTGCAGAGATTTGTGCCTTAATGAATACTGTCTCCCGACAGAGAGTAGAACCAGGTTCGAGCTTGTCCCTTAAGAGTGGCAGGAAACACTTGACACAGGAGCTCGTCAGAGGCACGTTGAATGTGCATGATATTTTGATAATAATCAATATGTTCATAGGGGTCAGTTACCACTTCAAATACGTCAATGATCGGTAGCTTGAAGCTAGTTGGGATGTGGTGTTGGAGGACCGCATTCGCTAAGGGAGAGGATTCATTGATTTATACCTCAACACGTTGTACAAGGTAAACATAAGACGAACTGTCTCCCGCATCAATAATGAGTAGAAGGGTCATGGGCGGAGCCCCCCAAGGTAGACTCCTTTTAGTAACTCCCGATCTACTTCCGGAATCTGTCGAGCTTCAGTAGAAAACCTGCGGAAGTAGTCCTTGAGAGATTCTCCTTCAATTTGACGAATTCCTGACAGATGGGATGAATCCTTGATGATTCATCGATTTTCTATGAACTGCTCCACAAATAGTCTGGTCAGCTAGTTAAAGGTGTTTACAGTGCCCCCCGACAGAGAGTAGAACCAGGTTCGAGCTTGTCCCTTAAGAGTGGTTGAAAACACTTGACACAGAAGCTCGTTAGAGGCACATTGAATGTGCATGATATTTTGATAATGATCAATATGTTCATAGGGGTCAGTTATCCCTTTAAGTGCCTCAATGTCCGGTAGCTTGAAACTAGTTGAGATGGGGTGTTAGAGGACCGCATTACTAAGGGAGAGGATTCATTGATGTTTTGGTGAGTGTGGAAGCGATCTTTTTTCTCTAGGGGGAACTCTTCCCGGACGAGGCGACGTAGTTCATTACAGATGACATCATTTTGAACGGTAGCAAGATGTGGCGGTGCCAGGCGAGCTGCATGAGATGGATGAGTGGAATTTGTAGTGTGTAGGAGTTCAGCATCATGACTTGACACGGGATGTGTTCCTTCTTGGGGAGCGGGATCGGTAAGAGTTCCTCTGAGCATGTCTCTCGAATGTCGCATTTAATGGAAAACGAGTTTCGTTCATCAGTGGTTGTTGGGTCCCACATAGGAGTTGTATGGTCTGCAGAATCTGAAGCCCCCTTGTTGGTAGCATAGCGCGTTCCAGGACGGGAAGATGAAAAAACATGCCGCTCTTGACTTCGCGACTGCTCCTTTAGTGGTGGGATTGAGAGTTTCTCACAGACGACGCTAAACTGATACATGCTAAAAAATTCACAGCGGTAGAGTAACTAATTATCTTCTTAGCATTGTATGAGAATTCAACACACACACAAATAAAAAAGAAATAAGCGGTGACGACTTTAGAAGTTTTTACGTGGAAAACCGTAAAGGGAAAATCCACGGGGCCTGACCTAGTTGTGAAAATCAACTATTGGCTGATGATTACTGAAATCCCTTGTCCCATAGATGAGAAAAGGGTAATTATATTCTTCAGATTACAGTGTCGATTTACAGAGTCCAGTTGGTGGTGATTGATGATAGTGGTTAGCAGTGTTCAACGACTGTAAGCACTGGTCAACGGAGGACAGCAGTGGTCGACGAGGGTCAATAGTGGTTGACGACGATCGGTGGTGATGTTGAGCTGCAGCTTCTCCTCAAGGCTTCTGGCTCTCTCTCTAGGCTTCCTCACCTCTCATGTGAGGGGTGGAAGTCTATTTATAGGGTTTCGGGTGCAATTAATGCAATCATATTGATCGGATGGTCCAGAGGGCTTCCCTTGATCAGACGGTGTTTAAAGGACATTTGATGGCCTTAACAATATCGGAATTGAGCGATCTTGGTCCCGTTAGATTTGTCTTATCGAGACGCTCGATTCGAGTGTAGTCTTGCTAGTGTCTGCATCTGTTTGACCTTCCAAATATGTTCATAAATCTTGTAAAAGTGGTTACATGATTCAATCTGGGCTTGAGTTGACTCAGATTGGACTAACTTTGATGTTATTATGTTCCTCTCATTGAGCCAATCAGTTTGACTATAAGTTTGCTAAAATCGGAGCTCTAGATAACTTTTTATGAAGATTTGAACGTTCTTGTTTATAATATTTCCTTGAGATTTATGCCGGATGATAAAATTTTGTTGATGGCATATCACTCATATATATATATATATATATATATATATATATATATATATATATATATATATATATATATATATATCACACTAACATGGTTATCTTATTCCTAAGAGTGATAGATTCTCTAACAAGAAAATGTTCATGATAACAATGAAAAATTTTAAAGTATAGAAGAGGAGGCTCATCATTCTTCCTATGGTGGAGATATTAAAAATTTAAGGATATTTATGTTTGATATAAATTTTTGAATATATTTTTCTGAGAAAAAAAGATAATTTTCATATTTCTCCAATTTTAATTTTATAGTCCATCATTGGGGGAAGGGTGACAATGATTAGATGGTGGCTGTCCAAGGGTAGTAGTCGAGCAATGATGCCCCTATGATGGAGATCGAGTCGAGGGCATAGATATTCTCAACTAAGCTCAAAGTCCATAATACTTCATTTTACAGTGATTTTCTTATTGTCTGACGATTAGTTTATTGCAATTACAGTGAATTCTTCCTTGACTGTCAAGACGCATGCATTTATTATAAAATTACAAGATTTGAATATTACTTTTCCTCCAACTAAATTTTTAAATTTTTTTAATATACTTCAAACATTTGATTTTGACTCTTTTGGCTTGAATCAGGTCATTTTTTATGTTATTTGGTACTTTCAGTTCAACTATAATTTTTTTGAAATAGGAGTTTCGCCGATCATTAAATTGATTTTAAATTCTATAAATTCTAAAATATATTGATCAAGATAATTTTTGGTGATGTTTCAACTAACATATATATATATATTATCTTTATATAACTTCAGAGAAAATTATTTGGGAAAACAATATATTTCCTTAATTTTTTTCCTTAGTTTAAATCATGCTTTAATTATATTAAAGTCAAACACCTGAATATGAAAATTAAAGTAAGAAAATCATTTACTTTATCTTCAACTCCATTAGGTGGTGGAACAACCATAGTCTAAGTACAGATCAATGAGATCCCTAAGATTAAGCTCTAATAGAATTATTGTGAATAAACCGCGTTGAGAAGTAAACGGCAGTTGTAGAGTAGATGACCTGTTATTATCCTGTGTTAATTGATGTGGATCCAACTATGAGGTCTGCTGTAAAGTCTCCTGTCTAAAGAAATCTGAAAGACCCAAATGCTATTAAGTTGCATGATAAAGACGTATTAGTTTTATTTATTTATTTTGATGTTTATAGTTCTCCCAAATTGAAGTTTAAAATATGTTATGCTCAAGTTTTATTTAAAATTAAAATATTTGCCAATGTACGAGTAGCATATTGGTACTCCTTAGGATCCAAACACTATAGGCTATTTTTAGGTGTAAGAATCTCCTATTTGAGGTTGACATGAAATTTTAAGAAATAAGAGAATATATGAGGTCATTTTTATTAATTATTCTTTATTTTACCCTTTTTTTTATGTTTGGATTTGAAATAAAAATATATAATATTTTAAAAATGTGAGGCATTTATAGACATACCACAAAATTCTTATTTATTTGCGTTTCTAAAACCTAAATTTTCATATTTACATTAATGTGACTCGAAACTTTTTTATTTTTTAATAGAAAAATATCCGTTTTCATTCATTAGTTTATGATACTGTTGAATTTTGACATGTTCATAAATCACACCTTAGGAAATTGAGCTTAAGTCACCAGATAGAGAGAAAAATAGAGAGAGATGAGTGAATAGTAATACATCATATTAGTTGTGTCAATCCACTTTATTCATAAAATGATCTCTCAATTTGCATGGAAGAATACAATATGATGATATTATACTTTTTCTCTTGTTTTAAATGGGGCTATAGAGGATATTCTTGGTATTTTATATGTATGAGCCTATCACTATTTGGCTCGATTGGCTGAGCATGCTTGGTCAGGTCTGCAAGACCTGTTCGGTTAGTTATGCTTGTTCAATGTTGTCAGGGCATACCACAAAGTTCTTATGTATTTGCATATCTAACACCTAAACTTTCATATTTACATGCATGTCACCCAAAACTTTTTTAAATTTTAATAGCAAAATACCTATTTTCATTCATTAGTTTATGATAGTGTTGATTTTAATTTTTGAAATTATTGTACAAATCTATTTTTCCCCAATGCGAGTGTTTTGCTTCTTCGTTTCTTTAAATGAAAAGTTGCGGGGTTTAATTGACACTATGCTTTTACTATCTTTTCTCCTCGCTTCATTTCATTCTTTGTTCTTATTCTTTTTATGTTTTGTTTGATAGCTCTAAAGCACTCTCGCAAGTCCTTCGCGTCGGTCGTCTCCATTGTCTGATCGACAATAACTCAGTGGGAAGTGGATCGACTTCCAGAGACCTGTAACTTTAATCTTACTTTGAAGCTTCAGGTCGTTGATGAGAATGATCGAGTGACTAATCTATTTGGAGCTAACCTAATACTCTACAAAGAAAAGCTCTGCTTTAGTTTAAGTTTGCCTCTTTGCAAGAAACTTCGGGCCATTTCAATCACTACAGAGCTATCCCAACCCAGATACTGTTGAATTTGATAGCCACCATCATCACTTTCATCATTGTTGGTAATCCATCGAAAATGCCCTGATCAATGAAACTCTTCACCTATCTGTTCAATTACAGATTTCGTTCGGACGACTATGTGCAATTTGCCTTTCTCATTATGATCATTATAATGGGGTGGGGGAAGAAAGTGAAGGACTGGAAGCTTTGCATTTACCTCGGCTCTTCTCTCTGAGTTTTCTATATCCAAACTTTCCTATCTAGTGCCTCTACCAAGCCAAAAAATAAAGTGCTATATCGAGTACTAGTAGAGGCTATAGGTATTGAAGGGTTTGACGTACCTATAGTTAAATCGAGCCTCTCGACGAGAACAATCCTTAGGCTCCAAGATCACTTGATTCCAAGGTCATTGAAGCTCTCAAATCATTAAAATCCTCTCTATGATCAAAGAGAATAAATGTAGGTTGTTTGATTGTGTGGTTATGAGAGTTAGTTTTCGAATGAACAAAAGTCCCGCTCTATTTGAGCCTATAAATAGACGTCATCTCTTCACTTCAGAAGGAGGGGAAGAAGCTAAATTCTAGTTTTATTCTTGACTGAAGACCTAGTGATAACTTTAGACCTCCTCAGGTGCCACCACCTCGACCACTGGTCATGGCCACTGTAAACAGTCGGCCACCTCTTGCTTGCTAGCATTGATGGACTTTTTTGGCTTATAAGTTTCATGAATGTGCTTTAACAAAGTATATTTGATACAATGTAATGAATTATTTTGGATACAGTGTAACGACTAACACAGTATTGAATATCTAATAATAAGTCATGATAAAAACTGTTTACGACTGATGTATTCTGGATGTGGTAACTTTTACTAGACTTTTGAAAATTTCTATATGTTTTATACTGACAAGTGTCTTCTCTGGAAAAAATTAATAAACTTGATGGAAGGGTTGCAACCACTAACCATTGTAGCAATAACTACGATCTATGTGGTCAGTTACTACTGTATCTTCCCATTATGGTCTATGTGACTAAATTTTGTCATTACAACCTTCTACTACAACCTTTGTGGCCAACTAATTCTATGGTTGCGACCCGCTATGGTATATATAGTCAGTTATTACTGCAGATTTTCACCATAGCCTACAAGACTAATTGTTGTCATTATAGCCTTCCACTACAGCCTCCTTAGCCAACCAACTCTCTTACAGTGATCCACTATGACCTATGTGGTTAGTTACTACTATAGTTTTTCACTACGGCCTACGTGATCAATTATTATTATTGTAGCCTTCCACTAAAGCTTATGTGAACATTTTTATCATTACAAGCTTTCATTATAACCTATTGATCAATTATTATCATTGGAGCCTTCTTTTATGACCTATGTGATTAACTGCTATCATTGCAACCTTCCAGTATGATCTCTATGGTCAATCGATGCTCTTATAACTAACAACTATCTTTGCCTCACATGCCAACGATGCTCTTGCAGCAACCCACTACGACTTATGTGACTAGTCATTACTATTGTTTTCCCTTACAACCTACATGGTTAATTGTTATCATTATATATGTGATAAATTACTATCATCACAGTCTTTCACTATAGCTTATGTGATCAACTATTATTACAAAATTCCACTAAGACCTACGTGGTCAATCGTTGCTCTTACGGCTAACAACCATAACCTATGTGACCAATCAAAATCTAAGTATCATATCTAACTGGCATTGCAGCTTCCAACTATAATCTACGTGACCAACTATGACCTACATAGTTAACTGTTACTGCAACATCCAACTATGACTTATGTGATCAGCAATGACATATGTAGCTAACTGCTATTTTAGATATCAACCAATGCCTATGCAACTAATTGCCACTATAGCTTTCTGATGCTCAATCTACTGTGATGCAAGCAACAACCACGTAATACACGCCACTTAATTAATATATAAATTTGAGTCCCTGTATAGATCACATATGAAATGAATTAATTTACAAAATATGAAAAGTTCTAATCTACTAATCCTAAGTTTAGCTTGAAAGTTTGAAGTTTTGGTGAATTTTCAAAGTGTCTATTTCTAAACTAGAAAAACAAAATCCTACAAAATGATATTAGAGTTTTCCTATCAATTCAAAAGAAAATCATACCTGTGAATTGGATCATGTGAATCTTAAATATTTTTCCTATTAATTTCCAAACTAATGTTATAAACCAGTGACAAAACCTCCTTAGCCTCTTTCAAGCTGATAAGAAGCTTTAGAAACTCATATTACAGCTAATTTGTCTCAAACAAGCAAATTTTCTCATGATTACTTTAGTCCCCCATTTAGCTTATAATTGTTTACCTATAATAATCTTATTTTGTTAGGTTATTATATGTTATGTTGCTTATTCTTCTAGGCAGCGGCCACAAGTAATAGATTAAAAGAGATTATAATTTTCCTAATTGGAACTAAAATATGATTGAAAGGATAACACAATAACATGTGATAATTACAAGGAAGTCTTAGACAACAATCATGGAAAAATAAGATTCAACACATTACCAAATTAAAGATGCATGAAAAACACATAATTTGTACACATGATTGAAGAAAACATATAAAAATCTTTTGAACTCATAAAGCAAAAACCAATCTAACCAGATTTGTTTCCCCTTATACACAACAATCATTTCCTTACAATGAAATCCTCCCTTGCTTTGATCTCTCACATACAAGCACTTAAGTTCTTCAATAATCATCCTACTCTCTTATAACATCACACGCTCACACACACACTAAACAAATAAAAATGGCTAATAATATTATAGAAACTGATATCCGACTCGTGTTCATTCAAAATCCGTAGTTTTTAATTCATCAAATGTGAAATAACATGAGTGAAGCAGCACATCGTAATCCGAGCACAAGGGAGCACTGAGGCACCTAAACTGGCAACAAAGCACTAGTATGGGTGCAAAGGCATTGGGTCTTGGGCATCACCTTTCGGGGTGTTGTAATTCCACATGATGATGAAAGCTTCACTTCAAACTTCTAGGTGCTTGACTGGGCGCTTAGGCGCCAAACTGGGCTTCTATGATCTTGGTGTGGATGAGGAGGCACCAAGATTGGGTGAAGGGGTTCCTGAAGCTCCATCTTTAGGTGCAAGGGTACCTAGGACTGACGTAAAGGTGCCATCCATCGCTTAATCACTCCATGTTAGATCCTTTGCTCCATTCCTGCTTCTTCGCTCTCAAAGTTGCCTAATCACTATATGCTACATAAAAAAATACAATAGCCACATAAATTATAAAAATAACACAAATAAAGATAAAAATAATATAGAAATAACATTCATATTTTATAGATATTTATTTCACACAAATTTAGTATTACTCGCCCATAGGTAATTCAATAACTAAAGTTAGAATTTTTGAAAATTCATGGTAGATTATATATTTCTAGGGGTGCAGTGTTTTTTAGTAATATGGTACATAAGAAATTTACGATGCACAAACATCTTCTTAAGATTAAATTTTCATAGAAACCCTTAATAACCTAACATAACTTATGCTAATATTGTTTCTACATAATTACCCTCAAATAACTTATATTTGAGACAAAAATAAGATTATTTCTTAAACATAAATAATTTAAATTAACTAATCAATAAAGAATATTAGTTCAATTTTATCCTTTTGAATGCACTATTCTAAATTTAGAGTTAAGATAATTTTTTTTTCTCTGACTTTTAGAAAGGGCTATTAGTACCAATTTAAGATTTCAAGCTTAACCTTAAGTGTCTGCTCAAAATGCTTCTAAATTATTTATTTCCTTATGACTTGAGTTTTTCAAATTTTTTTATTTTGATTTTACTTTATTTGTTTTAATTTTCATAAAGGATTATTATATTTGGATAAGTTTTTTCTCTTTTAATTTTAAATACCTATTCTTTTTAAATTACATTCTCAATTACCTCCAAACTCAATTCAAAGAATTGTAATTCAACTAATACTAACTAAGAACTAAATTATTGGCATTAATAAGTTATTAAATCATATATATTTATAAAGTTAATTTTGTCTATAGTGAATTTTTGTCCATATTTTTAGGAATTCTTATATAGAAGAAAAATTAATTATAGTTAGAGGTCATTGTTTATAGAGTCATTAATAGTTTTAAAACTTAATGAAGGTTCAATTCACATCTACTTATTTTCTTTAAATATTAGTAAATCACCCAGAATCTTAATTAATTTTTCCATTTATAATAGAAATTTATGATTTAGATATCTAGTTTTACTTGAGAACATAATTTTTATAAAAATTCCTCTCCCTAACTTATTTTGACACTACACATACAAATCACATCTGAAGTGAGAAAGAAACATAACACATGATATGAAATAAAAAGAAAACTACTTCATAGAAAGCAAAAAATCACTACATCTAAATCAAATACCTATCACATAAAATAAGAATGTGTTAGCACATGATATGATAAGTAAATGCATAACAACAATCCTGATACAACAATAACAAATTTTTATTATCCAGCACCAATCTCGAGGTACGACACTAATCTCAGTGGAATCATTTGAGCAAGAAACGTTCAAATCTTAATAAAAAGTCATCGAGAGCTTCGATTTCAGCAAACTTATAATCAAACTGACCAGCTCGATGAGACAAACCTAATGATATAAAAACTAGTCCAATCCGCGTCAAATCAAGCTCAAATCAAGTCATTAACCCATTGTTAGAAGATTTACAGACACATTTGGAAGATCAAACAAATGTTGACATTATCAAGCTTATACTCGAATCGAGCGTCTCGACAAGACAAATCCAACGAGCTTAAGATCACTCAATTCTGACATCATTAAGGCAATCAAATGCCTCTTAAATGCTCTCAGATCGAGGGAAGCATTCTGGACCGTCGGATCAAAATGGCTGCATTAATTGCACCCAAAACACTATAAATAGACCCATAACCCTCACGTGAAGGGGGGAAGTCTAGAGAGAGTCTGAAGCCTTGAGGAGAAGCTGCTTCTTAACAGCACCGCCGACCGCTATCGACTATCGCCAACCTCCGTCATCGTCAAGCTTCGTCATCGTCGATCTCCGTGGACCTCCGTCGCCGTCGACCACCGTCGCCGTCAATCTCCGTCACCGTTGACCTCTATCACCGTCGACCTCCGTCCCCGTCGAACTCTGTCCCCGTAAGCTCCGTCATCGTCGATCTCCGTGGACCTCCGTCGCCGTCGACCACCGTCGCCGTCAACCTCCGTCACCGTTGACCTCTATCGCCGTCGACCTCCGTCCCCGTCGAACTCTGTCCCCTTCGAACTTCGTCCCCGTTGAAATTCGTCCCCGTCGACCTCCGTCACCACCGACCTCGTCGACCGCCGCCACCATCGACCTCTGTTGCCGTCAACCTCCGTCACCGTGGACCTCCTCCAATCATTGTCAATCACCATCAACTAAACACTGTCTGTTTAGATTGTAGTCTGAAACATGTGATTACTCTCCCGTCTGTGGGACAGAGAATTTCTGTAAACATCATTCAATAGTGGATTCTCGCAACTGGGTCAAGACCCGTGGTTTTTCCCTTTTCGAGTTTTTCACGTAAAAACTTCTGGAGTCGTCACCGCTTATTTTTTATGTGTGTGCTAAATTTTTGTAGAACGCTAAGACAATAATCCGCTACTCTACCGCCATGAATTTTCCAGCACGTATCAAACCCATAACGAATAAAGCATGAAGTCACTGTTGGTTTTTTTTTTTTGAAAATGAAAATAATTTTATTTAATATATATATATATATATATATATATAATTTTAATTTTGAAATAGGAAATTTTTTATTTTAAAAATTGAGACAGAATAAATCTCATATATTCAATCATTTAAAAAATCGAGCACGAAATCTCATATATTCAATCTTTTAAATAACCTAGCACGATATTAAAAGTAACCTCATCTCCGAAAATGATGATATCATTCGATAATAGTCTCTATTATTCAAACTAAAAAATTTATGATATTTTTTTGTTCTGTGAAATTTCCAAAAGATTATTCTCCTACCTAATATGAAGATTTGATCAGATTAAGATTATCTGAGTTACTATTTCTTTTATAGGCGCAAACCCTTATAGTTATTACATATTAAGTGTTCGAAATCACTTAAGAAAACTCTCGATTAAGATTTGAGTTTTGTCTTAAAGAATTCAAAATTTACTTTTTCACGATTTTTCATAGGAAAATCAAATGAGAAAGACTCAAAGTGGAATAGTTATTTCTGAATCCAAAAGAGCGAAAGGTAGGGGATGTCAAAGCTGAGAAAACTTCGTCGAATTCCTAAAATTTCCTATAGTTTTACTTCACATTTTGGAAGTGATATTATTTAATGTTTCACTCCTATAATTTATTTACAATTTAGGGCTTATATTTGTGTGGCCTTCAATCATAATTTTGATTATTTCCATAAATCCCACAAATTCCAACAAATTGCAGAATTTCCATAAACTCGCACAAATTCCACACATTTCTGCACAGTTCCACAAATTTCATAAATTGCGCACAATTCCCACAAATTTTCGTAATCGCACAAATTCCTCGAATTCTCTGTTTCCTAATTCCCATAATTTCTGTAAATCTCCACGACCTCCGCGCTTGCCACAATTGCATAAATTCCTTCATTTCATAAATCCATAAAATCAAAGTTAGCGATAGGTGTAAGACCCTTTAAATTGAGCAAGGCATTCGAATCCTTTTCTTAGCACTAACCAATCGAGATATCTATAAGACTCCCTTAAATGGAACAAGGAATCTGGATTCTTTTCTCAGCACTCAACAATCAAGATAGGTGTAAGACTTTGTTAAATAGAGCAAGGCATTAGAATCATTTTCTCAACACTCAGCAATTGAGATAAGTGTATGACTCCCTTAAATGGAGCAAGACACCTGAATCATTTTCTTAGCACTCAAAAAGTGAGTTAGGTGTAAGACTCCTTTAAATGGAGCAAGGCATTTGAATTTTTTTCTCAAAACTCATCAATCGGGATAGGTGTAAGATCCCCATAAATAGAGGAAGGCATCTGAATCCTTTTCTTAGAACTCAACAATCAAGATAGGTGTAAGACCCCTTTAACTGGAGCAAGGCATATGAATCCTTTTCTCAGCATTAAACAATCGAGATAGCTGTAAGACACCATTAAATGAAGCAAGTCGCATGATTCCTTTCGCTAGTTGTAAAGTTGGATGTGAGTCGTTGTGGTTTCCTGCTTACCGTAGTCTTCCCAGCAAATCAATTCACCAAACTATCAACTTCTCTGCAATAAATATTTGATAACTTTCATCCTCAAAA